>JBBPCS010000283.1:6415532-6442311 GCA_037974645.1 Hollardia meadi
ATTTTTTTTCTCCCTTAATAATAAAAACCTTCATTTAAAAACTGCATTTTGTGTTTACTTGTGTTGTCTTTGACTAACATTCAAATTTGTTTGATCTGAAACATTTAAGTGTGACAAACATGCAAAGAAATCAGGAAGGGGGCAAACACTTTTTCACACCACTGTATATCACACATATATATCATCTTTGTGTGTTTTGGTTGGCTTGTTGGATAACGTTAGCTTGCCTTTCGATGATCAGTTGCTGGCTAGCTAACATTACCTGGCATGACAACATATTGTCTTGAGTGGATAATGTCAGCTAATTCATCCTAACTTTCGGGCAAACTGGCTTGCTTGCCGTTTACTAATGGATTTATCGACCAACATTATGAAGTAACCAATGCCGGTTCCACGAAACCTTAGTCAATGCCCAGCTAGCTTGGTAACCTTAGGCTTGCTTGCACGCTAACATATCGCGTGTAAAATCTGAGTGAGTAGATGTCTGGTTGTATAGTTTGCAAATTACTTCACCAGCTAACCTTGTCCAATACCAACTTTTATATTATGTCAAAGTGTTGATTAGCCTGCAATAAATGATGTACTGGTGACAGTACAAAGCAGAGGTGGAATGAATTGGTTCTACAAGGCAGGGGCAGTTAGCCAGCTAGATTAGCATGGATCTGGCGTTGGTTGCTTCGTAATGTTCAATTGACATTACACCGACCGGGTACACAGTTTACTCGCCGGTCTCTCAGTCGCGGTACGTGACCCACGACTCGAATACGTGACAATACACAATATTACAACATAACGGTGCAGGAAAACAACACAGTGGCAGACCAGTCTCCTGTAGGCTAAGTCACGTATGTTTTGCCCGATGGCCAGAATGCTCGCTCATGAGTGTGAGGTTGGTTTGCGAGCATATTCGGTTGGGTGCAACCTGAAACCTCACAGTAGATGGTGCTAAAAATTACACAAGGCACCTTTAAGTTAATTTTGTGTCCCACTAAGTTGTGACACTGAGCCAGAATTTGCAAAACAAGAAGCCTAAGGGGAAACCAGCCATCATTAATATTATTATTTGCACCAGTGCTTTTGGAGTGTGCCACTAGTTTTGTCCTTCAGTGTACAGTATGTACAGTGTATTTGTACTGTATGGCTAGATTCATGCAAATATTAAAAGAGTTTAAAATTAACATTGTTAGCTAAGCTAGCTCAGCCTCACTGGTGCTGTCCAGTTTAACAATGGCACATTAATTTAAAATGGCAAACACCTGCATCACAGGTGTCCAGTTCTACTGTCTGGTTATGAGAAAATAAATTAAATTAAATTTGCATTAATACTTAATGTTACTTCAAATTTCTACTGTCTTTTGTTGCTTCTGTATCTATATCAGCAAGTAATGTGCAAATTTAGAATGGAACTAAAATATCATTAAAAAGGATCTTAAATTTTATGTTTTTTTCCATTTACAAAATGTCTTTTTTTCTCTTTTCTTTTTTATTAATCATTTTGTGATACCGTTTTAAAATCTGACAGTTTATTATCTATAATTAAACATTGTAAATGTCTATAATTACTCTGGCAGCAAACAAGACTGAAGGGAAATTAAAATAAATAAAATAAAATACCTTGGTGCGTCTCGATGTCGATCTCGATTACGTACAGCTGAAATGTCTTGTTCTTCTTCTGCTGTCACAGCAGGACAGAACGATGTATTCGCTGCTTCATACGTTTTCTATTCATTCACTTCTCCAGTTTGCAAATGATTTCCCCATGTTTCATATATTCTGCCACATTAGGAAGTAGGGAGCCGAAAATAAAGAAGTCTGTTTTCCTGACAGAAGTTTAGATTGGATGAGCTCATGAACAACAGTTAGGTTGTTGGCTTGTTTGGTTTCACAGTTAGTAGGCTGTATGTGTAGAGATCTGACAGAACCAGAAAATAAAGCAAGAAGTGTTTGTGGTGGATCAGCACCTGCAACAGAGAGATGATTTTTTTTCCCTCTATCAGATCGATACACGACTAATGGACACTTTTATCTTCAATTTGAGCAAAAATACTTATTCTTGAACACTTGGTGAAAATAACGAAAACATGAATGTGTACTCGACTGTGGCAGAGACACTGGGAAAGGCTGCAGTCACACCTGACCCTGCACAGGCAAAGAGGGTCTAAACAACTGATGAATGGATGTGTGCAGGATTGAAATATGTAATGAATTTAATTGATTTCTTAACTGGTGGCTTTTATTGTAATTGTTTTATGTTGTTGGATTTTATTTAGGAAATAAGGCTGTCAAAGCACTAAATTATTTTTTCTCATTCATGTCATGTCATTATAGGCCATCTATTTATTACAAGATACAGTATCTTGGGCTATATTTCTGGAACCTCCTATCTTAAGTCTTAAGTTAAGATAGGAAAAGACTAAAGTAGGATTTTTCCCGATTTAGTAGTGCAAAGGCAAATTCCAATTAACTTTCAGAATCCGATCTTATCTCTGGTTAGGAAATCCTAAATACTCAATCCAACATCACTTAGCAACTTTTATGTCTGTGACTGAGTAACCACAGATACTTTTCTCATTTCACCGAGCTAAACACCTTCGTACCTGTAACTGTTGTTCTTTTGAAGAGACAAACATACATTGAAATATATACAAAAGAATGGAGCAAAAACATTAAGTAAATTTCAAGACATCAAACTGCAACAGCGTTAGGGTCTTAATCTCAGTGAATAAATTCCATCTGGTGACACGTTGTCTGCCAGATGGTTTGAGAACCTTTGTTCTCTTCAGCACCTGAACCTTTTGGGGAACCAATATAACACGTTGGGTCAAGGCAATCTTTTTTCCAGCCCCTGAAGAGATTAAAGAGACTACATTTTGGAGGACTTTACCTTCAAACTATCAGAAAAAGTGACTTTTCTGGCCTGACTGCTCTTGAAGAGGTTATTTGTGATGGCCAGAATCTGCAAGTCATATCTCAAGAATTTATATGCTAATTAAAACAAAAATTTCACACAAACTGTGCTGACTGTTTAAATCGTCTGAGCTGCTGGGTTTAAGATGTGTGTTTAGAATCCATGTTTCTGAATTTAGAGCTTCTTTGCAGAAACGTCCATATTTGAAGCATTGTAGTCCACCACAAGCTGAGTTTGTTGATATTGAGCTTCAGGTGATTATTGTTGCACCATGTAATCAAGCTCTATCAGTCACTACATATATTATATGAGTCTGGACAGACATGGATGTAAACTGCAACTTCAGTGGTGCGCGGAGGCAAACAACCACGAGGCGGTTATTCTAGTTCCTATGGAAAACTTGCATTTCAAATTTGCATAATGGAGTTTGAAAGACGGGATCTTTTCCCAGGAAGGGAGAGACACTTCTGAGCTATATATAAGGTTTAAAATGTTTGTTTCTTCAATACCAATTTATTTTTATGAATGATTTAGATAAGCATGTTTTGTGTATATTCAAATCAAGATCTAATGTTTTTAGAGCAACAAAGGAATTATAAATCAGAATCTGTCAGCTTCTGCTGCACCAAATTTGGGCCATTCTTCTTTGACCTGTGTTAAACCTCCCACTTTGTTGCAAAGTTGGGATAATTTGCTGTACCAATCACAGAGGCTTTCCTGTGGACAGGTCATCGTGAGACCTAAATTTGGAATTTAGTTTGTGATCTATATGTATTTACTTGAATGCAGGGATTATGGGAGGTGCTAGTTACAGGCTGCTCAGCCAGCTGACTTTAGTGTAATATGTTTTTAACTATAAGACAACAAGAAATAACAATAAGAATAAAAGACAGGTAGATAGACACAAGTTAAATACCACATTATATAATTAAAGAAAACTCATGTTGTTCAAGTACAAAACCTTTTTTTTTATTTTCTATGATCAAAACTGCAAAACATCTAGAAAAATATACAACAAATGCTTAACCTTTCACAACATTTAACATTTGAAAATGGGAACATAAAAGAAAAGGAATATTCACATTTTCCCCATTAATGATAAAAGAACATTCATTTTTATTTCCTTTCTTTTACATATCATTGTTTTATATGTTTGCACTTATTATTAAGGTCTGCCGTTTTGTTTTTTATTTTAAACATCTCCACAGTAGCCGGAGTCGTTGGAGAGTTGTGAGTTAGAGCTGCGGTTGGAGGCCGAGTTCCATATGTCCAGGTTCATGTGCGGGCCGAACGGGTTGAAGCTGGAGTACTGGATTGGTGCACACCTCCCCTCTGGCTCCCGGCTGAAGGGAGAATGAGGCGGGGTGATGGGGGACACGGGGGCGGATCGCTCAGGTTGGAAGTGGCTGTGGTAGGGCTCGCTCTGGGGCGTCCAGATGGATCCAAACAGACTGGACATGGGAGAGAGGCTGCGGGTCCCCGAGAAGTATGGCTGTGGAGGACGGAGAGAAAGATTCTATGATATTTTTCTGAGCTCTTGTAGCTGCTTTGTATGCTGTCCAAAGCAGTGTTATATTTCCATGACTTTTTCTAACCTTACCTGCCACTGTGCTCTGCTACCATCAGCCGTTTGGCTGCCTGTTCCCAGCAGAGATGACCTAGCTGTCGTTTCTGCTTCCTAATCTCATCTATCCTATTCAGCTAAAATGAAATGACCTTCCACCTCAAGTTAAGATGGCAAAGTTATTAAAAAGTCATCTCCCCAAATGTTCCAATGTCTAGTGCTTAAGATGCATGCCATGTACTGCAACAGCAACATCCCCGTTTGATTCCCGCTGGGCACTTCCTCTCTCTCTCTACACTGTCTGTTTCTACACTGTCACACTCTCAAAGGCAAAAATCTTTTTAAAAACAAAAACCCTGACATTGACTTCTTGCCTTATTTACAGGACCTGAACTCAACCATACAAGAATATTTTTCTAGATTTGTGGTCAAGACTGCTTTAAGTAGATGTAACATTGTGCTTGTAACATGCAGAATTTAGAAATTCTATTGTACAGTCATAAGAGTACTCACTAAAATACCCATTTACAAAATGCAATTCCTCATTGTTTTATGTTTGTTTTTAAATGGCTTTACAGTTTTACAACAATTATTCGCAATAGCGTCAAGACCAACAAGGATTTTGAGGCTGATTTTTGAGACCTCTATTTGAGAATAAAAATTAAAATGTAAAATAAAACAAACACAAATTTCTTGTTTAAAAATCTGATAATATAGCAGCCAATTTTTTTAGTGCGCACATATATTAACGATTTTAGGAAGCATACCTCAATTTTGTTAAATAATTGACAGATTTATTATTAGGAAGTACATTTTACAGTCATCAATGACCTGTTACTGATTAAACAACAGTAAATATAACAGTAGCCTTTGAAAACCACACTGGGAGGTAAATTATTATAAAAAAAAGTGTCAATTATTTTCAGTCAATTAAATTCATCAAAAATATATTAAAGTAAAATCAAGAAAAAAATCAAAAAGGTATATGTACAGCTCATGGGGTGCATTTCTTTTCCCAAATGAGCATAACTATACACCCATGCAGATACTGTGTCATTGACACACAATATGGGGCATTTGAATTACATTAGAAACACTGCACCCAGCACTAGACAGCTGTGTAAAAAGGAGAAGCAACAAACAAAACAGAAGTTTATAAAAACCCACTTTCGGTAAGACGGAGTCTCTTAAACCAAACACTCTTGTTCCTCATCTCTGCTTAGACAGTGAGAGAGTGATGAAGGTACAAGAGCTGATAACTTCCTCTAAATGTTACATGGGTCATAAAGAGGCCACCGGTGTCTTCAGACTCTTTACTGTCGTTCCAAAAGACACAACCAGAGAGAAAACAACAAGATTTAGTGTCGTCATTTCCAGCTGAGTTCCTTCATTTATTACATTTTCAGCGTCATTTTACCGATACCTACTGCATTTATTTTTTCATTTCACGATTATGTAACTTTAACCACATCCTGTACATCTATATTTAAGTGTAAATGTGCATCACTTGGGAAACTTTACTTCTCACATGTTAACTTCCCTAGGTTTATTTATGTGCCTGAAGTTGGCCAATATTAGTTAGATTTTTTATAACTATATTTTTGACTCAAAACCTTCATTATGACAATAAGAGGTGGTGTGTTTTCAAAAAAATCATTGCAAATATGGATATGATGGAGTAACTACGGTACTGTTCTTCATTTCACTTAAACTTAAGGACTGCGAAAAGTTATTTTACCTGCATCATAGCAGAGTAGAGCTGCAATGATTAACTGATTGACAAAACTGATAGTTTTCAAATTAATCACTTTCATGAAGCTCAGTTTTTTAAGCAGTAATCAATAGCCAGCAAGGGTTTGCTGGTTGCAGCCTCTAAAATGTGAGGATTTTAGGTTTTATTTGTGTCATACATGACAGTTAACATGTGAACATGTGAAAAAGAGGGAAAAATGTTTTTGTACCATACACACACTTGTCTTTAGTAGTTGGATTTTGGACTGCTGATCTGCCAAAACAAGACATCTAAAGATATCATGTTGGACTCTAAGAAATTCTAATGCATTTTCATTATTTTCTGACATTTTAAAAGGCAAGAGAATAATCTGCAGATGTAATCAATAATGAAAACAATCATTAGTTGCAGCCCTGTAAATAGCTTCCTCTGATTGTTTAACCCATTGACTTTATATAACGATGGATGACATGAGAGCCAAAACATCTCGATCGCCCCCTGGTGGTGGGCTGCAGTATAGTTCATAAATCCTCTGCCTGAATTATATCAAGTAGGAAATGGGCCAAACTAAAAACTCAAGTACACCTCAAATGTTTCCCAAATATGGTTTCTGTCGTTTTAGCTAGTTCTTGTTTTTCTGATCAGTGATTGGTTTTAATTAGTTAATTGATGCTATAAGAACGGGGTGAAACATTGGGATTGACAGCTGAACCCTGCTCCCAATTGTATGGTTAATGGGCGGGATCTTGATACTGTGGCTCCGCTGCCTGGTTGCTACTGCACAGACTCTGGCTCCAGAGTGACATCACCAGCACAAGATGGCAGCGCTCGTATCCGAGATATTTTGGCTTCATTTTTGTACAGTGGGAGGAAGCGGAGACGAGTCGTCCATCTTTATTTATGTCAATGTTTAAACCCAATTGAGTTTAGTATTGTAACTCATTACCTTGCTGCCCACACAGGCTGCTGTGTCCCAGGTTGAGGGTGATTCCTGAGGCTGTTCCTCACTCCAGCTGCTCTGACTGCAGTGTGCATTCTGACCCTCCTGACCAGGAAAACCACTCGGAAATGTTCCATTACCTACGAGATGATTAGAACAAACATGCAGAACTTAAAAAAAAAAAAGTCCAAGTCCACAAACCAACCTTGTTCCAGTCACAGTTTCAGGGGATTTAAGTTCCTGCTGCTTAGGAGTGCGAAGTGTAATACCAATATATAACTTGACTAAGGTTTAAGGAAACTGTACCTATGTAGTTACTGTCCTCGCAGTAGGTGTAGGGACTGTTGCAATGGCTGTTGGCACTACTCCAAGTAAACCTGTAGGAAACAAGCAAACATTTGATCCAACAGTCAACGGACGATAAAACATTCAACTGCAGCACTGTGAAGGTATTTATTCATTTACCATGAAAGGGCAGATCTACACTATGTGCTTCCTGAGTGAAGTGAGCTTTTCAATTAATATGCACATTGACCACAGCAACACGTTTTGATTTGCGCGATCAATGTTACAATATTATTTTAACTCCTCCCATGACGTTTAAAATGCTAACATTAGCAAACAATTGTTTTTGTTCACATCCAGCAGACAAGACATTAGCATTCATTTGAAGTCAAGTTTCTGTACATCTGATAAATTGTTTTAAATGTTTTAACAAGCATGCATTCAAACACCTACCCATTGTACGACGCAGTGGTTGCTGGTTGAGGTATGTAGGGCAAAGCTTCAGTGGTGTTATATCTGAACTCATTGGTGAGGGGGATGGATGGAGCTGACCACGTCTCTTCAGGCAAATATTGACCTGTCAGGTCTGAAGGGGCGCATGACCACTTTCCATTAGAACTCAGAGGTAATACACAAGCATTTATTTGTTGTTTGACTTCATTTCAAACTCTGCTTTAAAAAAAAGAAAGTATGTATTTACTATGAATGTCTTTATCCATGTTCCGGTCCACTCCTGCAGCAACAGAAGCAAAACTCGGGGCAAAGCTGGATGCTGTGGGATCGGGGCTTTGGCACTGGTCTTTACGGTACAAGCTGTTCATGCTAAACACAATGGATAGAAACACAATTGTATATTTTCCATATTTTCTCTTCAAATAACAAAGATAAAATTTAATCCAGTGTTCAATATAATACAATAACTACTGGAATAGATAGAACATTCTTGTGCAACATAACAGGATAGTTTAAATTACTATATTTGAGTTTTTTGTTCATTAGTGCCATTTTTATTTACCTATATTTGTAAATTAAATTACGTACTTTTTTTTATATTAACCTTAATAGTACTCAATACAATCCAGGTATGGAACACATTTCACACTGATTCTTTTGAAATAAAATTTAGATTTCTTTCCCAACATTAAGACACATAAACTAATATTCACATTAGGGCTGCACGATATTAGAAAAAAAGGAAATAGCTATACCTTTTCTACCTGCGCTATGTGTTGCGATATGAAAAAAAATACAGGAAATTTGGCCACGTACATGTAGTTTCTATTGATGTACAAATAAACAGTCAATCATAATTTTCATCTTTTTGGATACTTAATAATAAATAACGCATTTCTTATGTGTTATTTACATGTAATCTTCCATTTCTACCGTTGTTAAAATGTATGCCTAATCTAGATACAGACTTTTCTAGTAGATTAGTCATGGAAAATCATAACCTGGCAAGTTTTCCTTTTGCATCAAGCAGCACAAAACTTGTAGCATGATGTGTTTGAGGAAATTTGCCTTACTTGACATTGCTTGTCCCGCAATATGCCCATTGCACCGATGCTACAATGATTTAATGTGCAACCGTAATTCACATGCTAAGATACGAGCATGTTTCTGTGGAGGCTAATACAATCAGAGCCACTTCTTGTATCCAGCAGTGTTGTGTGTGGAGTTACCTTAGAGCCTTGTAGTTTGTATTCATGGTCTGGTAGCAGTCTCGCTCTGCTGGGTAGATGGTGTACATGGAGTCCCCTAAAAAAACAAAACAAGACAAAAATCTGTTTGCACAAATGTCAAAATAATGTAATTCACCGCTCTCATATGTGATAAAATGCCAGCAACAGTCTATAATAGTTTCCTCGATAAGGAAAACAAGCATTCTTTACTTTTTCTCGATGAGGTAGTGCAGGCGTGAGTTCGGCCACTGGGGTCTCTGTCTCCCTCCATGCTGCTGGCACTGCTCCAGCTGCCCCAGCTCCCTCTGCTGGCCCTCACACTGCCCGACGAGCTGCCTGAGTCCGAGCCCGACTCACACACTCCACCACCATGCCGTTCTGTAGTGCACTTCCGTCGAATACGAGCAGGACACGCACCTGCTGGACATCAACAAGGCCAGTGAGACTAAAACCAAGTGTTGAGTTAGTAAAGCAGCAGAGAGCTGTGACTGGACGCCCACCGTTCTGTTTGAGGGGGCTCTCCGCACTTGGCCCGGACTTTGGTGCTTCTGACTTGGTGCTGTTGCAGCAGCGGTTCCTGTTGCGGGTTACACTGATGTTACGGTCCCCTGTTTTCCAATCAGGTTCTTTCTCCCTCTCTGGAATCACGACCACATTGTGCTCAGGAGCACTAGGTCAGTAATCAGACAGAAACAATGATGACACATCTTATCTTACTGTTTGATGTTGCCCTTTGTTCACTTTTAAATATTACATACTATATTTTATTAAAGAGCATCAAGATAAATATAAATTGACTCAGATGAAAATAGAAGTGATATGAGGTCTACCTAGAGACATTTTCTGTCTTTCTGCGACTCCTTTTTCCCTTATTATTTCCTGAAGCAGTGCCAGTCTCTGCACTCTGTGCTTTCTTTTTCTGGCCTTTCCCGTCTTCTCTCAGCTGCAGAGAGAAAAAAATATGTTTAATCAGATTATATGGTTTGTAATGTCCCTTTATCAATAAATAAGATCCAATTTAATTAAATAAGTGCCTTACCTCCATTTCAGAACTGTCCCTTTTATCAGAGTCGATCTTCTCTGCATAGTGCTCAGTGCAGCTCTTCTCTACAGGGCTGCAGACTAACAGGCCTGGTCTAGGTCCTGGACTCAATATAACGTTATCTGGGAAACCAGCAGGCATTTCCATGGGAAATATAACTGCTGCTGGCACTCTATCTTCTACAGTGCTGTGGGAGTCTTCTTTAAAGTCTGCGGATGTCTTTTTATCCAGCTCACTAATGAAAGCTGGTTCATTGTTGTTGCAGACATCAGGGTCTGGGGTCAGTGGTGGGTCTGGTGTCAGGTCCTCATGCTCTTCATCCATTGTCACAGCACCAGCCGCTGCTGTGGACAAGCTGGACTTGTATTTGGTGTAATATAGTGAAACCTTGTGTTTCTTTTGTGTCTGAGACGGGGTGACTGAAGAGCCTCTCTTAGAGGATTGAGGACGCGGGGCAGGGCTGTTGGCCAGGGCAGGAGACCCACGCCCCTTACCTTTGTCTGAGGTGTGACAGGTGTCCACGTAGCTCTTACAACTGCCCTTTGTTTTACTGCACAACCAAGACACAATGACAAATTTAAGTATTTTAACACCAGAAAAAAATCCACTTACAGCATTTGTCTTAATTATTAATAATTAATTAATATTTGTAAGACAGTTCAGAGTCTCTGAAAAACTCTGGACATACTTTACTCCATTGGGTGTGATGTTGTTGACAGGGCCGTTATCCCGGGACAGGACAGAGTTGTGGTTGCTCCTAATGCTGGGTGTGGAGAACTCATTCAGAATATACTGAGCCTGATGGAAGGCCATCAGACACACACCAAACAAGGAGAAGCTGAAACACAAACAGATACGGTCAGAGAATTTGACAAGGTTACACAACCCAAAATCAGAAAACAATAATACTTACTTCATAGTTCAGCTAACGTTAGAATAATCGTTCTGCAGTAAAAATGTCAAGCCCTAATCATGTTACCTAGTTATCATGTATAAGATCGACAGTAAATTGAGCCCTGTGGCATCTCTATGTTTGCAAATTCACACATGTACATTCAAACATTCAACACAGACTATTTCTACACGTCTTGTGGAGGGATTGTTAATGATTGGACAATTACTTAAAAGGTACTAACCATGTGAAGATGAGGGTGACCACCCAGAAAGTTTCCTCCCAGCTGGGGCCAGGAACCACCTGAGCGCAGAGAGGCAACATGTGGTGGGGCAGCGTCACATTGAGGGTGAAAGGGAAAGACATGCCGCGTGATGTCACCAGGGTGAGGTCCCGGATCACCCAGGACGAGGTGAAGTCTGGGGTGAACCTGAGGACACAGGCAGGAAGAGAGGTGTGAGAGACAAGGAGAGAACAGGAACAGAAAGATTAAAAGGATGAGGGATTTACATTAGGATGTAATAGAGGAAGAAAGTAGAAAATAGAAGATGAGTAAACATGTGTGCGCACTGCCACAGCCACAAATAAAAAAACCTTGTCTTTTTTATCTCTGATATGCAGCAATTAAGAAGTTACATGACAACATTATTCAAATATTAAGTAACAACACTAACAAAGAAATATACTGGAAACCAGTAAAACAGGCTAAAATTCCACTTACGCGATGGTGATCTCAGAGGAAGTGTTGTGGTTGAGACTGAAGGGGTGACACTGCAAGACCTCGAAGCCAAATCCCTGACATTTATATCCGTTTATATTCATTGACATGACTGTCAGAGGAAGCTCTCCTGCATTTTCCACCTTGAAACTCTTTCTGATGGCAAAAAGTGGCTTGTTGGTGCGCAGACCTACGAGTGACAAGCAGCAACATTTATCATTTATGTGTGTGATTTCCTCATCTTTCTGTTAAAAGTGAAGACGTACCACTAAACTTTATTACTCAACAGTTATGTAGTGAAATTTAAAGTTTAAACATTAATCTCACCGTCACGACACTCCATTAGAGTTGACTGAGGAACGTTGAAGCGCAGAGAGGCTCCTGGGCCGGGCAGTTTGCCGCCGACTCTTAGCAGCTCTTTGGCCCCGTGGCCTTGCACCGTCTTCATGTCAAACACTGTCAGGTTGTTCCTGAAACACAGTTAAAAAGACAAAGAAAGACCATGTTTGAAAGAACATCGCACTCAACATTCTTGATGCAAACATGCTTCTTTTTCCTCAATGTTTGATTGATTCGTTGGTGAATTTGGAGGGACACATACTGCAATACGCAAGCCAGAAAGCAGAAGCCTGGAAATTAGTAGACAATATCCCTCTCATGAGGCCTTTTGACATGTCACAGTGGGAAAAGCACAGGTGTAAATCATAAAAATGAATGATGAATTCCACTTGGATGCTTTGCTTGCAGGGTCCTGGTATTATGGATGCTGGCTCGCTGTCAGATGGAGCCATTGTAGGCCTCAAAGTTATTACTCAAACCTGACTAGTCAAAATATCTGCTGGAAAACAATATATGGAACTCGCCACCACTGTGAAACAGCTCATCCAACCATTATGAAACCTGTATACACATACTGAAGAGGAGCCACTCATCCTGCTAATATGAATCAGTACCTGATGATGAGAATGGTAGTGGTGGGTTTGTGGTCAGTGGGAGTAAAGACCACGGCAACTTCTCTGGCCTCCCAGGGCTGCAACAGCAGATGCAGGACACCTTCTCCTGTTATGTCCTCCTCATTCTCACCTGCCTGCACACAAATACACAGGAAGAAGATAAAATGTTTGGAGGGAAAGCAACATAGGCAAGACTGAAGCACAACAACAATAAAGACAGTGTTGTCCAAGCATTTAAAGAATGAATAAAGCTATTACATGGTGGCAGCCAAAAAGCAATAAGTAAATACTTAAAGATGAAACAGTTCCACAACTTTAATTCTCAGGAATTACCTTTAGAGGAGAAGCCAACAGAGAAAACTCTGTAGTGCTGATGTTGACAGAGAGGGGGCTGATATTAAACCTGCCAATCAAAAGAGTTTGACAAATCAACCAGAGGGATGTGCTGGAGCAACGTTGTGCAATGCTCCATACAGCTGAGGCACAAAACAAATGTAGTTGAATAATTGTCTGCAATATCAAACGTATACTGACAACAGCATACCATTTGTTTAGGATGTCCAGGGCCTCCAGGGGGGCAGGGTACAGGGAAAGAATTCGAATCTCTACAGAAACCACTGAAGAGGAAGGATTCTTCAGCATGAATGTCTTTACCTGAAACAAATAAAAACAAATCTTTTCTTTTGGTTGCAGACAAATGTCACATTGTCACAAAGACATTTTAAAAATATATACACCATTTTTATTGAAGAGTATGTGTTGCCCACCTTGCTCTCGTTGACAGGTGTAGCACCAAAGTCCAGAGGAAAGGACGACTCTACAGGGAGTCTGGGCCACCTGAGCAGACAACAGGATTTATATTATTCATTATGTTAGTGTAGTGAAGGATTACATGACACAGCTTGGCATGAAACAGAAAGCTGTGTGTTGCATTTAAGACTGACCTGCAAGGCAGCTCGTCTTTGTGGCTCTGCCATCGAGAGCAGAGCTCAGCAGCCAGTTTGCCGTCTACAGGCCAAGATGAGGAGAAAAAGTCTGGGAGGAGGGAACGCTGCCACTCTGCACGACCTGATGGGACATTGGAGAAAAAAATTCAGAAATTAACAATTAAAAACCCTCTTTTTTCATCACGACTTTCGGACCCATGCCTCACCTGTTTCAGACAATCTGAGTGAGCAAGGTCGTCCACACTCTCGTTCTGCCTCAAACACCACATCCCCCTGCTGACAGACACATCATCTGTTACCACATCTGATCCTGTGTGCTGATCCCCAATCCCACACTACTAACTGACCACTGCAACTAGTACTTTACCTTGAAAGGAGTAGAGTGAAAGTAAAGGGGAATGGTCAGGGCAGTGCCCAGGCTGGTATCCAGTCTCAGAGTGAACAGCTGGTTGACGGGCAGGGCCCTGCTGAGCAGCTGCAGGGACAGGATACACCAGCAGCCCTGGGGAACTGCCAGTGGACCCCTGAAGTCTATCACCTGACAGACAGGGTGCAGCAGAGACATTAGTGTTAAATCCTGTCCTGAACTGATCCTTATGATAGCAAGGAGAAGTGTAGTGTGTTTTGCCCATTTCAGAATTCCCTTGGCATAAACGAAGAGAAGGTTTGCTGTAATCAGAATTCCTATCCTTAGATGAGGCAGTGGTGCATACCTTCATTACTCCCTGCAGCTTCTGTGAAAGGCTGGCATTCATCACAGTGAGGGGCAGCAGGAAAGAGTTTGTCAGCCACAGATCCACCTTGTCTCCATCTCTCTGCTTCACCTGGAACAGGCTGAACCCCTCTGTCCATCTGCAGTAAGCAAAATGTCACCACAATACTCATTCAGTATCACATGTTAGCAACCTTTAGTTTATGTAATGGAATTGTCTTCATCACAATGGGGACAATTAAAATGTGTGTACTTCCAGGACGTTGTCACAAGCTACAACAACTGTGTTTGCAATTTGTTTTTCAATTAAGCTTTAAATCGAATGGTTTCTTACGACAACTTGAGCGTGTGTGATACCTGTGTGTGATATGTAGCCCAGAGAAGCTGTGGGTTGTCTGGTTTCCCAGAATTTTTAAACTGATATGACTGATGCACTTTCTTTCGTGGCCTGGCAATGAACCTAATAAAAGAAACAAAACTATTATTGATCAAATACTTCAAGACATTTGGATCAAATGTAATTGCACTTTGAGGAGGTTATTATATGATGTGGAAAGTAATTATTTGAACTGATGATGAAGATGATGATGAGTTTTCACCTCTGCAGGCAAGTGTAGCCACTTCAGTGAAGTTTTTTGCCTCTGATCGCAGCAGAATCTGATTAAATTGAAGGCTGGCCTCAACTTTTGATAGCACCTGCATATCCTGGGGAAGTAAATCATCTTGTCAAAGTCTATAAATTGCTACCTGTAACACCCATAAGTTAGCAAAACAAAGAAAACCATCTCACCTTTACAAAGAGCTTCTTGCCTCCAGAATTTAACATATAAACTCCTATTTTTGGTTCCCCTGCAAAAAATAAATAAATAAATAAAATAAAAATCAGACAATATACATACATGTACACAATTATATGTGATCCTGATGTATGTACAAATCTTCATTTCCTGCTATGGAAGCGTTTCATTTTTGTCTGCCGAGGCACAGACAGATTTCTTGACCAAAGCTATAAGAAATATTATGATAATGATAAAAATTATAAAAGTGGACATGAAAAAATACTTCAATGTTCCAATAACCAGTGGTGTTATAACAACACCAAGTTACTGTCTGCATGTATGACAACTGATGAAACAGCATTTGTACACCAATGCAAATGTTGTGTTGTAGTATGTAAAGTGCACCCAGGAAAGCAGAACTTATGTCTTATCTCATATTTGTAGCTCTTTCAGTCAGAGTAACGAATCAAATGAAAGGGAAAAGCAGCCACACAAGATTTCAGAGAGCATCATTAAGTCCATCACTAGCTTCAAAATGTGAACACTATTCCCACAGTTAATCTGCCTCCAGACACAGAATCAGAAAGGACAAACAAACCCACCCACTGCAGCAGGTCCAGCAGCAGGGGCCACTAGCAGCACCACAATGTGCTCAATGATATAAGGCTTGAGCTTGTCCAGGTCAGCGGGCCGGTCGCCACGCGCCGACAGATTAATCTGTAGACTGAGGTGCTCCTCACTCTGGAGGCAGGACCCCTGGGCAGGACAGGAAAGGCATACCAGTCATACACCAAGCAGGAGAAGCATGAGAGCAGTGAGGAACAATTTCAGAATCAAGAAATTCACTAAATAGAAACAGAATTTTAACTAAGATACTTGTTAACAAAAAAAATTGGATGTTAAAGACACAAAGAATGTAAACAAATAAAACAAATGGTGACGGAAAAGTGTGAATTATTTTCTATGCTTTGACATAAAGATGCATGCTGTACTTTGACAGACAGAAACAAACAGACAGTAACCTACTACCACCCCACCCAGTGACTAACACCCTTTTGACACTGATAAATCAGTACTGGGAGAGTGCAAATCTCTCTGGAAACCAGGGCTCGTCTCAGACAGTGAATCAGCACTTGACGACCTGCAGACAGATGCCCTGGCTTAGTGCCACTGGGGCTCAAGGATGCAATAGCAAACCTAATCCCTGGAAACCAAGGCTACTGCTAACTTCCTGTATGGCTCATTTAATGTATGAGCAGCAGCGACACTGAGCAAAGGCTGGTTCTTCATTTTTTAGCAAACACTTGAAAGAGGAAGGAGAAGCAGGTATTGATCTTGGATATGAGCCGGAGGTCACAGCTGGGACAATCATGTAACAGAACATAAGGATCTTCAGTCTGTACAACTATGACGCTATAGATGGGTTGTCTGCAGTCACCTCTTACATCATGTGTATTGCTCCACACAAGCACTGAGAGCCCCATGCCAATTATAGAGGCTCTTGAGAAAGCAATTTAAAGTCTGGCAAGAGATCTCACCCTCCTCAGGGGATTCTAGAGAAAACAGAAGGTGCTGAGATGATGAGCCCAGCTGTCTGTTTGAGCAGAAGGCCTGCGAGTCGAAAACTCAGAGAAGTGGGCGTGACGAGATGGGTGAGAAAGACTCACTACAACGTAGTACCAAACTAAAAACAGTGTTTTTCCTCAGTCTTCCCAATGCCCTCCCTTGCAATACTCTTGACTGCTTGAAAATTCATGGATATTTTTATGAACAAGTGTAATTTAGAGAAAGGACTAAAATTTGTGTTGTTACAAGACTGTAGACTATCTGGGTAAAACAATTAAGTTCTGTTTTGAATTCTGATGTCATGCATCCTTTAAGTTGACAGCAACCGCTGATGAACCTTTTAAAAATTCAAAATAATAAACGTGGACATGTGAATTTATTATATCCAATACTTCCCCCACCACTCAAAGCTGTGTTGGATGCATCAGCTTCACTGGGCAGAATGATGTTTGTACAGTAAAGCCTATTTTCATCTGCTGAAGGATCTGCTCAATGATGATTTTGTGACATCACAACTAGTTCGTAAGCCAATCGCAGTCCAATATGTAGCTTACACGGAAACTTGAAACCTTTACTTTAATGTAGAACATCTTGTTTGCAGCAGTTAAACCTCTGAAAAGTTTAATATTTGCTTATTCATAGTTATTCATACTTAGTCATAGGATTTTTTCATAGGAGTAAATACATCTTCAAGAATTTTCAATTGGATAACTGAATGTTTTTTGTGGGAAAAAAAACATGCCTGACAAAGGTTATTAGTCCAAGCAGAGCATTGTAATATGTCTTAGAACATGTGTGGAGGGGATGTACCTGATGATTGTTGAACAAACTCTTTGATAAGCTGCACTCCAGGAGTAGACCCAGTATTGTGGTGTTGGAGGCATCGTCCTGCAGGAGAAAAAGCATGAGAGACCATGTAATCAGAGGTTTAAAAATAATCCAAGCATTGAAGAATATATAGAAACTTTAGCAATGCTAACAGCCAATGTGTATGCTGGTGCTAATGGTGGATCCTGATAAAAAGAAAGAAAGAAAGGAGTTAGGTCCTCATCTTTTTTTCTTTTATATATATACATGAGCCAACAAGGCCACACTTGGCTGAACTCTAGTGGCGCTAGCCATGAACTGCACATCAGAGAGCAGCTTTGCTGTCTTATTGAGCCATTTAAAAGGAGCAGTATAATATAACACTGCCATGTCTGCAAACACATACCACTTAACAACTGAACACTGTGGTTGCAAACTCCTGCGATCTTTAAATACAGTTTAATATTTTTCAGGTGGTTACTAATTCAAATGCTGATCATAGTAGATGAGTATATTGGATCATCTACATTTAAATGTATGTGACAGTGTCAGAAATAAGTAACTCTCAACACCATCTACAAAAACTTAAATTTAAGAAGTTATTGTATCTTATGTGCACATAATATCACTTAATATAGTAAAGCGCTTGATATAGTAAAGTGTGGCCTCCGTACAATTAAATACCCTACAGACAAAGCCTTGTGGCCATGCCCTCAGCTTTGTGGAAGAAAATGCCAGCTTGTTTGATATGAAGAAGAAATGTCAGACAGAAAAAACTGACAAAATGAATTTAGATTTAACTTGATGATGAACCCTATGAGGAAGTATACTTATATATGTGGTGACTGATTTTGTTAACCATATGTTGGAACATGGGGAGCTTGCTGGAAAGAGAAAATGCTGCATTCAGCAAAAGCAGCAGTCTGAGTAATTACGAGAGTCTTTCTGCACTTGGCTAAGCTGAAATTTTGCAACTGCAACTCCACTTCCTGTTGTAGAGGCGGCAACTCCTTTCAGATAGCTTCCCACACACTTTTAATGCCTTGGCTTGCTTCTACAACCATGCACAAGTGTGTCATTGGTTTTCAGTGCTTTTGCATGACTTTGAAACATTTGTACAAATGAATGATTGTGCAAAGCTTGTTTTGTGACATCATATATGCTGACTGCATGCGCATTAATGATTAGAATAATTCAATGACAGCTAAATCTTGTTAGAGTGTGTCACAAAGCCTCTGTGTGTGTGTGTGTGTGTGTGTGTGTGTGTGTGTGTGTGTGTGTGTGTGTGTTTGTATGCAGCCATTTGTTTATCCAGGCTGGCAGGAAAGGGGAAATCAGCTGTTTCCAATGATGAGACATTACTCACTACTATACTATGCATAGCCTACAAAAACCAACACACCAACATTTAATACATACCTGAGTTTGGGTCAACTTAATGCTCTGGATGTGAGGGAATATTAGCAGACTATCCTTTCTTTGGACAGACTTTAATGAACCCCGGTGAACTCCCACACCAAACACCTGGAAAAGGAACAGTTAACTTTTATGAAAAGGATTCTCAACACACCATGCACATTCTATTAAGGCCAGGAGGGAACAGGCAAACAAAGGAGTAAAGTCATTTAGTGGGCCTAAACTGAACTCCTGCAGCAGTTCGTAACATGGTAGCTGATGTTTTGTGATTATTAAAGAAAAAGATGGAATCCTATACACACAGGATGTGTCATTTTCCAAACAAGTCCAGTTGTATTCAAAACACAAAACAAAAACAAACAGAGGCTGCAGTTTGAAAGTTGCGGAGGACTTACAAATGCTGCATAAACAGCTTAAGCTTAATAACAGCTTACAACTGAAAACTAAACTACTGACTAAACATAGCCAATTACGGTACATAGCCATTGAATGAGTAATATTTAAAAAAAATCCCTAAATATTATATTAAGTCTAACTGAGGTTGGCCCACTAAATATAGAGGGAATAAGTTTTGCAAACTAACACTAGTCTGAAACAGCATGGTGACAAAGAACAAAATGAACTCGTCCTGCATTTAAGCTGAACAGAACACAGATGGCAAACATTGACTAAACTAATAACTGCTATTCAGTTAGTGCTTGTATCTTTTCACAGTCATTTACATGTGTCCCAATACAGTACTGAGCACAAAGCCATAACTAGGTTTATGGCACCATTACTTCAATGACTGACACTGTCAACACATGACACAAAAATGAAGATCCAAGATTTGTGTTGTTTTTATGTTGTCATTGATCCCAACAAGTAAATGTAACATTTACATGTTTTTGAAGCATGTGTCAGAGTGTTTGGGCATGTTTGATGGCAATAAATAAGCTACATGTGAGAAACACTGGTGCAGGTTTGATGTGAGAGGGGCAAAATTAAGTACAACATAATATACATTTCTAATGTATTTGGTTTTCCCAGGCCAAACATTTTAACTGCTTCTAACAAACATGCAACAAGCACGTTACAAACTGAAGTTGAAATTTGAAAGACATAATTATCACTCAATAGTTACCAAGCCAGCAAAATTTAAGAAAGCTGAGGTCAGATAAACCCTGAAGTGGTAGCAGAACACGTTAGGGTGGAATAACAAGACAGACTGGAGCCCAGAGGGTTCAGCAGTTTGACGACTGAATGTACATTTCTAGAGCATCTTATTAGTCTGGCAACCAAGTGGGCATACACGGGTCTATTAAGGTGAAGTAAAACTATGAAAACAAACATTTACAAAGCCATAATAAAAGCTGTATGCCAGCTACAACTGTGCAGTAGTCTTGTCTGCTATCTTGGATCACAAACTTTCAAAAGAGAAACAAAGATTGATATGTGAGCTCTTTCACTCGAGTATCTGGAGGTTAAAGATGATGATGAGAGATTTCACCATTATCCCAACAGAACATGGTCTGAGAAATACAGTACATAAATAAAGATGGACAAGATGACAGCTCCCCAAAAGTGAAGTGAAAACATCTCGGTTGCCCCCTGGTGGAGCTGGCACTATCCCGCCCCATCCATGTTAGCAGATGGGACATGAGTCAAATTAAAAACTCAAAGAACACAGCACATACATTTTCGTATGTTCAAGTGTTTATTTTTCTTAGAAGTTTAGTTTAAACTAGTTATTTATGCTACAAAAAGGGGTTGAAACATCATGATTGACAGCTGAGCCCTGTTCGCAACAGTCGGGCTGGTATATGGGCAGACTTAAGCTTCAAATGACATCACCAGTGCCAGATGGCAGTGATTGCATCTGGGATATATTTGGGCTTCATTTTTGTACAGAGGGAGGAAGTGGAGACACGTCATCCATCTTTATATATGTCAATAGTCTGAGACTATACATCGGGAGGTGTATTGATGGAACTGACCTGGTATGACAGCAGCCCATGGGCTGATGTGTTTATAAATAATGTGTTTTCAACATTGCCCTCCTCAGACGGGAGGAAAATTAGTTTAAAAGATGCCTTCCCTCTGGGTAGGATCACCTAGGACATACAACACACATGAGAAGTGTTTTCAGCTATTTCTACAAAGAACAAGACCCATTATTGAGAACAGAATTAATACTTAACATTATTATTTGTGAATATATTGTCCAGCTAAAGGTGCACACACACACACACACTTACTCTTCTGTGAAAGAAAGGTATGTAAAAATGTCTGCTGGTTGTAAACATTGACAGCAGTGTCACAGGAACTTCCTGGTTGGGGTTGTGTATATAAATGGTTTCAGCTCTTGCCAGCCCCAGCGGCCTGTGAATAAAAGGCAGAAAAGCATCATAAATAAGGGGCTCTCCACTGCCAGCTTTAATAGCACTTATTTACACACAATTATGAATGAGTTAGCTTATTCATGAGGGGACGTTTAGACTGCAGGCAAAAGTGGCCCAAATCTAATTTTTTGGTCATATGTGAGTTTATGTGAACAGAACAAATCTCATGGGGTCCAATTTTTTCTATTAAATTAGATCCTTCTGCTGCTCACTTAACCCATGAGAATAGGGGTAGTCTTGGTGGTTCATGTTCATTTTAGCAAGCAACATTTCAATAAAAACCCTGAACAAGAATATTACATTCCTCTTCTTATATCTTGTGTAACACAGCTCAAGACACACAGCTTAATACTTTAGTTCACATTGATTATGTAGATGAGCGAAACTAGTAAACAAATTTAAATCCTTTTATTTGTATTTATATAAAAGGTTAGATTAAGTTTTAATCCAACGAGAGCATCAGTATTTACGACTCAGATATTAGCTTGGTAATTCAGTTAGTGAAATTAGTCATGGGAGTCACTAAATAACTAGTGTTTTGCATTTCCAATATGGGAAAGCTATAGAATGAAAATTAGCTGTTTTCCTCTGGCAACAGATGATAACAAGCATGAGTTCTTCATGTTTAATCTAAGAAAGGCCTGTCAGAAGTGAAACCACATACACAAATAAGGACATAAGGAAGGTTGTGTGTAACATAAGCATAATTTGCTCTCTGGCTTAGGCCAGTTCTGCTATGAACTATTACAGTGAAATGTCACCACTCAACATTTTGGTCAAGGTGACACATAAACTAAGGCAACCAATTAATAATCCCACCCTTTCCAAAAGCAACTCAAGTTAATTAAATTCATAATTTAATTATATTTACAATTTAATTAAAGTACAAATCTTATAATCTTACGTTCTAACTGCTGTGTTCTCTCACGTGGGAAATATAATAACAAGACCATTTACAGGTCTACCCCTATTTGTAAAGGATGTTTCATTGTGAGGTGCTTTCATGTGAGCTAAATTTTAAAGTTAAAGATAAAGATTATCTTGCATAATGCAAAGTGTATGTATGGCTTAATGTAATTGCTTTATTCCCTTGGATATGCAGAAAGTAGTGACAACAACAGTAACCTCTATACATACACTGCAATCCAATCCTGTAGCCCTACAACAGAGACTGCCACTCTGATGTTTTTATTCTTCAGTGTTAGTTAATGTTGTTGTTGTTGTTAGTTGACTTTATATGGTGTTTTGATATCACATTATAGGTTGTTGCATTGTATTGCATTAAATTATAAAGTTGTCACTGGTTGTGTTTATACTCATACCTTAACTTTATAATTGGAATATACACACATTGTTTATTGTATATGAAGCTTAAAATTATTTGCCATTTTAATGCTTTTATGTCTGGTCAGCGAACAAATGACAAGACATTCAATTGAACTAAAATAAATTTAACTTTGCATTGTGGCTCAGTCAGAACACAGAAACTACTGCACACGCTGTGGATAATGTTATTCTTCCATCAGTGGTTGAATTGCTGCACTTGACCTAAAATACATAATCTACAAAACATGCATGCCATTTTAACTAAGGTAACTGGGATTTTTATGTGGATATCTATATTTAACAGAATGTGGCAAACAATAGACTTTAAAATACTTGAAAGAAAGAAGCCCATACATACTGAGAATTGTCAAAATGGTACCTGAAAATGCTTCATGGACACTGCAAGAGGAACTATTTTTGGAACTTAACAAAAAAAAAAACACCAAACTACTATAAGTTCTATTAGAAAAACTGGTTAGTCCAGTCTGACCCTTTGGTCTACCACAGGTCTGGCAATCAAATGTTGACCAAGCACTTGTATGTACTCGTCTGCTATGATTAGGTTCCTGTAACCGCAAAAAAATGGTTACATACAATAGGATCTGATCTGAAAACTTTAAGGACAATAATAGCTTTTTGATGTGTTAGTCAAATATACTGTATTTCTTCCTTGCCATTGTTTTGGGTTTTACCTGAGAAGACTTAGGGTATCAGGATGCTAAGCCATCACTGAGACTCTTTGTTACTGATATTACAACCTATAGCTACACATTTTTCCTTTCTCCTTTCAACCAACACAGGGAAGCTACGGATGTGCAAGATTGGCTCAACATTGAGTGTGTTGTGCTTAAACAGAGGTGGGCACAATGAAACACCAAGCAGCACATGGAATCTGGCCGAGGAGAAATTGCTGATGTAATTAGTGTGGGGTCAATGGTGCTTCTCTCTGCAGAGGAAGCCCGGGGATACAAAGGTAGCATTTTTACTGCTTTGTTTCATTTTGGATGGAACAATAAATTAGAAATAAATATATTTTTAACTGAAGTTCTACAACTTGCAGATATTGTCTGTAAAATCACCAATAAACACCCATTTCTGCAGTGTTTGTTATGTCAAAGCGCTTTCCAATAGTTCTAAAACTTATCTTCTTTGGTCATGATTACTTACTAGTCAATACTACTGGTGTAACAGAACAGTGAAATATTGACTGTTCCCACAGAAAAAAAGGGACCCACAAGCTGATGTGTGAACTCTGAGTTCATATTCTTTTTTTAGAACTGATTATTTTTTGATAAGTACACATTTCCTGTAGTAGTATTTCGGTGTCCAACCATTTATGCAATATTATTTAAAAAAAAAAAATTGTCTGCTTTCTGCATTCCAAAAATATGATATAAAATACTACAAATACTACAAAGTAGATGCTGCTTATGACTGTTTGCTTTTAACAGGAACAATGCTGACTCCTGTCCAAGCACAGCAATACATCTGATAATCTAGCTGTTCTATATGGAGGCAAACAGTGACGTTCTTAACCCTTCTGACTGGGGGTCAACTCTGTCCAGTATATGTGTGTATGTTGGGAAAGGGAGCTTACTGCCATACTTGGATATCCTGTCTGTTCTTTAAAGGCCACTTGATTTACGAAATCTTCCCTTTCTGTTGCATTCTTCACAGTGCCAGGCTGCTTGCTATGTCGTCACTGTCTTATTTTAACTGAGCTTAAACTAAGTCAGTTGAGTTTTCCACATCACTCAAGACAGAGATGGCGAAATGAAGTAGATTTTGTTACTGGGTGTGTAATAAAGGGTTTCATCGTTTTTAGTGCAAAATGAATAACATCTATGCTTGTTACAGCATGTCAAATTAAAGTAGGAAGTGAGAACAGTACTTACTGCGTCCCAAAATCCAGCGCTGGGGGCTGTAAATGCAAGGGCCTCCCATTCTCCCGTGAATATGGAGAGGAGCTGGTGGAGAGAAGAAAACCACAAGAGAAAAAAAAAAAAACTTATCACCAATGCAACGTACTTGAGTCTCAACAGTTTCACTAAAAACTTAAACATGAGAAGAAAAACATCTATGTTTATATGTTTTACTAACAACTTATGACAAGAACATTGTGTCCCCATTCCAATGAAAGGGGACACAATGTCCAGGAGGTCATGGATCACAATTTAAATAAATTCTTTTACATATGAAAACAGTTTCTCATTCCACTAAAGGTTGCAACTAGAAAGCCCATAGCTTAATTTTATTAGATCACACTTCATTTCACACATCGACTTAAATAGAATGAAAGAGCACAAAAATGGGATATAACTTGATTAGGGTTGTTCTGATACCAAGTCCAGTATTGGAAATGCGTCCGATATTACCTAAAATACTGGATCGGGTATCGTAATTTATTGATTATTCTAAAGATGATTTTTCTTTATATCTTGATTAATTAACATTTAATTAACAGTTATATTTCAAACTTGTCTTATTAATATTTCATTATTTTATTCGATCATCTTTTAAATAATATTTAAATACTTGACTTACAACCTAAAATGGTTATGACATGGAATTAATGCATCACTGAAGTAATATGCAGTGATGGACGACAGTGAAAGTGATTTAAAGACAGTAACGACAGTCTGTCTGTAACTTTTAAGCCATTTTCTCACTCATACAGTACATGGCAGTTTAAGTAAACAGAACATGTTTAAGGACTGAATAACGATTGATGACACATAGTGTAACACTGTGTTGTGTTACTATAACAGCAGCGGTGCAGAAATTACTTTAAACATGGTGATGTGGCTAAACTGTGGGCATGGATTGCAGTTAACTTTCTCAGTTGGTTGCACCAGTGCTACCAGTGGAAAAAATTGTCTAAAGCTCTGAAGTGTCACAGAGCATTTAACCAACAGGAGCAAGCAAGTGGGGGGACAACGGTCAGTGTCCGAAATTAACTTTTTGACTTACCAGCTAAGTTGTCTGGTAGATGAAAAAAATCCACCGGCCAAGCATTCATATTTTTAATGGCCAAAATGTATTAGGTATGACTTTAGTATTTAAAAGTAAAACAACTTGAAAACTATGACAGAGTTACATGGGAACCTATTGTATAAGAATATTGTAGAGAACCCTGATAATCTGATTTCATATTTATAGAAATTTTAAATCTGCCTGTGTAGAAATGAGTGGAATAGTGTTATGATTTTAGCATAGAATTATTAAAAATGCTGTAGTCAAAAAATTAGAATATAATGATAGATGTGCATCTCACAGGAAAAAAAGGAAAATAACAACAAAAAAATATTTACTTTTCCCTTTTAAACCCATGTGGCCATTTGAGTATTTATTTCTGGGTTTACAAGGTGTACTTGAATGCACCATGACGTCCCTGTCGGCGCCCATGTGCTTTTCCATACAAAGTGTTGTAGATTTCAGAGTTGCATCTGAATGAACCATGAAGTTCCTTTCCCTGTGTATGTCATGTGTCACTGGACCGTTTCCTGTTAAGACAGCAAGCTAATTTGCCATCTCATTTAAAATATCTGTAGTGGTTCTCCACCCTTTTTCCTTAAACAAAAAACATTTCTACATATAATAACCTGCTTGTATAAATTATTTTATAGACTACAGCTTGCTAATAGTCAATACAAACGTAATTGCTTTCTTAAGTGTGGCTATTACTTGACAAAAATACACCAAAGTCAAAAGTAAACTAGAATTACCGCAATGTGGTTGTATGTCTCCGCCAACCAGTTCAGTGTCAGTCAACATAAAATGTGTTCCAGACACATAGGCTATAATACATGTATTATTGACTTTAAGGAATGTAGCTATAAAGCAAGGAATCTCAATGTGTGTTAGTATGTTACTATGTGTTTGCCTCACATATGTCGAGATCTGTTGTGCGCTCTAGGTACTTCACACTTGGCACGTTACTGAGGATTCAAGGATGTGCTGTGTCGAATTTGGTGCCATTTGGACAAGTGACGCGTTCAATATTAATAAACTTTGAATAAACAAGCACAACATGTGAAATTGTATCATAATTGGCTCATGAAATCTTCAGTTATGGCTAAAAACATGTTTTGTGCGGTCACAGTGACCTTGACCTTTGACCACCAAAATA
>JBBPCS010000283.1:6442411-6461029 GCA_037974645.1 Hollardia meadi
GTGAACGTTTGTGCCAAATTTGAAAAGATTCCCTCAAGGCGTTCTTGAGATATCGCGTTCAAAAGAATGGGATGGACAGACGTACGGACAACCCAAAAACATAATACCTCCAGCCACGGCTGTCGCTGGTGCAGAGGAATAAAGCCCAGTGTGAAATTAATGTACAGGATATAAGAAAGAGCTGCAACGATTAAAAATTTGTTGCCAACTAGGGATGTTAATGATTAATCATTAACCGATTAATCGCAGTTAAGAATTTAACCGCTTAAAATTGCATTAAATGACAATGTGTGTTATGCACCATTTCTCTGGAGCTCTCATATATTGACTTTTATAACACAAGGGGTGTACTTCATCTTTACAGTTAGGAAAAAAATACTTCACTATTGGTACAACAGAAGAAGCAGGTGGTAGGAAATGGTGAGGCAAGAAGCAGAGGGCAAAATATTTACCAGATTGGGAGAATTACACTGTAAAAGAGGACAATGCTCAATATTAATATTGCGACAGCGGCTTAAAATACAGCCCCAGTCAAATGTCAGTGTTGAACCACCTGAAAAGTCAGTACCCGACGGTTGCAAGTTGAGACCAGACAAAACAACAGAGCAAATAGCAAGAAGCAATGAAAAATGTCACCAAAAACCAGCACTCCTAAAACAAACAGACCACAACTCAATTCAGTTTTCAATAGGTGTATTAAGTCAAGCAAACAGAGAACCGTCACTTTTTAGATCTTGATTGTTTTAACTGACGTATCTTTCTTTACCAGATGAAGCATTTTAGTCATCGTACTTCAGGAAAAAGCTGAGCTAACGTTAGCAACAGCTCGGCGTATATCTTCCCCAGACATCTCTTGTCCACGAAAGAGTGTTAGAGAGACTCTGATTTTTAACGTGAAACTGCTTTATTCAGTGTTTTTACTGGTTTTAATTACCAGGTCTTTTGGAGAGGAGGAGAGCTCTGCAAATAATTTAACTCTCAGTAAAAACAATGAGCAATGAACACGGGCGTCTGTGGCTCAGGTGGTAGAGCGGTCGCCCAGTGATTGGAAGGTCTGCGGTTCGATCCCCAGTCTACATCTCGAAGTGTCTAAGATACTGAACCCCAAATTGCTCCCGGTGTGTGAGTGCATGTGTGTGAATGGTTACTGCTTCTGATGAGCAGGTGGCAGGGTGCCACCCATAAGGTAGGGCTACCTGAAAGGTAGGGTGCCACCCGCAAGGTAGGTGTCATCGTAGCTTTCCCAGACATCCTGTGTCAACGGAGGATTGAGGAAACACTGATTTTGAATGTGAAACTCTCAACATCTCTCAACATTAAGGATTGCCTGGGGCAAGTTAACTCTGTGTTCAGGTGTATCTGAAAATAAACTGCGTACTGAATTGCTGAAGCGAGCTTTTCCAGCTGAACTGTGTGTGCGAGTCTATCATACCACCAATTGTTGAACAGGACTGATGAGAAAAATCTAAAAAAACTGGACATTATAGAAGTTGACTCTGGGGTGAACTATGTCATATATGATGTAACGTTTCTAAGATCTCTAAGAGTATGTTTCATGTGAAGATAAACATTGTGCCATTTCTGTTGGCCCTGGTGCAATCTTATCTATCTCAGTTTCTTTTTGAAGATAAATCCATAATGATAAATCTGACACTATAATTACATTTTCCCATGTTGACAACAGTTGCAGTTGTTAGCATGGTTGTTGGCTGTCTACTGGCAATCCCATGGATTTCTTTGGGTGAGTCTGTCGACCAATCAGAAGGTGTGTTCCTGATTTGTTGGCCAATGTAATGCCCAAATGCAATACTTTGGCACAAAGAACAACAAATAAGCAGGCAGTGAAGTTTGACTTGGTAAGAGGGACACTGTCTCCTCTATTACATAAGTGCTTCTCTCTCAAGCATTAACAATCTAGTGTTGGTGTTTGAAATCTAAGTTCAGCAGTTTCAACATCACATAGCCATTTATCTAATCAATAGTAGATTACAGTTGTAAAGGCAATGTTAAGGAAAGCAATACCCAATTACAATATACATATGCTAAATAATAAAGGTTTAATAACGAGTTTCAATACGCAAAATCCAGATTCAAATGTTAAAATATAAAATGGAAAACATGCTGCTCTCTGCTCTCATGTAGTGTTACGATCCTATTCTTCTTTTCAGGCAGAGGAGGGCATTTACCTTGTCATATGTATTAGTAACTTAGTATACACTCTGAATTCAACAGTGGCTGCCCTTAACATGTGTAGTACTGAGCTGTAGTCCAAAGGGTTCTGTCCACTGCCACAGTACAAAAATAACAAGTTATGTTTGGAGCCATTTGATCCCCTGGATCTAACTCAAATAAAGACGACGTTAGCAGTGACCTCAGCCATGCTCCAGGAGAGAGGTTAGAACCAGTGGAGAATTTAGGTCAACTGGTGTCCACATGGGTTTGTAGAAGACAGGGGAGCAATAAGAGTAACACTGAAATTAAAAACACATGGCACAGTCATACTCCTGACACATTAACACAACAGTGAAGAGGTGTCGGGAAGAGATTTTTTAAATTAACAGAATGCAGGAAGGGTATTACAAGAAATGATTGTCATGGAATTTAAAAGACCTAAAAAGACAATGTAAGAGCCAAGATATTTTCACATTAGACTGGACTCCTTGGACAGATTAACCTTTGTATCTGCACCCTGCTTTGCTCTTTAGGTTGGGAGAGAGTGATGGCAGGCCTGCCAAGTGCCTGATAACCCAGGCACGAGAGGCCTCACAGCCCACAGCTCTGGAGGTCTCCAGGTTAACTAGCACTAAGAAGCCTCCTTTGCCTGTCACTTCCCTGGAATTAAAAATAGCCATATTCCCACACTGTTCAGCAACAGTTGGTTACATGTAAACCAGATAAACTTTATATCAAGACTGAAAGCTTGTCACTTTACAATGGAGTACTACAGCAATTTAATATTGCACGGTCATAAAGTTGGGAGACTCACAAGAGACAGAGGTAAAAATTGAGGCAGCAAAGGCCTAAATATCCAGACTCTGGTCTCAAGTGTGGGTGAAGCTCCAAAAACACTGAATGCTACAGTCAGTTGCTGGAGCAGACATTTTGTGAGGCTGCATTAACGAAACTCATCTTTTAATTTAGACATTAAACTAATTTCATATTATTGCCACAACTATGTGATATTGTCATGCTGGTTTATATAATATTATAGCATTGTAATAACTCAGAATCAAGGTACTATTAAAATCATGCAGAGGAATACAAAAATCTTGCAGAGACTAGTCAGCAAAAGTGTATGTTATTTGTTAAGGGATTAACCTCTAGGCAAGGAACGTTTGAGTGTGGGGAACATACTTAAACAGTTTAGGTATGACAGGCTGGGCTTTTTACATTGCTACTCTGGAAAGATAAACAAGGAGCAGAAGCAAGAACAAATACTAGAATATATGTGTGAATAATCAAAACAATCTATTTATCATCAGTAAGAGGGTCGAACAAAGATTGTGCTGTTTCTGAGCAAGCTATTATAAAATAATACCGTGAATTGTGGATTTTGCTGCAAACATGTATTTTCCAAACAATTTTCTGCAGGAACAAAAACAGCTGGGAAAGACAGACCTCTAGTGCTTTTTCTTTCAAGGAGTTCTAAAATTAGTCAGGAATTTGGTTCCGTGCCTCTGTAACACACCCCCCCAAACTCTCTCTCCGTCACACACCCCCCTACTCACCAACATAAACAACATAGCCTGAATACAAGAGAGGACTTTTAACAGCCTTTTTTAAAAACCTTCAGTCCTATTACACCAAAACCACACCACCTCATTTGTCTGTGTGAATACAAAAACATGTCACACCACAACTACAGTTTAATTCCACATATTATATAAACCCTTTACAGAACTTTACTCTAATTTATAGTTTTTTAATTATGTGAACATTAAATTGGAGCACTTTTTTGAAAAGCATGTACAGTTTTTCCATTGGGCTTTTCACAAACCAAACCCACGCCACAGCCCTGCTTTCATTCTGTGTTTTACAGTATAATTCTAGTCTACACCATACAGTAGAAAACACTTCAGTATGATGCAATCTGCATGTTGGTTGGGGTTTGTTGGTAATTATGTCGCTTGGTGGAAAGTCTCTCACATATTTCCAAGTGCAACTCATGAACAGGTGGAAACTTTTCGTCAACTTCATACAGCTGTAAACATTATTATAAATTGTTGAATGTATGTGTGAGCAACGTTTGAACTAACAAAGTAAGATGGCTTAAATGTCTTTTACACCTTTTCATCTGGGGTTGCTGCCTGTAATGAATGTGTATTACATTACAAATGTGTGAAAAAAAAACCTACAGCAGAGGTTTAGGCAGTTCCCACAGAAGATAAACTAAAAAAGGTTACCTGTCTTCTAGTGGAAGACCATCTTTTCTTCGTTCCTTCTCCATCTGAAAATGAAAAAATACACCTCAGTCAATATGGTCAAAGAGCAATCTACATTCACAGTGTGGCCTAGAAAGAACCATATCAGGAAGCTCTGTGGGATGTAAATCCTCCCATATGCCAAACTGCCTGCTATGATGATTTTGACTATGACTAGGTTTGATGCACATTGATACCCCACCAGCTGCCTTGATACATTTTACTATGCATCTGTATTTTATTTCTTGAAATGTCAAAGGCTTTTGCATAACATATGATTTCGCTGTAAATTAATCAGGATATCCAAGCAGAAAACTGGAACAGCCTTGGGAAACTAAAACTGGCATTACATCTTTCCACCCTGACTCCGAGTGTTAGACAGCAGGCAGCACTTTCTGCCAGTGCTGGTGGAGTATACTGTAGTTCTCAGAATAAAACAATACACATCCAGTTTGTTGTCCTCTACATGTTTCCACACTATGTATTTAGGATTACTGAATGAATACTTGAGCACTTCTGAAGATTAGAGACTATACAAAAACAAAAATGCTGCACTTGGTAATAAGGCTACAATTTGATACAGCACTAGATAATGTTAATGACTACAAACTTTTTTCCAACTTTTATTGATCTTAGATAAATTTACACCGTATACAGTATCTTCTACATAGATAAGTCTGTTTAATTCATTTGTTAATGATTTAGTCTTAAGTTGGTTAAGGTGCTGCCGGCAATAAAATTCCCATGGGATTGATAAAAATATTTTTACATCCATCCATCACCTAATTTCAATACTCTGCTGACAGAGGAGGAAAATGCAATTCATCGACATGACCATTTTTCTTTCTCTTACTTTGTAGCCTTAATAATATGTTTCCTCCAGACTACAGTGCACCCTTCCTGACATTCACTCAACCATCACAAATCATGTAAACTTAGAAATATAGGAAAATCAATTTCATTCTTCTTGAGGGGAAAATTGACCAGCAGTGCACTTGGTAGGTCATTGACAACTGACTGTTCATTGTCACAATAACGTGGCTTCAATCAATCCCTGATGTGTGTGATAGTGGTGCAAAATATTTAAAATACAGCAGTACTGCATGAAAAGCATAAACAGTGGACATACATGTGGGGTGTACATTTAACTGAATATGGTTTCTGTAATAAGTCACTAAAAATGATGACACAGCATTTCAAACAGCAGTACAAACACTAACTACACTGTAGTAGGTTGTGTGTACCATGCATGGCCTGCAGAAATAAGCTTTGGTCTCTTCAAACACAGAACATACAGTTTCTATAGGAACAATCTGGGGCATTATGGCTACATCATGGCTTCATGATCACACCGCAAAATAACATTAATAGAGGACATAATATAGGAACTGTCTGAAACATTACTATGAATCCTGATCTTCCAAATTATATTTCTCCTCTCCATTCTTTCCACCTGCTCTCTACTGCAAACTACCTTAAAGAAGCACCGAGTCAAAAACACACCTTAAGTAAATATAGAGCTTTAAGATCTATAAAGCACAACATCAGATGCTGTATTGTCTCTACTGTAGTCTGAACAAGGGTTGGGAGGTACATTGCTATATACTGTAAGATGATAAAGATCTGTCAACCAGTAAAACACTATGCCATATTGTTTCTCTGGAGGTAGCGACTACCATTTAAATGTCTTTGCAGGCAATACAGCAACTCAAAGATCAAGACTGATTTTTGACAATAATGGATTTACAGGATTTTTAAAGGATTTTCTCATTATTGTAGTATGGTATTTATCAGACATTGAATTTACTGGATAAGCAAAAAAAATACAGACATATCTATACATTTTTTCTTAAGTAAATTTAAAGATAATTTAGCTTGGCACATAAATAAGAAAAAGCTTAAATGTAGGGCTACACAATATATTGTTTTAGCATCAACACCTCAATGTGCCCATGTGCAATAGTCATATTGCAGGGCATGCAATGTGTAGGTAAGGAAAAATAACTCAAACATATCACACTCCAACTTTCATGCTGCTTGATACAAAAGAAAAACGGTCAAAGTTCTAATTTTCCATGGCTAATCTACAAGAAAAGTCTGTTTATCTTTTAAGCTTGTTTATCATCCTCCATGTAGATCAAGCATACATTTTAACATTGTTAGAAATAGTAGATTACATGGAAATAACACAACTGTGGTATAGAGGGGATTTGTTTTTCTTTTAGAAGAGGAGAGACTTAAAGTACACAAAATAATGAAAATTATGTTTAACTGTGTATCTGTAAACGAACAACACAATGCATGGATCAGGTGAAATTTCCTGTATTTTTTCATATTGCATGATATTTCGCAGAATTAAAGTTATCGCAGAGTGAAAAACAGATTCTCATGGTGCTGCTTGTTGCAGCAGGTGACCATTAAAGCACAATGAATATTCAAAAGTAGAGCAGCACCACTTGCAAATGAATTGGACTCTAGGTGCAGGGATTTTAAGATGAATACCAGGATTTAAAACATTTATGACAAAGGTTGTTTACACAATACAAAACTCAAATAGGTGGATGAAAGAGATGGAGACATGAACTAATCTAACAAATCACTAGGCAACTATAAGCCACCAATTTAGACTTTCAGCAAATCTAAACACAAGTCAATGTTTGCAAAATAAGAAGAGGTATGAGATGTAGATGACAAAAATTAAAGGTTCTAGTTTTGAACATAATATCTGCTGCCCAAATTTGAGACCTGATTTGATTTGTACTATGCTTCAAGGCACATGACACTGCATCTCCTGCATCACCACTTCAGCGTGCCCACAACAACATACAGTGCACTACTTAACCAGCTGACCACCAGCAGCACTGGACTATAGAAGGCACCCATGTCATGCTCTATTTCACATAGCCCGTGTAACTGAGTCAGTCACTCCATTCACCGCTGCCTATCTAAACATGACACCTAACAATGTCAACAATTCTGCCATCTGCCAATTGGTCTGCAAGGTAAGAATGAGTGGAAAAAACTCAGTCAGTCTCAACACTGACACACATCCCCTTTCTCCACTTTCTGTAAACCATCTTAATTTCTGCTAAAGTTAAAAACTCTAAGACTTATCTTAAATGTATCTTAAAAACTTTGCAAAACAAAGCTCCAAAAATCAATTAGGTATTTTGTGGAAGGCAAATCTGCTGTTATTTATTTAGTATGTTAGGACTGCATGATATAGGAAAAAAATAACATTGCGACATATTTTGTTTCTGCAATATATATTGTGATATGGAAAAAATACAGGAACATGCAGAATGTTATTTATGAACAGATACACAGACAGGGGTTGGACAAGTGGGGATAGAGTTTGTGAAAGTTTCTTAATAAAACTTACAAATGTAATTGAGTGATGCAGTTGTGTTATTTACACATTATGTAACCTACCATTTCTAACAATATTAAAATCTTAATCTACGTGGTGGAAGATAAACAAGCTTAAGATAAACAGACTTTTCTATTAGATTAGCCATGGAAAATGAGAAACTTGTGAGTTTTCCTTTTGCATCAAGCAGAAAAATGTTGTAACACGATGTGTTTGAGTTCATTTGCCTTACTTCACACATAGTCATGCAACGTGACTATTGCACATGGCAGTGTTGATGCTGAAACGGTATATTGTGCAGCCCTCGTATACAGTGCGTACCAAATTTCAAACAAGCCTACCATTCATCCTAAAAATAAAAAGACTTTACTTAATGTATCAAAAGAGCTTTCTTCAAGGCAACCAAATTATCAATGCTTCACATTTGTTAACAAAGGCCTGCAGAAAATGCCACACCCCCCCCTCAGGTAACATGACAGTCAGCTGGTGACCTCATGACAGGTTATCAGTCAACACTTAACTCCTACCGTTTGTTTTTGTTCTTGCCCCATGATTACATTAACATCTCACACACCTACTTGAAAATATTTAGGAAATTATAAGTCAGATGCTAAAACAAAAATCCTGCGCAACATACAGCATAACATTTAAAATAGAGAAGCAGGAAGTAAGAGCAAAGTAGTATGCAGGCAGGGATGGCAAAGTAGAATTCAGACTGCCTCATTCCTAACGTGCTCTCAGTGTGTACTACTGACTGAACTCCACAATGGACACTATGTACAAAAGAAAATAAGGAGGAGCCACATGGCAGATGGCCTCCTGCTCAGTGATTTCATTTCAGTATGGATACAAGATAGAAAACTACAAAATTTGTACTGTGGTATGGTCACAAAGTCGTGTATAGTTACTGATATTTCCACACATTAAAAAATGAATATGCACACCTCAACTAGTTGCAAAGTGGAACCAAACACAATAGGGATGCACTAACCACACACGTGCTCATGCAACCAGCTGCAAATCTGTGTTTTTCATATACATACTCTCAAATCCTCTTCATTGATACAAACACACGCAAGAAATAAATTATGATTACCTGAAGTGGGACTAATGGGTCTGCATCCTCTGGTTGCCAGACCTCGACCACGCTGGTGGACATCTGACTCAAAGCTTCGTGGGAGCAAGAAATTAACAGTGAGATGATAGGTTGGAAATTGGCAACAAACACAAACGATTGGAAATACACCTGACTGAAGCAGTCGAAATAATTAAACAGCAAACTACATATCTCCATTACTATTACTGGTTATTACAAATGAATAAACTGAAACGGCGTAGATAATCAGACAAACAAGTGAGGAAATGACTTCGCATCGGCAGGCTGACAAAGGCTGTTTGCTAGCTGCTTGATTAGCAGAAAGGTTAGCTTGGTGGCTAACGAACTTGGAAAAACATCTCTCCTGCTACTGCAGTGCACTCGACTATTTTGGTTAGCTGTTCAGCGTTACTTTACAATATTTTATAGCTTTATTACAATGACAACAGTAACCGTTAAGTCTTCCTTTTAGGTACCGATAATATGTTAACGTTACTTCCCTGCCAACACAAGTTATCGTTTCGTTTAACCAACAGCACAGGGAACTGGTAGCTAGCATGAACTAGCAGACTGACAAAACATTGGCTACAACCCTCTTCCCTGTTTGTAAAAATCAAAATATGGCCAAGTCGCCACCTGATTCTTTTTCGCCCATTTTAATGTAAATGCTGTTTGGACCATTTTAGCTGTCACTAATTCTCCAGTATAGCGTCTGCTGTCAAGTCAGTCCAGCTAACTTAACATTTTTTTTTTATTTTTCAACGGTCGTGCAAACATTATACCTCCGAAGCGGAAGATAAAGGTGAGCACAAACCTTGCAGCTGTGCCCCTCCGTTCTGTACGCATGGTAAAAGCAATTGTAGTATTCCTAGTAGTATATTGATCCACGTTTTCCTGTGACAGTGGCTGCCTTGTTGGAAGTCCTGAAGCCCCGCCATGCTGCCCTCTCAGCTAGCAGCCTACCTTGTGTTTCGCCGTTGGTCTTTCTCTCACCAAGCAGCAGCAGCAGCAGCAGCACCTCCCTCCCTCCCTCCCTATCTGTCTATCTGTCTGTCTGTCTGTCCTCCTCGCCTCCTGAAACACATTGTACCATGCAGACATACCAGTTACTTACAAGGCTGTCCAGGGGCATTGTGCGTACTTTTACGTTTGATACTTGATAAGGAAGAGTTCACCCAAAAATAAAAATTTAGTCGTTATATACTCACTCCCATGTCAACAGAAAGTCAGGTGAAGTTTCTTTGTCCACAAAACATTTTTTAAAAATATTTTATTTTGGTTTTAATAATAAAAATATAAACCAAACAGCTACACTTTGACAATACAAAAATGCTCACTGGACAACACTTATAAAAATCAAAAACAGACAATTAGACAAATTAAAATAGGACATAACGACTAAAATAGAGCTAACTATTAAAAGTAAGTAAGAGCAACAATGGGAAAAAGGGAAAAACAAGGGGGGAGGGGGATTAGTTGAAATAAAATAAACAAACATAAAATGGCATCATACAGCTAATCTAGCATAATCCATGTCTCCGGAAGCAAAAATGTTATTTACACCCTTTTTAAAGCCAAAATCCTGATTGTAGCGTATAGCTAAAAGAATATTTCGGCATAAAAAGGGGTGTAAATAGTCTCTTTCCAAATCAATTTGGAATCTCTGGCTTGCTGAGACTTGAATTATCCCTGCTGAGCAATGGAGCCATTTTATGTTTTGTTTTTTTCTTTTTTTCCCGGGTTTGTTTGTTTGTTTTAAAACAAGCCTTTACAGTTGTTTGGGAGATTGCTGCAATGCTGTTTTGCTGGGAAGCTCCAGAAATGTTTAGTAGACTAAAAAACTTAATCCGACATGAGTAGATGACTGAATTTTCATTTTTGGGTGAATTGTTCCTTTAAGCACATTTTGCTCACTCTTTCACTTTTTTTCACTCCGCCTTTCACTGCAGGACTTTTACTTATTATGGCATTGTTTTATGTTTCAGTAGTGCTACTTTTACATAAATTAAGGATCTGAAAACTTCCTTCAAACACACTATTCATTGCTCAAGCACTGTACAAAATCTTTCCTCTCCCATCAATCATTTCAACCTTCCAATAACCTCCTAATATATTACTAAAAATCTGTATTGACCCTACTTCACAGGAACCTTGAGCATGCATCACACACAATAAGAGATTTATGGATCAGTTTGGTGCTATATAATCATATGCCCTTCTTTAGGCCTATACTTTAGGCTAAGTGAAATTCCTAAACAGACATGTTTAACTTTAGAAGCTGTAATTATTAGTGGTCTTTAGATTAGTGGCAGTGAGGTAAAACTATGCACGGCCTTCTAGGAGAGCTTTGACATCCAGCATGTCAGAATCATGAATCATAGTTAGGACAGGTTGGGCAGGTACACACATGAATTTACACTCAGGTTACTCTTCTATGGGTGTGTCAGTTCCACCAAACAAAACTGCAGCTCAGCTATTTAGACATAATCTTTTTGCTGGATCGGTGTAGCTACAGTCACTGGTGCACTTCTAATTAGGGGAGCTTAGGATTGCCATAATAAATATACAACATGTAAGAACAATGACATTTGCATCTGCGGATTGGTTAGTATCAGATTATCCTCATCAGTATAAATAACAAAACTTATGCATTAGGAAACATTATGAATAGGTAAGTGCCACCACCTCAATCAGTAGCCCATCGTATGTTTAAAATGTTTCACATAAAATCTGCCTCTTAATATTAACATGCTTCTCTTTAATGGTTTACAGATTTTAAAAAACCAACTTGCATTAAAAAACACAAATAATACACAACTCATGAATCAACAGAGAACTAATGTTTGCATATTATTCATCTATTGGAAAGAAGACTAAACTGCAGCACATTTAAAGTTTAATAGACCCAGACACATCCGCAACTAGGTCACTGAGTTAAAACTGAACACACAACTACCTGTATAGCATTTTGTTTGACAGAGAAAGGCAGGAAAGTAAGTGGGGTAATAGTCATTCTAGACATGTCATGACAACAGTGTTCCTTTTTTTGTTCATACAGAAAGTCTGTGTGTAAGGCTGAAAAACCTTTACAATATACTGGCAATTTGTAAAGAAATGAAAGCACAAAAGATAGGAGACCCTGTGTAAATACATTTGTTCACTGCACCCTCGGTTTGTAAGAATTACAACTGCAGAAAATCGCTCGTAAAACTCAGAGGGACGTTTTATTTGCAACATGAGAAAAGGGGTTCTGCAAAAAGTAAATGTACTTTAAATATTTACAGCACTTGTAGACAAAAACATATCCTCTGTAATTTAATTCTTCCATTACTCCCGGTGCACTTTTTGTGAATGAAGAAAAAACAGGAAGAAAGTGCACAGGCATTTGATTCCAAACCATATAAATTAGGTCATTGGGTGTTAAGTGTTGATTCTTTTCCATCATCAACTTGGGGCTCTCAGTTTTCATGCAAACAGGTTTCCCAAAATTCAGACTGCTAGTTTGTGTTTATCACAGAACCCCCTCACAGCCACTAATGGTTGGTGCTTCTCTTCTCTTGCACCAAAGCAACAAAGTCCACCTGCCACAGCAAAATATCTGATATCCATCCTTATTTAATGGCCATTGCAGGCCATAAATATGAATCCTGGTGCATTCATTTTCACTTTCAGACACATAAACTAGAAGTGCTAAGACCAGGAATACTACCTTCAAACTGAAGCTCATACACACATTTTCCCCTTATCGTGAGTGTGAACACTTGTAAAAAAGCTGGCAGTCAGTCCATGTAGTCAAAGTCCTCTGGAATCCCAAAGGCTTTATTAATGCGGCTGTCATCAAAGGCAAACTTCTTCTTTGTCCATGACTTGATAGAGAAAATATTGTCTGAAAACAGAAATCAAAATCTTTGTTTAATGAACCTGAAATACATTGATACACTTAGATAGCACAGTCAGTCTGGGATTATGAGGATATTCTTGGACTTGAGACTGATGGTTGAGTCTCAGAACAAACCATTTGTCTTACTACAATTAATCACTTGCTGTTCCTGAACACAGAACAATCCCCACCAGTGACCTTCTCACCGGTTATAATGTGCTGGGCCATAATGAGAGTGGGAGTGCAGATTTGATACCATAGATCTGTCAAGTGTCTGGAAATGTTCCCGGGTGAGGCTTAACTGTGTTTTAATTTTGTTGATTAATTCATTTGCAGTTTTGGCACATTTTCTCAAACATCAAAAGGTGGAATATTTGCAAAACTGACCATTTTATTACCTTCAAACTAATCTCTACAAATTCTTTGAGTCAATTAATATCCTTGAGGATGAATGAATATAATCGCCCAGTCTATTTTGACTCCATCTATTTTCCACTCTGTTGACTGTAATATAAACTGTTCCAAAGTAGGTCGTTTTGAATAAAAACATTTATTGAATGTGATGGTGTATGACAGTCAAATGTGAGAATATAATTTTGCATATGAAAGTCATACATGTGTAGAATTTCAACACATAAGTACATAACCATTTCATTCACATATCATCTTATAAATCCACGAGTGGCCTAGATAATCTTCAACATGGCTGTAATCTGCCATGACAGTTACTTAATACTTACTCAAAGTTGCAGTTTATTTTAGAATATAAAATGAGTTCCTGAATTGAAAGAACATGCCTTTTAGAGGTGATTGAAGAGGCAAGCTGAAAGTAAATTAACTAACATCCTGAAGATTAGCGCCTGTTTTAATCAAAAGTCAATAAAATCTGAATCATACGATACATAATGCCTATCACTCAAAATATAACAATATGGCATTGAATGTATGTGACTAAATGTGTCAGGGCTTGTATGTGAGTCTTTACGTGTGGGTGTATCTCAGTGGGCCAGTGGGACTACAGGATAAAGCAACACAACATCGACTAGACGCTGAAATAATGTCAGCAATGATAGCAGTGCATGTTTAATATATTTACCAAAAAAAACACAAAAATACATCCACTTCTTCCATCAAGTCTAGAAGATTTGATTTGGCTGTGTTGATATTGGTGTTTGGTCAAAATGCAACAGAGTAACAAATTTGTTACAAATGTACGAGCAGCCGATTGACAGAACTGACAAAGTGCTGTTATTTGCAGCTGGACAGCTAACAACATTACAACTTGTAAAGCTGTAAAAAAAAAAAAATACACTGTACATGTTCTAAGGCCGCATGTGTACACAGTACTGTGAGGAAACACTTTTATACACATTGCTGGCTCATATGTAATCGTTTAGTAGTGTCCACCCCAGTTGAGGGAAGTGCAACTCATGGAAGAGGCAGATATGACTCATAGTTTCTTAAAATGAATATAATTATAAAGAAATAAAACAAAAATCTGCCAACTAAAACTGAAAATGTGGAATTTATTGACCTGAAGAGTCAAAACACCACAGGCCTGGTTGGTTACCATGATCCCCAAAGGTCAGCTGCCTCCAAGATTACTGCTCAGGTCAATGAATGCACACAGAGTCTGTAAGTGTTGACTCCTGCCAGGTGACACTCTCAACACAAACTGCCTGTACAGCTTGCGCTTTGTGAATTTGAGAGCTTTAAAGGGTAATAGGACACACCCTGCCACAGTGAGTTATTTTTGTACTGAATATTCAGAGGCAGCGTTCTGCAAAAACTCCATTGTTGAATCCAGACTAAGGCTGTAACTAATGAGCTGCAAGGATTATTAGTCAATTACGATCAATCTGAAAATGTCACACTGGGCTGAGTGAAAATATAATCTCCATGAATTTTCACCATTTACTATTTACCATTAATTGGTTTCATAGAGTTAATAATCTGCAGATTAATTTATAATGTAAATAATAAGTAGCTGCAGCCCTACTAAAAATTATTCTCAATATCGATTGCCTGAATATTTTCTTGATTAATCAGTTATTCATTTGGTCTATAAAACATAAGAAAACTTTCTTTTTTTTAAAAAATGTCATCAAAATTTCAAGGTGATGTTCAAATGTCTTCTTTTTTCTAAACAACAGGCCATAATGCCAAAAATATGAAATTTATTATAATGTAAGAAAAAAAAAAGGAAAATCAGTAAATTCTGCATTTGGCATTTTTGCTTGAGAAATTACATAAACGATTGATCAATTATCACAACCTGACTCTTTTTGTGCTGATCAACTAATTGATTCATAAACTATTAGATTCCAGACTAACTATATGAGCATGTACTAAAAAGATGACTCACCTGTCCACCTGGAAACAGCAGCTTTTGCAACAACATTTGACTTTCCTGCAAAACAAAATGTATTATCAAGATATGCATTTTATATTATACTGCAATATGTGTTATTAATGAGTTATTATTTGCAATATCATTTACACAAATGAAGGAAAAGACTGCATGCAGTCAGTAAAATCTTTACTTTCTTTATTTTTTTCAGGTAAATGTAACATTATTCCTTAAGTCAGTTTTGCATTATTGATATAAACAAGGCTCAGATCAGCGATTAAAACTCATAGACACCCACTGAACACACAACAAAGCAATTCCTTAAGATTACCAGTAAAATGATGAGTTACACTTAATTTAACTGTATATAAAGACTCATGTTGCAGATGGGATAAACACACTTATGTTGCAAATCCACACAGTATCCTCACATACTGTGTATATTAGAAGTAGATCGATTATCTGTTTGAACAATTAATCGGCACCGATAATGGCGGATGGCTATGTAACCTCCACTGGTACTTCTCAACTGAAATTACTGATTTCGAGTGAAAATAATAGCTCAAAAAAAAAAAAATCACTCCCACCTAGATTTTTTTTTTTTTTTTTACAGTTGGTTTGATCAGGTTCATATTTACTTATTAATAACTTTGAGTTGGATGTCAGTTCCAGATTTATATATTAGGTATCTATTACATTGTGTTTGATGTTCAGTGATCCAGATTTATTAAGGTATGTATTAGTTTGACTTAGATGTTCAGTTCAACAGTTATCCAGTTTCTAATAAAGACGAGCATTGTTCATCTCCGATGGGTTTTTTTTGCGGGGGTGGAGGGTGATATTGGCCAATTAATCAGCTATTGGCTTTTTCCTGCTACAACCTATCTGTATTATATCAGCCTTTTTAAAATTCAATACTGGTCGACCTGTGGAGTGTATGTATAATAGTAAACAAATAAATGCTTAATGTGAGAGCCATAGTTGGACAAAAATGAAAGTCTGCAGCAAACAATATCCTTTATGGTGGAAAGTGTGGTCACTGATGTGATTGTTGGATAGCTACAGCCATACTCTATGAACAAGTAATGATTTACTATTAAATTAAAGTGGACGGTTTAGCCTTCAACTCCCCCGCAGCTGTAGCTGGAAAGAGCCCATCTATGAAACCTGAAATAGAGCTGAACAATGAGCTCTAATGTCATAGCTCTTTAAGTGGCATATTTGGTGACTCATAAAACTGACACTTATTTGGCTGCTGTGCTGAGGCATCCTAAAATCCACCCAATATCAACTGTTTTATGCCAGGCTCAATTTACAGCAGGTTTGGCAGATTTCTTCCTGATCCGTCCTCAAAGAAAGCCAAAAGAGTGACCTGATCCAAGGACTTGATCAATAGTAATGTTCAGCCAAAATATCTGCTATGTCTGCTATCGTATGTCAATTGGTGACATACTTTGTACGATCCTAAAGGTGAAATGTTCTCATTCTCCTTCCCATCACCATTCCAAATCTCTTCAGCATTTATTGATAATGACACAGCGGAAATATATCTGCAAAAATAAATAGCAGCTGCAGGTGGGAGGGACTGAATTGAATAACATCTGACTCATGGACCTGGAGATGTTGTTATTTCACATTATGGATGAGAATTTGGACACCAAAAGAAACACAACTAAAGGGTATAATAGCGGAGCTGGGGCAAACGTCTCAACCACCACCAAACAGGCCCGTTACTTGGTAAAGAAGTCATTTAAGAAATTAAAATAATTCCAGAAATAATCAATACACCTTTGCACTTTTATAGGTTACCTTCAATATGGTTGAAAACAAGATGTGTGAATAAATGTGCAACTTTGTAATGTGATTTGCTGTGAACATGGCTTTGGCTGTGATTGCTTTGAGGTGTTTTTGACCTTCCCAAATTTAGTGATTTTTAACCCCAGCTTTAACACAGCAGCTTACTGGAATCTATGGGTGTGGTTACCACTGACAAACATTTTGATCTGACAAATCCAACTGAAAACAAAACACTACACTATGATTTCTGCGGAAATTACAATGGACATGGCTGTGCTTTTAATGGTACTTTGGTCTTATCTGATGAGACCAAAGAATCAAATAAACATACACTGACTCCAAACCACAAATGTATTTAAAATTTGGTTTCACTTAGATTTGCCCAAGTGTTAGTGGTTCTAATCCCACCTGTTGCCATTACAGTTTATTGTTATCCATGTGTGTGGCAACCACAGTCAAACATGCTCAGGGCAGAACATCCAATATACAATGTGAACAGACGTAAAGTTAAGGAAGTAGGCCATGCAAAGGCTACCCTACTTTTGATTCTTGAATGACCCTTAAGTACTGACACAGCTTTTTAGAAAGTAACGTCCATATTTACCTATTAAAAGTGTGTTTCTAACTACATTGCCGAGTCATTTTTATTATTCATATTATAAAATTATTATCATTGAAATTCTCAAAATCCCTTCCCTGAAAATCCTCAAAATTAAAGGCATTCAAGGTTCAAAATGTTCAAAAGGTTTAACAATGTTGTCGCAGTAGAGTCTCAACCAGTGCTGAAAGAAGTACTCAGTACCATTACTCCTAAGTAAAAGCACTACCACACTTTAAAAATATTCCATTACAATTAAAATTACTGCATTGAAAATGTAACTTGAGTAACAGTACACAAGTATTATTAGCAAAAAGTACTCTGAGGATCCATTTGGGGTTTTCCATCACCTTGGGAGATACATTCTTAATAGTATTCTACACTTTAATAGTTACACGTAAACTTAGGATATTTAAATCTGACTAATAAAAATCACTAGATCAAAATTGACCCAATTTGGATCAGTATAGCATCGGTGCAATACTGGGTTAACTTTACCCGATAGTCATGGGTAAAAAAAAACACCTAATACAAATTGTTGTCCCAGTGTTAATGTTTGTTTTTTATATCACCCTTGAGTTATTTACCCAGTTGGTAAGTGTTAAGAGTCCACTCTACCTTAGATGCCACAATTTGTTAGTTATTGTTAATATTGTGTATCGTTAACAGTTGTGAATGTCATATGCACATTATTTTGTATAACTTCCAATACATTTGTGATGGTTTAAGATAAAACCTGTGCTTGTTGTGTTTAAAAGGGAAAGTTTACCCCAAAATCAAATACATATTTTCCTCTTAGCTGTTTACCTGCAAACTGAAATAGAGCTGAACTATGTGGTCTAACTGCAATTGTTTCTCATCACCGCACAGAAAGAAACATGCATCTAAGCTAGCTAACTTTACAGCTCAGCTGAGGACACCATTAATGTTTACATCCTGCCCTGTCACGAGCCTCTCGTCCATGAGTAGATGCACGTTTCCTTCTGTGTAGTGATACTGTGTAGTTTGGTAGAAAGAAAATAGTTCCTACATGAAGCTGCTCACAACAAGGTCTGTGGATTATCTTGAGTAACCGGGTCATGATTTCTGGAAAGAGACATTGCTGT
>JBBPCS010000283.1:6470991-6494007 GCA_037974645.1 Hollardia meadi
AAACAAATATATATATATATATATATATATATATATATATATCAAATCATATGTTTTAAACTAATACGATAAAATTTGTCTTTATGAGAAACCTTGAAAATCAAAGGATAATGGGATCTTTATGGTTCCTGGTTTGGAATGTACATCTTCATTCCACATGCAGGTGTGAGCCGGCTGGAGAGAAACTGTAGGGGACAGTGCACATATTACCATTGAGTGTACCTGCAAACTGCCTGTCACCGTTGCCACGGTTACCGAACTTGGTGACCAGCTTGCCGTTGAGCTGAAAGATGAAGACGCAGCAGGACTTGTTGTCGACCACGATGATGTGGCCGTTTCTGTCCACTGACACGCCTTTAGGGCCCATCAGCTTCCCTGAGCCAATCTTGTTCTGGAGAAGGAAATCATGGCATAATATTACATGTATACATTGAATGAAATGTAGCCCTTTAGATTTCTCTCTTAACTTACAACAACTTACAGTTGAACATAGTACAAAATAAAACATCCCATGAATACACACACACACACACAAACACACACACACTACAGACATAGAAGGCCTGCATTCAGTGAAAGAGCTGCAGGCTGCTCCACATGGAACATGGGCATACTTACCGTAAGTAAGAAAGTAGGACAACTTCTATCAAAGTATCCAAACACTAAAACAATTCATCTCACTTTCTGTCATAATTCAGCATCAGCACTTTAACACGGAAACAGACTGAAGAGGAAAAGTAAAGTAAAGGGTGGGGCATACACTGCACCTGTTTTGCTGTTTGTCATGACCACAATATTAAGGGTTAAAAGTACAGTAGTGGTATGGGGACATTATATTTATGGAAGCAACCTACATGGTAACATACCTGCTCTTATTGCTCAGTAAAAAATAATATTATTATTCTATTACTTTGTCCCACAGATGAAGAGAATAAAGATAAAAGCAGATTAAAGCTCCACGTACCTTAAACTTGCCCTCACTTGAAAAGATGCTGACCCATTTGTTGTCATAGTCGGCAATGATGATGTCACCGTTGGGGTGGACGGCCACACCCGTCGGCCGCTGCAGTTGACCCGGAGTCCTGCCCCGGACACCAAAGCGGCTTTTGAACTGACCATCATTTGAGAAAATCTGTAGCACAAAACACATAAACATTTTCATAAAATGTGTCGTGTTCACTAGTTTAAATCAACAAACGTTCATAAATACATACTGCAAGGTCTGAAGGAGATGGCAAAGTGCAGAGGCAGCATTGTTCAAGGTAACTGCTCCACCAATGACTTCTTGATACACTCTCAACACCTGCTTTTTCTGTAGGCTGAGAGGAAGTTATTTTTACCTGGATACACTGGTTGTTGCTGTCTGCTATCAGCACCTTGCCCAGAGAGGAGGCAGCGACTCCCTGCAGGTTAGTGAACTCCCCTTTGTTTCTTCCTTTTGTTCCTGGAAAACAGGAAATATAGTGATGGTGTGAATAGTTGGTTTAAAACTTGTTGTCAGTCTGATTTGAAATGTAGTTTTATTATAAGGTCATTGCAACATGCTATATAAAACACTTAAAATGACAGAGACATGCTGTCTGTCACTGTTGCTTTTTAGGTTGTATTGTAAAAGTTATGAAAAAAAAATTATTTAAAAACATAAAAGGAAAAGTATATGCTATATTTGAGCTCAATGGACATTAACTATATCTGTCAAATTTACTAGGTGCTGGTCTTCGGGCTAAGGATGGGTACTGTTGACATATCTATACTAGTGCTAGAGTGTCACCTTGTATTGATACCAATTTTAAGAAAGAAACCACATTGTTAAATGTCATCTAAACATACGCAGCTGTGTCATTGGCAAAACCAAAAACATTGTGATCAAAGAATAGTTAAATAAGTTTGAATATGAATCTGACTCATCATTCCAGCTGCTACAGCTACATTTCTGTTAGTACCAAAAGAGTATTGAGGTTCTATATCCTGTCGTCCTCCTGGCAAAATGTCTGCTTTCTTACCAATTCTGAAGATGAGGTCGTCCTCGATGGGGTTCTCTTTCCTCCTCCCAATGCTGTACATACTGGCCGGCCTCTTAATGGCCTTCTGCTTGATGTGACCGCTGCCTGGAGACTTCAGCCTCTTCTTCATGCCGTCTGAAGTTGGCGACGCATCGATAGACTTGGTGGCCTTTATCTTAAACGGGCTTCCTTTGATATGTTGGTCATACAAACGCAGCGATAAATTAAAAGTCCCCTCTTTAGGAGCTGTGAAGAGATATTCATAAGTGCCATTCTTGTTGTCCAATATCTCCCCTTCACCTTTGCTGCCATCAGGTGAGGAGATTTCAGCAGTGATGACTGCGTTACCCATCTTGCACAGCTCTCCGTCTTTGTCCTTAGTAGTTATGGTGATGGAAGTGGGCACACCCACCACACAATGCCGTAGTCCTTCACCAGTAGCCACAGTCTCAGAGGCCACGGCGTTAGTCGTCACAATAGTGCCCAGGTTGTGGATGGACTTCTTTAGACCGTCTGTCTCCACGAGAAAGTCCAGCTGGTCGTTCTCTCCGGGCTGCAGAGGAAGCTCCTGGCTGGCGAGCTCAATGAGACGCTCGCTCATCTGTTTCTTCACCAGCAGCACCTCAGCCTCGGTGCCGTGGCTCAGCGCCTGCTCTGTGAAGTTACAGGTGCTGTTGATGCCCTCCTGGCCCTGCAGCAGGGTGTCCAGCTGGGCTTGGAGCACCTACACATAGACACACCAGGGGGAAGCCGGGTTATTTTGTTGTTCTTAAAACTTTTTAGGATTTGGACCACCTCAAAAAATTTTTTCCATACTCTTTCCTTTCTTATAGTTATGCATTAATACATCATAGTCTTTAGTGGGTAAAATTATACAGTATATTAAGAGAAAAATGCAAAGTTTGGAAAAAATGCAAAGTTTGGAAAAAATCCAAAGATATAAACCCCACAGATAATAGCAAAAATGTATTTTCTTCTTTCATACAGTCCCTCAGATTTTTTGTGATTCCTTGTGGGTTCCAAACCCCAGGTTGAGAACCACTCAGAGAGCTTGTTCAGCTTTAAAGCCCACACATAAAACCCAACCTGCTCTGCTGTTGTGAAGCAGTGCAAGTGAAAGATCAATGAGAGATTAATAGGGGTGTAAAAATAAAGCATTAACCATGACTTACCACCTTTAGGGGAATGGGATCTTAGCTCATTAAGTTAATGTTGGTGTAAACATATATTGTTGTGATTCCTAATATGAAAAACTTGCAAAAGTCCTCCCACACAGCTGCAGGTCTGCTGCTGTGACTGTCCACGAAAAGAGATGAATATCTGTCAGACATGGCTACAGCAACAGTCTCAAGTAATGTTGCCATGTCAGCATCATGTCAGCATCACATTCCTGACACAGCGTTAGTGTCCAGTTGCACTTTCTCACTCCATAAATGGTTCACATATGCTTAGATATGTCTGTCAAGTTAATTTTTATCTGTATAGCACAATATCACAAAGCACAGATTTTCCTCAAGGGGCTTCACAATCTGTATGACACCTTCCATCCTCAGACCCTTGATTTGGGTAAGAAAAAGTTCCATTCTAACCAGAGTTATCAACTGGCACCTGTGAGGTGTTTTTGGTTTCCATCCATCAGTCTCTTCTTTGCTACACTCTTCAAAACTTTCAACAACAACAAATCATTTTTGTAAAAAAGTGCACATGCCACCCCTCAGCTTGTAAATGTGACATAAACATTGTTGAGTCATGCAGCAGAGTTCATGTAGATGTTTTTTCCTATCAGAACAGGCACTGTTGTGCTTTCAGAGAGGCTGGTCAAATGCATCGGTCTAAACTGCCCTTTCTCCGTGTAACTCGATTGCAGCTAATTCGGTTACGCATAACTTCATATATGATGAACAACAGGAATTCATCCGGCAGCGAATCATGCATCCAATCCTCACAAGTCATGTGTTAGTTATACATTCCTTAAGCATGGGTTTTGTAACATCAGAAAGTGTTACCATTTTAGCTAATAACAAGCTAACCCCAAGTCACTTTAAGATCATGAAATCTCTTGGCATGCTTCACTTCGAATGTCATAAAAAAAGACGTTCTTTGTTGCTTAAGTACCCTGATGAAAACACCAAGACAGACTCACCCCCATCTGGCCATCACACTCCTCTTCTTCACCAGCTAGTGTGGCCATTAAGCCATTTAGCTCAGACTGGAGTCAACAATTTCATCCACCTTCAACACCTTCTACTTTCTCTTTATAGTAACTCACACTCCGAAAATCTGAAAACTAAGACACTGTCCATACATACTGTAAGAATAGAGATTGATCTGCAGAGTAAGAGGCTGGAGTGTTTTTCAGCATGAAGAGAAGAGCAGTGCTCTGTTCCCTTAGTGCACATGACACGCCCAAATCAACCCAAGTGTGCATACAGTCCACTGGCTCCATCTAGCTACAAGCAACAACACAGCTGAAAGTCACATATCTGTTGTTCCCCTTGGCTTCAGTGTTTTTACTGCACACCAGCCACTGAACTGTAAATCATTAACAATCCATGTGATGAAGCCCAAAGGGAGGGCAGCAGCAGGCTCCAAACCAGACAGGGTGATTGGTTGTCTGGATTGGGGTGGTGCACCAGCTCCCCGGCCCCCCTCTTTCTGCCTGTTAATCGCCTGTCAGACCAGCTGAGCCCCTGACACATAGATCAGCAAAAAGCCTGATGAGTAGCCGGTGACAGGTTAAATGCTTTCCAAAAATAAATTGGAATTAGGTCAATGTTTTAATTTTCATTGTTTCTTTCTGTATTATTTCCTTTTGTTATAATCTGCAAAAACTCAAACACCACAGCCAGATACGTAGGTCCAAAGTCTAACCCAAGCATCCAAGCATGACTCTGAAACTCCCCTCTGGGTGTGTCAGCTTAATTACTTTGAGTTACTTCACCTTCTGCTTGAGGCCGTAGTTGACCTCCAGCTCCATGAGTAAAACGCTCTTGCGGACATTCAGAGTCTTCTGCAGCTCATCAAAGGTGGTATGGATGTCGTCCTCAATGGAGCTCTTTTGATTGGTCAGCTGCTGCAGGATCTCTGACAGCGTCTGCAGGGCTGAGTCAATCTCAGGCAACCTAGGAGCAACAGAATGACCAGAGGAATGAGGAGGGAGTTTTCATATAGTGAGTAAACAGTCATATGAGTGAGTCCATAAAGGATTGTTTGTTTCATTCGTGACATCATGGCTGCTGCTTGGGGAGTAATATGCATAAAGTCTGTAATGCCGTACAATAGAGTCTACATAATGCTGCTGTTGTACCTCTTCTTGACAGCGTCTAGCTGATCCTGTAATGAGGCCTTGTGTTGTTCCACTACGTCTTTAAGAGGCACAGTTGGGTGTTCTCCGTGTTCGCCACTTGTACACTCCTGACACATGGCCGTCTCACACGGCGGACAGTAAAACTCCATGACCTAAGCAACGGGAAAAAGTAGACATTAGACTTAAACATGGGGTTGAGGCTTAGTTCAAACTGTTTTAGCCACATTTGCAGCATGACTGATGTTGTTTGGTCCACCACACTGAAATACCCTCACTATTGGATGATTTACTATGACATTTTCCCCAGATGAGGAAGCCTACTGAGTTTGATGATCCTCTGACCACCAGCAGGTTGACATTTCTGGTTCAGAGTGAAATGTCTCGACACCAACAGGATAGATTGCCAGGGAATTTTGGTACACACATTTATGTAAGATGAATTCTAATAACTCTGGTAATCTTGTTACTTTTAATCTATCATCAGGTCAAGTTTTTAATTTGTCCAATACTTTGATTTATGACTAAAAACCTAAGCTTCAGTAGTACTTTGTCTTTAGTGCTAATTAGCAAATATTAGCATGCTAACACACTAAACTAAGATGGTGAACATTGTAAACATTGTGCCTGATGAACATCTGCATGTTAGCATGGTCCTTGTGAGCATTTTAGCTCAAAGCACCACTATGCCAATGTACAGCTTTACAGAGCCACTAGCAAGCTATGGACTCTTAATTTGTTCATTTCATATCTATAATTTATAATAGTATTTTTCCAAAACAATGTTAGACAGTAAGCCTTTAAAAGAATCATCTAAAACATGAACCAGTAACCAGTCAAGTTTAAATCTTAGCTGTTCATTATCAAGCCTTTATCAGATGTCTTATGTGTGAGTGAGAGGAGGTAAAATGAAAAGACAGAAACAGGCAGACAAACTGACGGAGTGTGGGACTCTTACGTTGCCTCCATGGTTGGGGCAGGAGAGCAGTTGGCCCGTAGCCACGGTGGTGATGTTGTTGAGAGCGGCGGCCTCCTGGCTGCAGCTGTCCGGCGCCCGCTGCAGCACGTCCATCAGGTTGGTAATGAAGAAGTTATTCTGCAATGCCGCCACACCCTTCTCTGGCAGGATGGAGGTCTGGCGGCACACGGGGCACGACAGTGTGAGGCTGTGGGCCGGGATGTAATTCTGCAGGCACCTGGAGGAGGAGAGCAGGGGGATATTAAAGAGTCTGGAGAAAAGTGTAGGTGGTGTGTTGCATTGAGGAGGCATAACAGCCCATTTATTTACAGCCCAAAAGTGACTTACAGCAGCAGTACAAACTTTTTACAAATCTTTTTCTATTTATCTACAACTGTACTGTCAGTGTAAGCAAACACACCACCTCCGCCATAATCCCATAAATCAGTTTTGTTGACGTTATGTCAGCGAAGGTAACCTTTGTAACCTTTAACTAAAATAGTTCCTTTCAGAGTGTTAATTAAGGGAGCCTTCAAGGTCCAGAAAGAATTTTTTTAAAATCTTATGCATACAAGTTTTACAAAAAAATTCCAGGACTCCAAGGGCTCTCCTTAGTTTTGTTTCAAGGCAATTTACAATTGTATCATTTTTATTAGTACGTGATGGCTTTATGTAAATCCCAGCAAAGCTTTAATAACAACTCAAACCTGAGGAGGTCTAATCAGCAACATAAATGAAAAGACCTGTGAGGGTATGTGGGGGCCTTAATCTATAATGCATCATATTTCATAAATTGATGAAATGATATGTATGTAAAATGAAAGTAATTAGTAACTATACCAGTAAAATTAATGTAGTGAAGTAAAAAGTACAATATTTCCCTCTAAACTGAAGTAGATCAAATATAAATTAATAATAAATTGAGTATAATCAATTAAACTACAATACTTGAGTAAATTATTTTCTACCACTGCTTATGAGGTCATAGTTTGTTGTGTATGTATGTAAAAGGTGGGCAAAATATTTTTAGAGTTCCGTTCAACACCATCTCCAATGATTATTCTAACCCTAATGATTAAAAATGATTATTATATGATTATTATAAAGATTTAAGATTAAGGTGCTTTAGTGATCCGGTCTGGTTCACAATCACAAATTATGATCAAATATACTTTTTGGGTACTTGCTATCAGGCAAATACAGACACAAATAGATGCAAAATACTTTAAAATTTCATTCATACTAAATGTGATCCAAATGTGAAGTATTTAGGGTCCCCCTACAATTACGAGCACATTTTTTTCCACCACACACATGCAGGGGAGAAATGAATATATTAAAAGAGAACAACCAATGACACCCCAGAAGCAACCAGAGCACAGTCCACAGTTTCTCTCGTGTCAGAAACAAAGGCCAGTTGTCAGACAGGATGGCACCATCTAACGTGAAACAATCCTTTTTCTATTAAATTATTATTATAGTATTGATAACAATATGTAGAAAGTATGATTACGTACTGTCATGCAGTATCCCTCTCTCACAGAAGACATAAAATACATTTGAAATTCCTTTTTCCACATTTAAACCTCAACACTCACACACACCTGTACATATTATTACACATAGTAACTCCACTCACCTCTCACAGAAGGTGTGAAGGCAGGGCAGTACTTTGGGGTTCTCGTAGCGGTCCAGACATATGCTGCAGATCAAGAACTGCTTGTCGATTTGGCAGACGACGGGGCTGGGAATAGTGGAGCCTTCACTGGCCATCCTAAAACTCTGACATAGGAGTCCCCCTTCCTCTTACCCTGCACCCTGCAGAGTGAAACAGAGGGAGGACGAGACAAGTGAGGATGTGGCAAAGAGACACTACATGTGATCAAACACACAGTGATGGCCTGCAGAGGTGAGTGGAAATCTGTGGGCTGTAAAGATCAAAGTTTAAAGTTTAAAAATGCTTTCTTCCTTCCATCCCCTCACTGAGAGAGGAAATGCACAAACAGACACACCAATCAGTGCCTGTGAATACCGGCTTTAACTCAAACCTATCAAAGTATCAAGATTAAAAAACAGTGATGGTAAACTGATCAATCAGCAGGTCACCAACATAAAATGAACTGTGCTAATTTTAGTCAGTAGAATAAACGTATTCACATAGAATTATTTTTTTCTTTCATAAGAGTGAATGTACCAAACAGCCTGGGGACAAACACAACATCTGAGAGGTTGTGGTGAGGACAAGAGTTCAAACTGAGCGTGTGGCTTCAACATCAAGTGTTTGTAAAAGTGCCAACCATCAGATGATCAAAACATCTGCAATGTTCACAGTGGATGCAAGTTTTGAACCTCCAGCTGTAATTTAAAAAATATTGAGATTGAAAGTGTGAGTTTCTTGAGCTTTGGTGACGTCAGCTGACAAAATAATCTCATCATCTCATGGTCTTTTTAGTCGCTGTTGTGGAGCTTTTGATAAAGTCACACAACCTCAGCAGATGGAGTTGGCTTAATTGTCATTGAAATCTGCCAGATGTGACAGATTAAAACAGTTTCAGTTGTCACATACAATCATTCAATCATGACCCCCTGCTACAGCATTGAGAGGTATATACAGATTTTAAATTTGGGGGAAAGGGAGCACTGATATTGGATCAGTACTCAAAGTCCTGAGCTGAGGTATCAGATTTGATATTGAGTGAGAAAAAATCTTAATCAGTGCTCTCTTGGTTGTTAGAGGCCTAAAGAGGTAAAACTGTCCTACATGATCAGAGAAAATCAACAGCAGAATTGATCTTGCCACCTCTCGGGGGCTTTCAACCCCCATGTTGGGAACCAGCCAGTCAGAGCAGAGCTTGTGCCGTAAAAGGCACTTTGAGTGATAAATATTTGATCATAAAGTGAAAGCAAGGAACTCTGCGTTCAGCACTTAGTGAGAGACAGAACACAGCATCTAAAACAAGGAACACTTTCACACTCTTGGCCATATTTACACTGCTTCTTCATAATTGTGGAGAAGTCTAACTTGTTATCCACTTTTATCTGAAACATCCTTTTACTGCAGACTATACTTTAATGCCCGACATGTCCGTAACATTATCTGGCAGCTAACTTAGACACAGAAAGTATGTCAGTGCTTTTACTGTCTCTTCACATTCTAGACAGGCACAGAAACAGGCCACCTCTGCTGCTGGGAGGAGACCCTCAGGGACTGTACTTATTTCTACGGTGCTTGCTCCCTTTCTCCTCTTGTATTTTCTCCTAATCTCTCTTCCTTTATTGTACAAGTCTCCTCCTCTCTTTCCCTTTTGTGAAAACAGATCCTGTAACTACAACGTGGTGATTTGTTGAGCCTGAAAATAGGGAGTGGTGGACAAAATTACTGTCATAATGAGGCTGTCAAGCTGTCAGTGTGTCATTTCCAAAATTTCCAATATGTCACATGGCTGGTGTGCAATGTGTTTGCTGTCAGCAGCTGAATCGTCATGTGTTGAGCAACGTTAGAAGTAGAATAATGATTTCAAAAAGCTGTTCACAATCTCGTCTGACATTTGACCAGCTCAGAAACCAGTTTAAAGGTCATATTCTTCACTCATAAACGTGTATCCATATATAAAAACGAAAGAAATTATTAGCATCTGTGAGATTTGAATGGCAATATCAATACTATATGGCAGCACAGACATGCACAAACACAAAAGCTCAGGTCTTAAGCTGTGTGTTAATGACTTACCAGCTCCACGGGCCAGATTAAGCAGATAAACAGAGCACCAAATATGGCAGCGATTATAATACTAAAATGCCCAAATCCTGCAGACAGCTACAACAGAAGCAGCCCTGTACTGACAGTGCTCAAGGTCGCAGCAGCCACACAAACGCTCCACTCTTACATAATCAGATCCGCACCAGCTAAGCAGAATAATTCCTGCTGGATTGAGCCGTCACCTCGTACGCAGCGGAGGGTGCAAATGAAAAGGGAAATATTATTCTTAATCAGAGGAATTTGACCTTTGCAGTGACTCCAAGAGAAAATGGTTATAATCATGTATACACCTGCTATTCCCAAAGGCTCACTGTTTGGCTCATAACATTAGTAATAGGGAGACTTACAGTGCTGCATCTATGGTCTGATCAACAGGCTTCATCCACTCCAGCACACAGCCCGAAACACCGGCTCCATGTGACTGAAAGAGGCAGAATGTGTGCACTAAAGTTCCTCTCAAGTCTCATCAGCACTCACATGAAATGATGCACAGGAGCATGGCAGGATGTGTGTGAGCAAGCCAGCTCCTCCATGTTTATGGGTGTGCGCACACACAAGAGCGAAGTTGAGGTGGGGCGATTTAGGCAAATTGTATTTCAGTTTTTACATCATCTCCTCCCCTCCCTCTCTACTGCCCCCTCCTCCCATCACTTGCATTCTTGGCTCAGTCTGCCTCATCCATTCCTCTCCATCCTGCCCTCCTCCATCTCTCTCTGTCTGAAGTAAAATGCTGGCTCACTGCAGTGCAGCGAGCGTGTGCAGCGTCGGGAGTGTGTGAGCGGCTGTTGTGTGATTTAACAAACAGGGGGGGGGGGACAGCAGTTACGGGTCCCTTCCACAGCCAATAGAGTTACAGCCAAACGGATCTGAGTGAATGAATATTGGTGTGTGCATGCTGCTGACTCATTGCACATGCAGGGACTGAGAAAAAAGCTATATATCTATATATATATATATGTGTGTGTGTGTGTGTGTGTGTGTGTGTGTGTGTGTGTGGTGGAGGGGGCACAGGGAGAAAGATGAGATGTCAACATAGCTGTTTTTAGCAAATTCATCCTGCACCTTTCATTTGTTCAGCGTTTGTACAGATGTTTCCACTGGTCAGAGAAACAGTAGATCTTAGACGGTCTCAGTTAATAATGGGAACATTATCATCGTGCAGACTTAACTAGCTACTCAGCTACATTCAGGAAACAGTCACAGAAAAATGGCTGCTGACATCGACACAGCTATACAAGCTGCTGTTAGTGCACAGAGAGAAACTCTTCAGATGATATATGTTTTTCATCAGTGTGAACAGTTAACTGCTTCTGCCAAAGCTAAACCACAGCCTCTATATCAACTGTAAATTACATCAGTGGGATGAATGTGTAACTCGCCACTAACCACTAAATCTGTTAACGTGAAAACAATATCCGGCTGAATGAATGGGATGAAACAAAACTTGCAGTTGAATAAGATTATCAGGCAAAATTGTTTGCATCAAGTGTCTTGTTTGCGAGATCAAACAAGAAGTAGTAAGAACATTAAAAATGTTTTACCCTTGATGGAAGGAAAATGAGCCTATTTAAGACATGAATGACTTTAATAGTTAGAGAAAAAACATATGAATTAGATTCCTTTTATTCCTTGGAAATGTCTTCAAATAATAACTATAACATTTGATGTCTGCTCCAATTTAAAATTGATCAAATAATAAAAACATCAATAGCAGGCAATTGATCAGTAGCAGGGCAACGTTGTTGGTTGACACGTGTCTTAATCTTGCCGTCGAACCCAAGCCACCAACCCAAAGCGTCAGTTTTTGATTTTAATTCAAAAATCAACTATCTTCTCTAGAAAGTTACATAATGTTGCTTTAAATAAGAATTTTGACCATATTTCCAAACACCCATCTAGTGCCTGCGTCTGGGATTTGTTGCTTCATGATTGATTTGTTGCTTGAATGATTTCTTTCTAATGCTAAATCGCTGTTCTCCATCCACCAGAGAATAACAAAATCACATATGGAAAGTTCTTCAGTTCCTTTATAGCTTTTCAGTCTTTCCCTTTCAATAACATGAGTTGATCGGGACAGAGCTGTTCCACACATTTCTTTATGCCTGGCAGCTCTGAGGCTGTTCCAGTGATCTCATCCGAGCCTGTGCCAAAGTCAGTGAGCTCAGTAAGAGACACAGAACAAGAGAACCTAATGCTGGAAAAGAGAGAGAGATGAAAACATAATGGCTGAATCGTCAGCTGTGTGTGTTTAGTATGACACAATCAGACAAGTGATGAGACCAAAAATATAGAGATAGATAAACACACTGTTGGTTTGGGCCTTTTCATGGGAATGATCAACAATCAGAAAGATATAGAATAGTATGAGTCTTACGCTTTGAAGGGTATAAACAAAACCACAAAACATTGCACCATAGCACCACCTAGTGGTCAAAAACACCACAGGATACACCTTTAATGAGGGGTTACAGAGGCTGCCTTCAATTTGGATATGCAAAGTGATCCTTACAGCCACCAGCTTCTATGACCAACAACACGCATCTTCATCACTTTGTTTCTGATTTGTTTAAAGCACAGTCTAGATTTAAACCAAAGAGTCAATCCTGCCACTATATTAAAACCCAGGACTGGAACCTGCTATGACTTCCACATGGACTCACAGCCCTTTAAACATTAGTTATTGGAGCATTCTGATGCTATCGAAGGTTTACTTATTTAACAGTATTTGTAAACACAGCTGAAACGATTTATTTATTTTAGTTAAGAAAAATGATGCAGATTTTTTTTGTTTGTTTATTGTTTATAATATAGCTACTTATACAGCATCTCTCTGGCTGTACTGAGGCACAGGTGATGTTTTGAGCTAAATGCTAACGTCAGCAAGCTAACATGTCAAAAATTACATCATTGCAGGTTTTTTTTTTTACTATGTTCACCATCTAAGTTTAGCATGTTAGCATGCTAACATTTTCTGATTATCAGAGGGGATTGTAATTAGTTTTGTGGGTATTATTTCATAAATCAAACTATAGTACAAAGTGACATGATGATGGTGCCACATGAAGAGTCAATGGATCACCAAAGATATTACTATCGAGACATGAATGTTAGTGCCACATTTCATGGCAAAATATCCAATAGTTGTGGAGGCGTTCCACTTAAAATTGCAAATTTCAACCTCCTGGGGGCGCTAGAAGACAAGACATAGGAAGAACAAAGTCATTAGGATTCATCATCTGGGGACCACGAATGTTTGTACAAAATTTGTTGAGACACCACTCAGGACTTAAGTGGTGGACCAACCATCAACAGATTGAAATTGCTGCTCCTACAGCCCAGTGCAACCATGGCAAAACAAATTAAAGATTGGGGCTTTAAGTCCCTTTCAGAGAGGCCCGCAGGGCCATTACATCAATCGAAGGCCTGTATGAAAGCAACATTAAGTAGAGACACCAACAGCTCAGGGCCACGAACACATTAACACACTGAGGAGGAAACATGCCACCTAACCTGTTTTTGTGCTTCACTGTTCACACCCACATCATCCTCCCTGTTGCATTCAGACACTTCAAAGACTACTGTAAGAAAAAAGAAAACATTTCTAACTGACTTAGAAGCTGAAATAGAAAAACATCTGCTGCTCTCTCAAACACAACTTTAACTGATGTCAAACTGTAACTGTTGCATATGGAGAATCTGGGGCAAACTGTAACTTTAAACCAGCTCATTTCCACTCACCAGTACGAAGAGGAAACCATTTTCAAAAAGTTCTTTTAGGTATATTTTAGGTTTTGGTCAACATCGTGGCCACAGTGGCTTGTGTGTTACTCCGGGTCTCCCTCTGGTGTCCATCCCACAGCTCTTTCCAGAGCACTGACCTCAGCTCTTTCTAAACACACAAAACGCCATGTCACCCTTCACAATAATGACACAGCTCAGTCCAAACAACTTCTTTCAAAGTGTAAACAACCCAGGTGAAGACAAACAGGTGGATTTGTAGGCGTTTCTGTTTGGCAGCACTGATGGAGACCAGCTGGACTGTCTCACTTCACCTGCACATTACTGAACGTTTTAGAATGTTTGATGATGTAAGACTAATTCGTTTGTAAGGTCAGAAGTCCAGGAGTGACATGGAGGGTCACTGTTATGCCACCATGTTGGTGTCAGCAGTAGAGTCGCGGGACAATTTATTGCTGCTCTTTTCTCTTATCTTACATCAGCAGTTTGAAGTCAGATTTTATTTTGTGATTGTTTTTTTGTTTTTTTCTCACTTTTATAAATACTATCCACACATCTTACCAGGGTAAATACATTTTTTTTCTCCTTTGCACAAGTGTATTTAATGAAGGTGAACGATCTTCAAACTCTTAAAACGAGGGAAAATTTCTGATTGAAGAGCTTGTGCAAATTCTAGGCTACCATGTTGGTCATGTTAGCTGCAATCCAAGTAACAACAATGACCGATGCATTTAAACAAACAGTCGTTTAAGGAAAGTCAGATGAGAAACGTCTGTGCTTTAAGTACAAAGCTGGAGCTGGGAGGCGATTAGCCTAGCTTAGCAAAAAGACTCGAAGTAAGGGGACACAACTATAGTCTGGCTCTGTTCAGCTAAATGGTGTATGAATAACACGCCAATAACTTAAGTAATGTTTTGTGGTATCACAACGCATTTTTTCTTTTCAAGTGTCATTTAACACATTCCACATTAAGCTTTTCTCATCTATTTTTAGGGGAGAATGTCATGAAGAAAAAGAGTGAAAAGGTCCACATGGAGGAGGCAGGTGTGGTGGATGGGTCAAACAAACAAACGCAGGACTTTCAAACGGGAGATGAACCTCTTTCTACGAAAGTAAATGTTGATCTATTTTTAGTTAAAATTGCAGTGTGCAAGATAGTTGATTGTCGAGTCTCATTCCCAGGTCGTCAAATACTGTCACATACATAACTTAAGTTGGGTCATGTACGTAACGTAATTAAACGTCTTTTAACAAAAACCATTTGTGTCTAAACCTAATCAAGTCGTTTTTATGCCCAAACATAACCAAACTACGACCGCAAGTCACATGACTAAGACAACAAAGGTCATACATCTCATGCGAAATGTCCTTAGAAGTGATGTGCTATTCATACGCCATCCATGAGATCACGTTGCTCTGTCTGAAGTTCAAATATAGGCTTAGTATCACCTCTAAAACTCACTAATTATATTGGTGTGTCTTATTTGTTTAATCTTTAGACAAACAGTAATGCAAGAGTTTAAGAGTCAAAGCACTGCTGTAAGCTATTAGTTTTATAGTTTTAGTTTATAGTTGTTTTTTTTAGTTTTAAGCTATTAGTATTGAATTTTGCATTTTAACCAATGCTAGAGGAAAAGTTAAAAATAACCAAAATTATTTGAATCGGGGAACGTTAACATGTGTACCAAATTGTATGGCAATCTGTTCAATAGTTGTGTAGACATTTCACTCAAAATCACAAATGTGAACCAGGATGGCACTGGAGGAAAAGTCAGGGGATCAACAAAGTCAGTAGGATTCATCCTCTGAGAACCATGAAAGTTTGTACAAAGTTTCATCTCAATCTGTCCAGCAGATATTTCAGTCTGGACCAACATTTCTGTCCAGTGAACTGACTAACAGACCGATGTTGTCATTCCAGGGCCAAGCCACTAGCAGGGTTAAAAACTAGGCTAATTCCATTCTTGCTCTAGCTCCATACTCAATGCAGTCAATCTTTGGAGACAAAGGCTGTACTCTGAATGAATGAGGAAATTCTACGTCAATGCGTCACACTTGGCTGTATATCTGTCACCCATCCAGTAAGATTACTCATTACACCTAATCATAATCAGGTGGGTGAAGTGAAGTGAACTCTACACTCACTGTGTTCACTCTAAACACACTATATCATCATTATAAGTGATGCTTATGTGTGAGTTGACAGATTTTCTTTGTTTTTTGTTTTTTGTTTAGAATTTATTGCATTTTAAATCCTCTCAAAGCCGAAAGCCAGATGGTCTGATTATAAGGCTCATGCCCATCATGGCTCTGGTAATCGCACCAATTCATCGATGCTGCAGCAGTTTCATAACAAAATACTTAACAATTCTGAGAGAACCGTATTCCAGATGCTGGAATGATTTAGCAGGAAATTGGACCTGAATATTAAAACCACACCTTTATGTAGCTATAGTGCGTTCCAGCTTTCAGTTTGAGTGGATTCAGGGGCTTCACATGCCTTTAATGCTGGGTGACATAAGTCCCACCCCTTAATTGTGAGAACACTCTCATGCTAATCTAAACCATCCACTGGGGACAGGATGATGAGAGATTACAGCGACAGAGCACGCCCTCAGCCTGAACATCCCCTAGTTCAATCAATTCCACATCCGTACTGCTTCAACGACCAGCAGCACCATTGAAAACCAAAGATGAGAGTGAGAGTCAATGTGGCTTTAAACCTCAAAAGTAACAAATAATTGATGAGGAATTTCCTGAGCTTTATTTTAGGGGTTTTCTTTGAGACATTTTTATTATTTCTAAACTATAAAACTTTTGACTTCGTCTGAGAGTTGTGTAATACTCCTGTTGAAAAACTGAATTCACTACCACTCTTTAAGGTTTGTCAGGTCAAAGAGAGAAAATGAAAATTCAGAGAAAATAGCTCTAAAATAGCACAAACTCTGAGTGAATATAAGAAAACCCAGTGCGTCACTGGGTTATATATCTGTCCAACTGTGCATTCTGGTGACATAAGATAAGACAATTCTGTGTGTGTGTGTGTGTGTGTGTGTGTGTGTGTGTGCGCGCGCGCGCATGCGTGTGCATGTATAGCCTACTAACCACTGACCTTAAATTAAGGTGCTAGCATACAGCCACTGGAAACTGTCCATGCAGCACATCTGTCAACCAGAATTGAATGAAGCTAAAACCCTGTGGCTCAATGTCCAGACAAAATGCACGAACACAAAATGGTTGTAGTCCTCCTGTCTGACACTTAACATTGTCATATTAACATATTAACAGAGAAAGGTCACAATATGTATACAATCAATTTAGAGTTTGTACAGATTATGATAATTGCCATGTGTATTCTGTTGTATCATTTTGTAAAATGAGCTCAACTTTAATGGAGATTTATTTTGTACACTATAACCTTCCTTGTTTTGAAAATGAAATGAGTTATATATTTTGGGAAAAATAACAATTTGCCATTTTACAATGGGTGACCACCGACTGCTAGCAGTTGCCAGGCAACTAGCAGAGACTCCAGGAAGTTACTGCTCCCAGCCAAAAAATAGTTCAGCACACAGCCTCCTGTAAAATGGCAAATTGTTGTTTTTACACTTCGATTTATGTACAGATTGGACTTTAGATGTGCTTGTAAGCAAATTTTGTTACAGTGTGTTACAGTTTTCCCCTATTACCAGTCTTTATGCTAAGCTAAGCTAACCAGATGCTGGCTGTAGCTTTATTTTTACTGGACAGACATGTGAGTGGTATCAAACCTCTCATTTAAATCTAACTCTTAACAAATACGTGCCCTGAACTTTTCTACTTAGACTTTGCACATTGCCTATAGCATTAGTAGTCGTTTACTTATTTAGCCTGGCAGAGATTTAAATGAGAAGTGATGTTTTGTGTTTGTTGTCAGAGTTCTGCTTTCCATCTTTCGTGCCAGTCAAAGTGAACCAAGTTGGTGTGAAGAAGCTGATCTTTGTGCTTTTTACTTAAAACCACGTCATGAAAATAGTTGTAACGCAGTAACTAATTAACAGTAAATCAGTAACCAGTGTTGTATTCATGTCACGTCATATTTCATCTGATCAGCAGCTGATAAACGTTATTGTTGATTTCATCCAGCTTCCCCACACTGATAAATTACAAACTTATAAATACTTTTAACTATATTTAATTGATTTTTAACCAAATAAACAATCTTAAAATAGAGGGCTTATATGTTGTACAGATTGTAAAGCCCTTGAAGCAAAACCTGAGGTTATATACTGTAAACATTTGACTTTTTCTCAACACAGACACATGTACAATGCACCTGCATGGTTTCAAGACAAATAAGCTGAGGCCACTGGGCATGATAAACAGGAAAAGGAAATAAGAGTCAAGCAAATATTTTCATGTGAGCGTGCACTGCATATACACTTAAACAAAAAAGCCACTTCTGCTAAGAGTAAACATTATATATTTTGTTATTTGATCACCTGAGAGCATGTGATCTTTACCTGGAACCTGTATTTCTAGTATTAGCTCGCAAGACTTCCAGGGTAATTACCTGGAATTATAGAGGCATCTTTTAATAACAGTCTTCCTGTTACAGAAGCCAAACAGACAGACACACAAACAACTTATCAACATTGCACCCTGCATGACTCTCCCAAAAGAACAAAATCACCCGTTCTTTTTAATCATAAATCCTTTCCTTATGCCATTTTTCCATCAATTACTCTTTCCACTTGCCCTCTCCATCTTTAAATCCCAAACATCCCACTTACTTCAACTCCATGGCTGCTCTCGTCTCCTCTCTCTTCTCTGTCTGCTGCTGCTCTCTGTCACCTAATCTGCCTCATCTCCCTTTTACTGTAGTTTGTGCAGTGGGCAGAGAGGGGAGTGCATGTGAGAGGCCTGAGCTGTTACAATAATCCAAACAGACTTGACAGGGTGAGCGGAGACGGAGGAGGGAGGGCCCGCCGCTGGTGTAGAGGGAAAGCACAGCCCAATCAGAAGGTTTAGTGAGGCTGTGGGAGGTTGGGCTTAAAGCTTGTGCTGCTCTTTAACCCCCAGTGAGGGCAAGAGTCCCTGAGGCACGACTAGGGACACAGATAAGGAGCGACAGAGGATGGGACATCTGACAGAAAGAGAGGAGAAAGGGAGGCCAAACATTTCAACAGGAGGCAACTTCTGTCATTATTTTAACCACTGACCCTGGTACAACAGGCACAGCTTTATGCTTTGTCTTTTTTTTAAATAAAATATAGTTGAACTTTGATTTCATATGCACAATTTTATCTCCATTTCCAAGAAATACTTGTTTACTACTTTTCTCCACAGCAGTCATCTGCACGCCATAAAATAAACATAATTTTCCTTGATGCAACAGTTCTAAACTAACAGTTGGCCAAAGTCACAGTAATTGAAACAAGATGGTCTCCAACTGGTAACAGAAAGCCACAAAAAACATTTTTTTTAAAATCGTCTCTATAATGATCATAGTGCAGTCATACTCCAGCTATAATCCAGACATTATAGTTCAAAAAGGGAAACTGCAGTTATTCACAAGCTAAACAAAAATGATGCTATCTGTTCTGATTGCCTCGGGGGACTTGGTGCACTGAAGCAGAGCTGGTAAACAAGACAGAGATGATGCAACAGAACCAAAGACTCGGGAGAGAAGAGAAGTAAAGTGTGGCTTTACCCACAAATCACTGGGATGAACAAACACATCCATAATTTTCATTTAATCATTTTTAAGATTTGCAGTTTGAAAATTCTAAATAATACTGTTGATACACTACCTGATACCAAAACAATACTTCTGTTTTGATAATCAGAGAAATACGATTTCTATAAATCCTTTTCAAGCCAAGCTAACAGCACAGCTCAGCGGATACCAGTTTGGACCGGTTCACCGCATTGGTCCAGTCTGAAATGTTTCAAAAACTGTTGGATGGATTGCCATGAAATGTTGTGCTGATATTGAATGTCCGATGATCTGACCTGGTGATCTCCTGACTTTACGGATAAATTTTAAGAACTCTGGTTATCCTCTGACTTTTCATCTCGCTTTGAATACAAGATTTCCCTATTCTGAGAGCACAGGACAGGCTGCCAATCACTAGCGAGACGGTTGAAGCGTGTTAAACCACTTCCTTCATTTTGTTATCTACCTTCATACCTTCACCAACATCATATCAACATTTTAATTTGTCCAGTACTTTGGTTTATGACCAAATACCTGCAAAACTGACATTCCCGCCTTAGCTGTAGGCCTACTTTGTGTTTAGTGCTAATAAACAGTATATTTATGTTAAGTATTAAATATTAATATAAGGAAAATGTATGCTAACACGTTAAACTAAGATGAACATTATACCTGCTTAATATCAGCATGTCATTTGAGCACATTAGCTTGCTGGTGTTACAGTTGAGTGGTTAGCACGGCAGCAGACTTCTTCTGTTGTTTTAATCTAACAAAGGAAGCCAAATGTTAAATGCACTCTAATAAAACTGTCCAAAACCTGCAAAATGATGAGATCCAAATTTCATGCTTGACCTTTGAAACAGCAGTTGACCAAACAATCTCACCTAAATGTACATTTAATAGTTGTTTCAGTGTTTTTAATCATATTACATAGTGATTTTATTTGAGCATATTAAAGACTTCTTTCTCTCATTTTCACATCCTTAAAGGGGCAACTTATAAAATATGGTAAGAATTCAAAGGTAGCTCCAAAAATATAGGGGATAGCATATCACCAGAGTGGCAACTGTGACTCACTCTACTAGTTGCTGTAGTTATCTATAGCTGCCATTATGGAGCTAGTGGCTCTATATCTGACTGGATTGTACCAAACTGTGACCTCGAATTATGGGGGAATCACAGTGGGCAACTGGGCTCAGCTTCCTCCCAGTGAACAAGGCTGGAAACCAGACTGGAACCGGACCGAACCTCTGAGGCCAGACCGGTGGAGGCCAGTGACAACAGGGAATACAGTACAGAGGTGATTTACAGTGGCTCCAACATGAACTATGAAACGGCAGGCAGGGACAGGAGAAAGGTGAAGCAGCAGAACAGAGATAGAGTTGCACATCAGCAGTGGCCGAAAACATTGTGTAGAGCCGGAATATTTTCACAACTTACTGAATTGAGGATTTATTGTGACCAAACAGAGGAGATAGTGAAGATAAAACAAGACGGCTTTGGTGGGTTTTATGCAGTGACATAAATAAAGATGGCCGCCGCGTCTCCACTTCCTCCCACTGTACAAAAATGAAGCCAACATATCCCGGATACGAAAGCTGCCATCTTGTGCAGTTGTGACTGGCCGGCGGAGTCGTGGTATCGAGTTCCCGCCCACCCAATCGCGAGCAGGGCTCAGCTCAATTATGACGTTTCACCCCCTTTGTATAGCATTAAATAACTAATTAAAACCAAACTGATCAGAAAAATTAACACTTGAACATACATCAGCCTGATAAGAACTACCTAAAATGACAGAAACCATCTTTGGGAAAAATTTTTTTGAGGGGTACTTTGAGTTTTTAGTTTGACCCATGTCCTAACAGATATCATTGAGGAGGAGGAGTTTATGACCTATATTGCAGCCCACCACCAGGGGGCGATCAAGATGTTTTGGCTTCACTTTTGGGGAGCTCTCACGTCGTCGTCCATCTTTATATACAGACAATGGTTTTATGTCATTTATTTGTTTGTTATATAACACAGTGTGATGAGAAAAACAATCAACAGGTCCACCACTGTCAAAAGGAGATGTGACAGGATGTCCTTTCCACACTAAATGATTGGTTGTTGCCTTTACTTGCAGTGTAAAAGCTCAAAAAAATCGACTTTGTGCCAAAAAAAAAAAAAATTGAATGGTCGCGTTTTCACTGTGAAAGTATTCATGACAAAAACAGCAATTAATTGCACAAAAAAAATGTGAAAAAAAACTATCTGGCTATCGCCTCTAGTCGTACAAAATAGTATTACGAGACAGTATGGGCCGGGGCTAGCTGGTTAGCACGCCAACTTCAGTAGATATCTCTACAACACAATACATTGACATAACGTGTCAACACTGTTCTTCACATTCTGTTCATAATCTTGATTAATTCTTAAAAAATGTTTTAAAGGAAATTTCTGGCCATATCTTACAAAATGCACCTTTAAAGTGCACTGAAAATAGAGATTTTAACAGCTGAGCAAACAGATTCTGATAAAGACAACGTGAAATGATCGAAAGCTCCCCAACAGCTGTCAAATGGACCTTGTGGTGAAATTGTTTTCTCGACTGGCAAAACAAACAAAAACAAGACAACAAATCTTACCTGACATTTGATGCCAGCTTTCAACACTCTGCTACGCACATATACTTGGTCAGTACCAAAGAAGCTTGATATATGGTCCTTTTTGCAGTGTGTACATTCATGTTTATATTAATATGTTGTTACTGAATTTATTATTATTTATAGCATTGTGAGCATCCTGTTCTGACACCAAGAGGGCAGCATTCCCCTCATTGTTACCACAGTTTTCATACTTCCATCTTGGCAGAGACACATTGGTGGTCCCACAACAACAGAATCAGTCATGCCGTCTTCTCAGGCTGTACACCCACACCCCCACCCCCACACTCTCCTGCAGACAGGAACACATAAACGGCACATAACATAGACATGTATGTCCCAAGAGAGTTTCCCATTTCTTGAAAGCTTTAATCTTATTGGCAGGCCACAAACGATGTTTGTAGTAATTATCCAAATGCATCCGTTTCCTCCTGTACATCCACTCCCACTTAACTGGATTACTTATAGCACAGAACATGGCTCTGAAAGGACAAAGGAATAATATGATTCAATTTATTTTCTACTTATCTTTATATGACATGGCTGTGTTATTTGTATAGGGGCACTGGCTTAATATATCTCTTAAAGAAATTGAATCCACAATCATGCATTTTGGAGCTCCAACACTATACTGTAGATACAATTTACAACACAACTATTAAGGGAACTAATAATGCCATGATCTCTGAGAGCATGTTAATGGGCATGAACAGGTGGTCAAAAATACAGAAAAACACATGAAAAGTACAAGAGACTAACAAAAAACTATCGCTTTGTGACCTTCTAGGCGGACTAATCATCAGCTTGACTGTCTGTGTCATGAGATAATTTAAAAAGGTAGTCCAATGACACAGCCCACAAATGAGGCACTGGACCAAGAAAGGTAAAACAAAAACAGCAGATTGTGAAC
>JBBPCS010000283.1:6494107-6513697 GCA_037974645.1 Hollardia meadi
AAAGGTAGTCCAATGACACAGCCCACAAATGAGGCACTGGACCAAGAAAGGTAAAACAAAAACAGCAGATTGTGAACTGAATGATAAAGAGAGGTGAGCGTGGACACAAAAACAATAAGCATACAATTATTGATTACTGTGACCAACCAGTTTTTGGTTTTGGGTTGTTGTTGTTTTTTAACTCTTTCTTTACGTCAAGAAGGGACAGATTTATGGACCAGTACAACACATCACGCATTTAATTTTACTTAGATAGAATATTCTGGAATGTTTGGGGTAAATTGACGAGGCCTCACCAGTCCATTTTTTATAGGTGGGTCCTGTTCTTTTTGTGCAACGCTGATATCCCCTGCTGGTTGGAGCAGGACATGCACATTACATTATGACTTCTGTGGATGTTTGAGAATGCAGATTCAGTAGTTCACACAGACACAGACAGAGCCGTGACAGTGAGCCCAGGGACTATTTGTAGCCTCTGGAAAAAGAAAAAGTTTGTTAAAACTTAAAATTGATCAGAACTTAACTTAATCTGAGCCTCATTTCAAGACATAAAGCTGGATTTTAGAGTGTGTTCACTAGTGTTGAAACAGTCAGTTAATTGATTAGTTGATCAACAGAAAACCTTGATCACTAAATCGTTTAAAGCCTCTACAAAATCATGGTGCACCCACTCAGGTGTTTTTACTTAATCAACCTGATTAGAGCTCCTCTCAGGACTCTTGATGATGATTGACAGCTTTGATTGTCCTGTGGAGGCAGAATAACTGGAAACACCTGTGTAGGTGAGAAGGACCTTCAAGTCATCAAGCAGACATGCCAAACATCTGCTGCTTCTAGCTTCTTAAAGAGGATTTATAGCATTGAATAATTTTGGGTTTTGATGTCACAAGATGTTACCATGGGCATTTTCACAGTTTGAAGAAGAAAGACGAAAAAGACTTATTTACTTTCTTGCCAAGAGTCTGAGATTATTGGTACCACTCACACGTCTGTGTGTTAGAGCTGGAGCTAGGGGGACAGTTAGCTTAGCTTAGCTTAAAGACTGGAAACAGGAGGAAAGAGCTATCCTGGCTGTCTACAACATGAGAAAATACAGCTATCAACACCTCTGAAGCTCACTATGCACTAGTTGTATCTCATTTTATTTAATCCATCCATAAACAGTAGTGTGAAAACATTTTTGGAAGTCACTGCATCCGGCCATTTATTTTACTGAGAAATAGTGAGAACACGTGGCTCCACCTAAAACCACAAATTGATGGACAGAAGAAAGAACAATGCCTTTAAACAAAGAGTAGATCAATAAAAATACAATTGTTAGTTTTATCGATAATGAAAAGAATAGTTTTTCAAAGATTTTGTGTTGGGAATTCTTTGCATTTATTGAATAGAGACAGTGAAGAGAAAGACAGGACACGCTGGGAAGAGAGAGAGTTATGACATGACATGCAACAAATGTTGTGATCGAATGGCTGCACAGCATGAGCTCTAACCATTCGGCTAAGGCGCTCCCCCACAGAATACCCTTGACTATAATTATGAGACAGACTATTCAGGCATTGATTCACTCCTCCACGAATCTCAACATTGAGACAACTAATGAGAACAAGCTTTAGGGGCTTCGGTCACCAAAAGCATGTGGAGGGACCCTGCAGTCATTTCCAAGTTATTCAGATTCAGTTATACAGCTGAAAATCCTTCAGAGAATATATCACTCCCTCCAGACTTCAAAAAAGTAGTCCCAAGCTCCTCTGATCTCTGCTGGCATGGTTGTGGACATGGGCAGTGTTTTATGTGATTCAGGTAATAATGAATATAATCTCTCTTGTTGTCCTGTTTGTTTGCTTGCTATAGTATAGGGTTGCACAGCTAAGGTCAACAAAAGACACAAAAAAAATTAGGAGGCTTAGTTTTTTTGACAGCTTAAAGAATTATTTATTTAAATTGGAAGATTCGTAAACCAAAATATTTCTTTGTAGAAACACAGTTGCTTGAGTTGGTTTTGAACTTTTTGGTTATGAACAAGTAGCTGATATGATCATAAATACTAAATACAATTCTGGAACAAATTGTGATATTTGCAATTAATACAGACTACTGAGTAGAGTTTTATTTAAAAATCCTGGTTATGTGTTTTGTTGCGGTTTTTGTTGTTGCTTATGTTCTTGTTTATTTGACCCGTTTCTCATTTTGTCCATCTAAATGTTTAAGTGTCAATAAAAAAAGATAATGAAATAATCATTAATTGAAGCAGTAATGCTATTATATAAACCATACAAGGTAATGAATGAATGACGTCATGAATGAATGAATGAGGTCACGAATGAATGAATGAATGAATATCACATGCATTGTGAGCTTTGCTACAGTTTGTACAGTATCCACTAACTAAATAGCTGTGTGCCACGCCCTTAACACACAAACACACTGTCACTTCTCCAAATCCTTCACACTCACAGTTACTACACGGTTAAGAGTCGCTAAGCTGGCTGAGGGCCAATGCTAATCAATTAGCTTTAACCAGACAGACGTTGCTGTTGAGCCCTGGTAGAGCTCACAGATCAGGCCCATTGATCCTGGGAGGTTTCAGTGTCACAGGGCAACGGTTCAGCCTGCAGGGCCTTCAGTCACTGCACAAGCTGGAGAGCAACATCAATACTACCACCAGTCCACTTTTGAAAGGAAAAACATATCGGACTTTATGTGGATAATCAAATGCTCATGGCAACCTTAAACGTCTACTGAATTTCAATAATATTGAAATACAAACCGAGACAACTGTCACAAATCTTCAGTAACTATATACACTTAGTTATCCATGTATTTAATTTACCTGTATGATACGATACGTTTCGATACGAGACGATACAATACGATATGACAAAAGACCTGGAATGAATCCAACCTAGGACCATCACATTTCTTGACATTTTTTAATTCTTATCCTCATAGCTGTGTTTTGGTTTTCAGTGCCTTTTAGGCTTTTAGAAATATACACTTTATTTTAAGCCAAAGTTCTCAACTTTGTTAAAGGTAGTCTATACAAAAACAGCCACAAAACTCAAGTTGACAGTTTCAGATATTCAAAAAACATTAACGTCTGTATCAAGAAAGTGAAATAACAGCCCTAATTTAACCTTCATTAAACACACAATAGCCAACCTTTTTGCTTTAACTTATCATTATGAAGTTAATATATATTACACAGAGTAATGGCTAAAGAAAAATGACACCATCTGCGTTTAGATTGGTTCCCTGTAGCCCTGTTTTCCCTATGCTATTCACTCTGCCATCGGGCTGGATTTTTAGCAGAAAGGTTCCATTTGCGGCACAAAGGAAGTGCGTCAGCCATTGAGGAACCAGAACCAGAAGAGGCATTGTTCTCCCCGGTCACTATCCCCAGGTACAGTTGACCAAATGGAATAAATGTGGAAACTCAGAAGTTGAAGAAGGAGAGTGATAGAAACCGAGGTAATCCCAAAATTCCTGTACTTGTTCAGATGCTTACCGATTTTTTTTGCCAAAATCTTTCTTTCTTTCTATTGATAAGATAATCTTGAACTTTACTTGGGCAGGTAAAATCCCTAGAGTGAGTAAAAACTTTCTCCTAACGCCCTCGAGATGTAGGTGGCCTAGCCCTTCCTAAATTTATCTATTACTACTGGGCAACTAACATTCAAAAAATATCATTTTGGATTAAGGCTCCTGAAATGGACTGGTGCAATTTAGAAGCTCGGTCATGCCATTCATCCTCTCTTCCTGCCCTGGTATATTCACCTTTGCCATTAAGACCAGCCAACTATTCCTCTAACCCAATTGTCCTCGCTACTTCGTCTTCACTTTAAATTTGTGACAGCTTCCTCTCTGGGTCCTATTAGTAACAATCACTTGTTCCCACCTTCTACTGTGGATGCAACGTTTGCAAAATGGGGGAGAAGGGGACTGTATTTCTATGACCTTTACGATGGCGACCACTTTCCTAGCTTTGACTCTTTACGTAAGAAATACAACCTAGCCCCTTCTGATCTCTTCAGATATTTTCAGATCCATCACTTTGCTCTGAAACAGATTCCCTCATACCCTAACTTACCATGTAAGTCATTATGGGAGAAGCTACTGGAAACACAGCCAGCCCAGAAGGGGATGATCTCTCACATCTACTATCAGGTCATGAATGCCGCTGATAATTTTTCGTCAAGAGGTTAAAACAAAATGGGAGAATGAACTGGGGATGAACAGAGGATTGGTGGGCTGGTGCGTTGAAGAGAGTAAACACCTCTACATCTTGCGCTAGACTAAGTTTCATCCAATTTAAAGTAGTCCATAGAATGCACTTTAGTAAAAGCAGATTAGCTAAAATATTTCCAGACCATGACTCAAACTGTAATCGATGTGACCATCCACAGGCAGACCTGCTACACATGTTTTGGGCTTGCCCCAAACTTAAAGACTTCTGGAACTATGTCTTTGATATCCTTACTGAAGTACTAGAGATCAAGGCACATTCTTGCCCTCTCCTGGCAATTTTTGGAACGCCTTCTGATCTTATATTATATGGGACTAAAGAGCGGGACACTATCGCTTTTACCACTCTCTTGGCACGTCGGAGGATACTTCTTGCCTGGAAATCTCCTGCCACCCCATCTGAGACAGCTTGGCTAAAAGATGTGATGTTTTTCCTGAGCCTTGAAAAGATTAAATATAGTTCCTCTGGTCTCACTGGTCCTCTGTCCTCCCCTTGTCTGATTGATGTCATACTGTAGTTTTATATTGAAAGTGCTGCACTATTAAAAACTGTAAATGTGAATTGTGGCTAAGTGGGTGGGTGGACGGGCGTTCTTGTTTGTTTATTTGTCTTTTGTTTCATTTTTGTTGTGGTTGCTGTTGTTGTTTTTCTGATATACCTTGTTTGTTAAATTTAGAAAATTGGGAACATTGAACCCTTTCATTTGTAAGCCTCACCATATCTTCCCTTCAATAAAGTGTGCTGGAAAAAAAAAAGAAACCGAGGTAAAACAAGAGAGAAAAGACGGACATTCACTCGATAGAAAGAGCTCCGGTGTGTGTACCCCCCGTCGATATGTGTTTCCCCTTACCACCGGGACTTGAGAGGGTTAACTTGGCCTTCATCATAATACTCAGACCTGATTTTTATGTCCAATTGGAATTCTTGATTGTTTCTGCGAGGCTACTGTCTTTGCAACCGCGGTGCCAACAACAATATCACTTGGAAATGTTGTAGAGGGGTTTACATTGGACGGAGGATATTGGACCCATATATTGATTGGTGATGGACTGGAATATTAACTAACTAGAGTTATGCAGACTTCACTGCATCACTCTCGACTTCCTGTTCCCAGAATTACTTCAAGCACCTCTAAAGTCACAGCGACTGAAAACACAAGCTGCCACAGAAAAACTACAGATCAGACGTCAAAGGAGGAGACACTCACTCTCAGACAGCGAGCAGGTAATGCAATGAAACTTGAATCCACTTGGTTTATCTATGAGGATGAATGATGAGCCATCTGATGACATGGCTTTGTGATGTGCTACAGAGACAAGTGATGATAATTGTGCTGCAATTATTTTTGTTGACTAATTCTTAAAGCATTGTTTACCAGACTCCAAACTTTGCTTCATCCTTTATTTAGATGTTTTCAACTACAGAGTTGAAGGAACATTATGGAAATGTGCTCACGATAAAAGCTAGTACCACCCTCATATCTGCACATACAACTATGGAGCTAGAACCATAAGATGATTTAGCCTAGCTTAGCATAAAGACTGAAAACAGGGGGAAACATAGCCACAAAATGTAATTTTTATTTGTGTACAAATTAGACAAATGAGATACAGCATGTTAGTTGAGGCGCTGGTGGGCAGATCCTTGAATATTAGACCGTGCCAAGCCGTTTCCCCGACTTACAGTCTTGATGCTAAGCTAAGCTAGCTGACTCAGTTCCATACTTCAGCAGAGTGAAACAACTAGCCAGGTAGAATTCTACCAACCTGCGTCTCTAAAGTTGTGTGCTGTAATACAGGCCCGAGAGCGGTATTGACCTTTTCATCTAACACTCAGCAAGAAAGTGAATGAGCATATTTCCCCAAATTTCTAATTATTCTCAACAGCTTTTTTAAGCAGTGGTCCCCAAATCCAATCCGAAAAACATTTCATGCCCCACTGAGTTGATTTTCATCTACCAGTGACAACACTGTAGAAAGTAAAAACAAAACTAGCTGAAATGTATTAAATTCACTTAATGATGAACATGCTTCTTTTTTTCTTTTTTTTAAAGAAATGATTCTCCTCAGTTTCTGGTGTACAAATGAAAAAATTGGGGGCCTACAACACAAAGTATCTTCCAAGTGACGTCTGTCCATCTTGTATTTTACATGTGGTTTTACTTTATGAATAAAGCTGAATTTTTACAAGCCTTGCTGGTGTAGCGTCAGAGCTCTCTTGTTTCTTTATTGTTCCAAAATCAATCAGATTCATTGACCTTTTTTTAAATAATAGATACAGCGTATTGACTTGTATTTGCAGAAAAAACACAGGTGAAACGAATAACACTGATTGTGCCTTGTACTCACCAAGAACTAAATGAAGCTGAAACCTTATGTATTATTATGTATTAGTCTATGCAAATGAAACTATACCCATAAAACATACAGCCATAAAGAAACACGAGATGCTGTTTGACTCGTACAGTCAGTAGGCACACAAACATGAGCCTGCTGCAGATTTGTTTTGGGAACAGACCTGCTGTAATTAAATGATTAAAGTAGTCCACACTCATACATGACCACAGCACACAGGTATGTCCGGACACGTTATAAGATTGGATGCAAAGCTTCTCACGTTGAATCGAGTGGGACAAACATTGTGAACATTCATCCAATGTCAGCGCATGTTTCCTGAAAAACGACATGCAGGAAGTTCCGATTCACTCACCTAAAGGTTATCTTATGTGCCGGTGGGAACGCGACAGTGACGCATGCGGATGTATCAGGCGATCCTGGCTGGACTTTTCCCTGTTTGACTGCTGAGGTGGTTTCTCTCCTTCGTCCACCGTCCTGTGTGCTGCTCAGCACTGACCAGCTCTAAAGCTGAGCCGCTTTACTTCCACCTCATTTATTAAAGGGAAAGAGGCAACTGCAGCCGGATGCAGATAATCCAGTCCGAGAAAAGACAAGAAAACTTCATTAATATTACATCCACGTGTAAAAATAGCCTTAGTATCCATGCATTGTTTCTGCTTTTCCTTGCAGTGGTTACACAAGCTATTTTGCGTCACGTCATGTGTGATATTATTACTTTGACTTACTAAGTGATATTTAACAATTTATTTTGATTGATTTTAATGACATTTTCCGTAAACACTGTCTGAGAAGTGCATGTGTGTGTTAGATAAGAGATAGGATAAGAGAAAAATAAGCAAGTAAAGTAAACAAAGAGTAATGATGCAGATTAGATTAGATAGTTTCTTTTTAAATGCAGTGAATCATTAATTAGTTTCTGATTGACCTCTTTGTCTTAATTTCTTTACATGATCGTGTCATATTCATGGTATTCAGATTTTACACGGATTTGAGGTTTTGCCTAATTTAATCACATTTGGCCTCGTGTGCACCTGACACCTGTTTGTTGAGCTTTACTTCTTTCCTCTTTAGCCAAGTTAGCTAAAAAAAAAATAGAATTAAACATCTTGTTTAAAATGATAAAATCAGGAAAGTTTGTAAGCAAACACCAGCTCTACGCCTGATGGGACGTCCCAGCACCAGCATAACTGTGGTTTCCAGTCAAGCCCCTCCCTTCGTATGAGGGAGGCTGTTGCCATGACAACCCTATATTATGCAGCCACCCATGAAAGACTCTTTTCAGATTAAAAAACAGAAAAGAAGGACAGAAACAAGTTATTTGCATTCCTTTTCCATTAAAGATTTTGTGTGATAGAAGAAAGGCGGTATGAGGTTTATTGTCTGGTGTGTATCGGAGGCGGGGGAGGGGCTGATCTCGATGCATCTGAAGGCCTCGCAACTATTTTAGAGAACTAATGCACTGTGTGTGTGTGCACCTGCTTAACATGCAGCGCACAGTCACAGGCTCTGTGCAAAGATTTCTGTTCGTCTCAGCATCCCACCTCAGTTTAGGTACAGTAACAGCTGAAAAACAAATTCAAACAGCACATAGTATCGTAGATCCACAATGGCTTTAGTTTTAAGAATTAAACACAAATATAATGAAGCTAAAAAGTCATTATCAATGTCAGGGAAAACAATCATTAATGTATTTTTGCCTTGAGTGATTTAATGAAGAATAATAAAGAATCACAAAGAGGCAACGTAACTAAAATCTCCTCCACATTAATTCATACGTCTTTAGATCTTACAAACCAAGCCGAGCGAATTCTTTCCTGAGTTATAAGGACAAAACCAGAATATTCAGATCAGAGTTTAACCATAATTTCATCCTGCGCTGGTCACACCTGCCTGCACCTGCTGCTGTCATTAGTCCAGCCTCATGCTGGGATTAGCAGAGTCCCATGAATGGCTGCTGAATAATTGACCAACTTCTTTTGTCTCATTCATGCTGTTTTGATTGAACATATGTTGAGGACCAAATTGCAATAAAAGTTTGATGTGTAAATGAGGGGGCTACAGGTCTGCAGGGAAACAGTTATTAGGTAGGCTGCTGTTAAATGTGTGGTCTCAGTAAAGCTACAGTAACCAGGAGAGTCAAATATTTACGAGGTGAGAGCAGAGTTTTGGGTACACGAATGATTGATTGCTGTGAGGCACATTTGTGGTGAGGTTAAACATCAAATAGCCTACAGTGATTGTTGTGTTTAGTTTGATATTTTGAGGTACTTTAAATGAGTATTTCCATTTTATGCTTCTTTATCCTTCTGCTCCACTGCATTTTAGAAGCAGATATTGTACTTTTTACTCTTCTGCATTTATTTGATAACATTAATCACTTACTTTGTGTATTTAAAATATTAATACAAACTATAATTAATCTAATATGTAATATTACTAATAACTAATATAATTCAAGTAATATAATATATAAGTAAAGTAATTAGCTCCACCTTTACCAACTGCAACATTAAAGCTTCAATAATTATAAACCAATATAATATACATTATTAAGAAATGGGACATTCTGTATAATGAGTACTTTTACTTTTGGCACTTTATGCTAATGCTTTTGTTATTTTACTTCATTGAAATTTTAAATGCAGGACATGTTTTTACACCATAGCATTGCTATAAAATATCTGAATACTCCCACCACATATGTGACCTATTTTTAAACTGGACTGGAGAATGTGCTGATTTTAACCTTTAAAATAATAAAATAAAATAAAATAAAATAAGAACCTTTTTAAAAAATCATGTAAATTTATAATCATCATACTGCTCTCAGAAGCAGAAGAATCTAGAATCTAGCTTTGATTATTATGATTATTTATTTATTTATTTATTTTACCTTTGTTTTACCAGGAATTCCCATTGAGATTAAAATATCTTTTACAAGGTTGCAGTCATACAAAATCACAACATATTGAGATGCAACATATAAAACATGATACACAGATGTCCACAATAAGACTCAACAGCTAATCAAACATGGTGGCCTCTCAAGAAAAAAATATTTGCATGCCTTCTTCACCTCATTCCCAATGATGCCCTTAAATTCATCAGTGGACATAAATGGGTCAGACTATAGATCTTTTTGCAGGTGCAGAGTATGAAAATGTAGTTTTCCCCAAATCTGTCAAAACTCGGGTACATTAACAAGCAACCACTTGGTGGAGTGTAGCTGATAACTCTCAGAGCTAGGACAGAGAAGGATACAGAGGTAAGTTGAAAGATTACCCAATGTTGCTTTATAGATAAAGAAATATACCAATGCTGTTGTCTACGCGTGATCAATGATGTCCAACCCACCAAATCATAAAGAAAGCAATGGTGAGAAAGAAACCTTGCATTCATGAAGTGCTTTCAGAAACCATTTTTGATGCAGTAATTAGTGCTTGAATCTTGCATTTTATCTTTAATTGCATCAATGATGATGTATTATCTGAATCAACAATATTTTGATTGTAAAACTGGATATTAGGGCTGCAACTAACATTTATTACCATTATTGCCTAATCTGGCAATTAGTTTTTTGAATAACCAATTAATTGTTTTGTTTATCAAAATAAAAAAAATAAAATGAAAAAAAGTCCATAGCCCAACATGGTGTCTTCAAATTCTTTTATCCTGGCATAATTTTAAAACCCAAAGATTTGAAATAGAAAAGCAGCAAATTTTTAAAATGTATCTACATGGAACCTGAAAATCTTCGATTCGATCATCAATATTGTTCCTGATTCTGTTGAAATACTAATCCTCTCAGCTCTACTGAATGAAAGAGAGTTCGGCGTTGTGCTGTGTTCTTATATGTAAAAAGTAATATCCAAACAGGAAAGGGAAGCAGTTTATCACATGAATGCAGAGCGAGCCTCACCACATGTCTGTTTCCTCCAGTCTTCTCTCTTGCCTCGTCTCTCTGCGTCTGTGAGGTCACTTCAGTGGCTCCACTTTCACCATGTGTTCATGTCATGTAGAATCTGAAGACAGAAGCAACAACTGGAGCTTTCCTCCCCTACACACTGACAAGTAATGGCAATTTGCCTTGCCCTTGAATTCTCATTAAAAGACATCCTGAGCATCTCGAAGTGCATATTTTCATTGGATGATGTTTTGCTACACAGTCTGAACACAAAGAGGCAGTTGTATTTAGATTGGCTGCTAATCTCAGTGGTCCTCTGTTGATGTCACACTGATAATCCCCTGTAGCTGTAGTAGAACTGGTCTATGAAACCCCAGCATGCTGGTAACGTGCTGCAGAGGCTGGTGCACCTACGTATATGTGCATATACTGAATTTGTTAAAGGTCAGATGCAGTGAGAGGAATCAGCCATGACACCGTGTCCTTTAAAGTGACAGGGACTTATTTTTTGGTTGTCTGCTTGATGTCGGAGAAAATCAGCTGCGAATATGTAACATATGTATATAACATTCAGTGATGGAAGATTTGAAATTCACCTGACGAAGATGTGCTTTTCATTTCCATAGATACAGAATAAATATCTATGTTTATTTGTGCACTGCAAATGTCTCATAAAGCAGACAGGTTGTGACTCACTCTTTCTAGGAATGTTGCTGCAGAGACCTCCTTCGTGTCCAGGTGGTTACGTCACGTTTACGACACACTTGATGAGCAGGAGAACATCCTTGTGCTGCATCAAAAAAATCCCAAACTAGGAAACATGAAACCTTTCCTCTGTAACTTTGGATGTAAAAAGAGAGAACCCGTCACTATTTCCCGCTGCAGTAAGAGAGTGAAAGTAACGATCCTACTCTTCAGGTGTTAGGGATAAGGAGGGATTGAGAGGAGCATAATCCCTCGCACATGGCTACAGCAACTTTGATCTAGAGGTAAACGTGCCAAGTCACGAGCCGTTTGACACGTCATGCCATACAATACTGAGCAGTCAGTAGGCCTGTATATACAGAACTAAGCCATACTAGACAAATCATACAGCAATATGTGTTGTATCTGAATAATCTGTCTCCCAATAAACCTGGCCTTTTCTCCATTGTGCTACTAATTTCTCATGGATCACTTTATGTAGCAGATATGATAAAATAAGACTTTTGCTGCAGGTAAAAAAGAACATGTTCCTTGAGGTTCAATTTCATGTTCACAGTCTCCTCAGGCTACAACAGTGCTCATCTTTCTGTCTGATGCAAATTTCTGAGTGGTCAAACGTCCATTGTTGTTGACTCGAATAATTACAAACCTGAGCATTAAAACCATAATTTTTTATGTGACCTATTTTTTCTACTGTCTGTTCCTCTTGGGTAACTAAAGTTTTGTATCTGAAAAGAACAACATGCCTAAAATATACCACTCAAGCTGTGAAGAGAGAGTGTAGAACACAATGGGAAAACAGCAGAAGGCTAATGAACTGCACATGTCCTGCAGAGAAACTACAGAGGGGCCTCAGTATCAAAAATCATTATGAAACATCTTATTTGTAATTGAAAGTGGTATTTTAGTTACAGAAAACCCTTGTTTGAAAAAGCTTTTTAAAAAATCCTCTTGGTCAACATTCAGTATATAATATATATAATATATAGAATTGCTAAACTCTTGCATTTTTAAACTTAGAACTGGCTTACTGTACTGTCTCCTCTGTCCTCTGTATATAATGTACATATCTTTATTCTATTCTATTTTATAATTTCTTAAGTTGTTGCTTTTTTTATGCTGCTGTAACAAAACAATTTCCCTCACGGGAAATAAAGTCTATCTATCCATCCATCTATCTTTCTTATGATGGACGTCCCTTACAGGAATTTGTGACACACGAGATACTCTGCTGCTCTCTGGTGGTTTACATGTTGAGGTGGAACACTGACAGTCTGCATGTTCAATAAAAGAGGTTTTGTTTCACTATAAATAAGTGAAATCATATACATAGTTGAAGATAGTCTGAATGAGAAATTGTCGTCACTTCCCCTAAAAACTCTCATGATTTTGAGTAATTTGGGTGCATAATTTATTTATTTTACATATATATATATTATAAACAATACAGACTACTTATGATCTGTGGCCATTATATAGTTTAAATGCGAAGCTTGTTATTAACAGTCAGTTTCTACCTTCTCACCAGCTGCTTTAAATTAGCCACACAAAGTTCAGGATCCATTAAACCAATCAGTGTTAAAGAAAGACCAAGAACAAGTTTTCGGTTTACACAGCAACATGTGATTTTATTGATTTCTCAGATGTCATCATCAGAAATATAAACTGCAGTAGTGTACCGTCACAATTTGCAGCCATCCGGTCCAGTGATTAGAAATGATCATTTGCTTGACATAGTGGATCAGTCTTTTCTTTTTCAGTGTGAGACTTCAGATTCTAAACCAAGCAGAGCAACGGAGCGTCTATTTGCCTCAGGTGTGAAAACTACAGCCGACATGTCAAGTGAAAGAAAACACACTAGTCATTCTTTTCCAGTGTGCAAAAGACATCATTGGGGAAATGAATGCCATAACGAGACACATTTAATCATCTGGCGAAAGATAATTTAAGGGAATTTATATAGTACGACTAGAGCATCAATCATTCTGCAGGTAATGATTTAAAAAAGCCACAAGCATTTACTATAAATATAAAGTCACATATAATGAGCAGGTTAGAATGACATGAAACAATACCAGTTCAGGCTTTTCTTAGACTTGTAACGTGACAGACAGCATTGACCTTTAGGTTTACAGGGCTTTAAGTAAGTTATGGTAATTGATGTTTAGACTGTTACTCAGGTAACCACCCCGTAAGAAGGAAGTTGTGGTGAAAAGGGCAAGTATGTATTCAAATTTCACCCTGCTGTAAGCCAGTCAGATGTAATGTAAAGGGCCGCCATTGTGATGCTCGGGGCTGTTAAAAAGACGGCAGCAGGGGGCATTGTGGGATACACAAAGGAGGGCAGACAGAGAGTAGAGGATTGGGACATGATGCATAAATTGTGTCCAGGTTGGGAGAATAGCATCTCTACAGCTGTGGAAGCTGCAAAATATGTTCCTGTCCTTTTTTCCCCTAACAGCTTGATCCATAATGCAAATGTAAACAAAAGATGATCCCACTGTTAAACCTCGGATACATTTTTCTACAGTCAAACAAAGTGACAAATTTAGTGGCATTTATACTAAAGACACTTTGCCCTGCGAACAGAGTACATTAACAATCTGTGACTGTTTACAGGAGAATCTACTTTAAATATCTTGAGTGGGTTTGACAATTTTAACTTCCACTTAAGGTCCACTTACTGTACTAGCTTTTTCCAGAGCTTTTAAATTATTGTTTTAAATGTGAATCTACATGCTCAAATTAAAGATATTTTTTATTTTAGGCTGAAATGTAATGAGCTGTAGTATTCCGAGCCCCAAAGCCATTACTTTAGTTGGTTGATTTTAGGCTGAATGGAAGTCAAATTTAGACTTTTTCTTTTTTATAAAACAATGAAAAAAAAATCTGGTTACAGCTTCTTAAACGTGCTTAGACAACCACTAATTCTTTGATGATTGTAAAGTGAATATCTTGGAGTTGGTTACAAAACAAACATCTTGAATGTGTACTTGGGCTTTAGGGTGGGCTCTGTGATTGGGCTTTTTATGGACCCCAATGATTAACCAAGAAAATATTCATCATTTGTTGCAGCCCTCCATTACTCTACTCTGTGAAAATCTAAATTTAGGCTACATGCAGGCCACACACACGGCGGTATGTCACACTGGGCCTTTTCTGTCATCGGTTCATCAACTTCATTTGCATTACATGGAACAGGAAGACACCCACAGAATGTCAACACACTGTCAGGGATCTCAACATAGTAGATATGGATGTTTGGACCATCTGTGTGCTCACATACTTTACTCTTTTACCCCATAATTTTTAAATGCCATGTAAACATAGTGATAGTCAAAAAAAATACTATGTCTTTACATTATGTACAAAGTGAATCACTAACCAGTGGAGTCACTGTTTCAGTTCGGTGTGATGGAATGTCAGAAAAGTTTCAACTCTCCTTTTACAATCAAACAGTTTCTACTGGTGATGGATCGGCTACATTAAGCTTTAAGGCAATGCACTGTTGTGCAGTGGCACAATGCAGTGTGAAATGGTCAACAGGACTGAAGTTAGTTCCAGTTTCTGCCTCTAATGTATCTGTTATATTCAAGTCACAGAGCTAAGCAATTATTTACATAAAATAATAATAATAATGATCTGTGATCTTTGAAAAGCTAAGAAGGTTGTTTGAAAACACTTACAGGGTTAGGATTAGGATTAGAAATAGAAAGATTTTTGACCCATTGCCCAAACTGGGACTATATTTCCTATCCAGGTAGCCAGAATCAATATTACTCTGTGTTCTTATTATTTTGTATGAAAATATAAAACAATACAATGCAACATCAATATGTGCAAATACAACTAATAATAAAACTTTTACATTTTATTTCACTTTATACAAATTGAGCAGGGATATCATTTCTGGGTGCTGTCTTTCCATTAAGAAAGAATGGCACGACTTGAGAAATGGGTTAAATATTTTTTTTTTTAAAGAAATGGATGGAAATGCATTTATTGCATTCTTGTTAAAATGCACTTCACTCATACAGGGCTTCTTAATAACCTTGGTCAGTTGTTTTGTCCATATTATACATACGTATATGCTCATACAGCATATGGTGACATTTTGCTATTTTATATTTCTATACAAAATTTGTGTCTTTATATTGTTCTTGTGCCAAAAAAAAGTTATGTAATTTCCGGCTACCTGCATAGGAAATCACAACTTGGGAAAGTTGCTGAAAATCTTTTGTATCATGTAGCAGACTTGTTGTTTTTTCCTACACATGATTCTGGAAATATCTCCAAATCAGCAGTGAGTGTTGTTAAACAACCTTCTGGTATTCATCTTTCAGAATGACAGATGCTTCGCTCTATGAATCAAATGTAATGGCAATGCATGAGAGGCCCAAACAGAAGACAGACTGCAATTGTTGCAACTTACCCTTTCAATAAAGGTGCAGGCCATAAGGAAATATGAGATGACTACATTCACACTAGAAAAATTAGACTAGTCTGTCAAAATAATCACATGATCATTTCAGTGTTGCTTCAATGCTTTTGTCTCAAAGCATTGACATTGATCGTGTATTAGCCTACAGTATACGTGCACATCTACTCCATGACATTATGGAGGAGTTCTAACACATTTACAAACTACTGACACATACATACACAAGGTACAACAAGTACCACAGTTGGTATACACCGGTTTATAATCTGTGACTTTATATATCGCAGGAATATTAATATACCAGGAATTTGTAAAAAGTGACATTGCAGTTTAATCCAATTTATCCGATTTTGTCTACATCTTCATCATGTAGAGCCAAATGAACATATTCTACTTTTTCTGCTGGTACAAGGCCACTGCGATCTTTCTGAGGTATGAAGCAAAGGAACCATGACGCAAAATAGAGCGATGCTCTAGAGGAGGATGCAGCGAAACTAGAAGACATCGCAACAGCAGCAGGTAAAGGTACAACGAGTCTTGTAACCCTGAATGAAAAAGACACCAAAACTCCATCTTGAATTGTCAGAGCTAATTAGCAGCATCGCATAGTCAGTAGTGTTCAACATCAGAATCATCACAGACACAAATACAGGACATCGACAGCTAGGCAGGCAAAGAGGCTCCTGTGTAAAAACACCAATTTGCCATTTGTCAGTTTAGTTTATGGCCCCCCAGAAAAAAGGAAGTTATGAATATAATAAATGCTTTGTACGAACAAAACAGGAACACATGGAGCAGTTCATTGCATCTTGCTCTTTGCATTTCATAAACCTGATACAGAGTCTGCTACTGGAGGAACCTTACAAAGTGAAATTACTGAAAGTTCAAATTACTGTCTTTTGCATGATATGAGAGGGTAAGTCTGCACTGTAGAAGAAGAGCAAATATCACTTTACATCAAACGCAAGGAGAAAGTCTCATTTCATGTTTCATTTCCAGCTTGGTTTAGCACTTCTGCCTGGCGTCACCAAGTCTCTAGACTGGAAATTTTTTTCAGGAAAGCTATTACTCTTACGAATATCTTCACGTGTCTGAGGTGGTGGGGGAGTCTCACTGCGGTAGGCGCTGCGACTGGACGCTTTCACATTTTGCACCCGTCGCAGGCTTGTCCCTTGTGGCCGCTCCTCGCTAGTTTGAACAGTGGGTGACAGCTGGTTCTGCTTCACCGGGGTTTGTCGACCTCGAAACGAGGGGCTGCGAGACGGGGTGGAGGGGACGGACGGGGGTCCCAGCTCCTTCTTGGTCCTGGAAGATGAAGCTACAGTGTTGCGGGCAAAGCTGGGAACATCGCAGGTGAGTGTTTGAGAACTGCTGTTCTCAGAGGAAGCCACAGCCTGAGTTTGGGCCTGTGCCAGGGCTCTCATGGTGGAGCGGCATATCTTCTCCTCAGGTGCAGGTTTTGGGATGTTCCTCAGGGGTTTGGCGCTCGGCTTGTGGATGGAACCCTTTCTTGGGGTTGGATCACGTGCCCATCTCGAAATGCCGCTTGAGAGGCAGCTTCCCCTCTGAGCTTTTGACTCATCAGGAGGCAGACTGGAGTGTCGAAGAGGTCTCGTGGTCTTGTCACTCCTTCCTCTTGCTGGGGTGCTCTGGTCTCGAAGAGGCCGACGTGACTCTGCGCTATCATGCACCTCTGCTCTCTTGCTGCTACCTATTCTTGGAAGCTTGCTAATGGGCACAACTTTGCGCATGCCCTGGTTCTCGCTGCTGGTAAGAGTCCGCACACCGCGACCTCCGCTGGACTTAGTCGCTTTGTTAGCTTTGCTCTTTGAGTGCGCTGGTGTTCTGCTGCTTCTCTGCACTTCCGTCTCTGCAACGTGTCTCCCCTCAGCGATGTCACAGCTCTCTGTGTCCCACTCTTCTGTGGTAGCAGATGGAATCATGGATGATGCGTCCACAGATTTTGGCGCTGAAAACTCATTGGTTGAGACAGACTGGTCGCTGGGAGACATGGACTCCAAATTAGAGGACAGAGAGCTTGGATCTTGCTGATCTTTGTTACAGTCAGTCATTCTGAAAGGCCCCTCTTTGGTTAGAGATGAGCTTTCAACCTCAGAGTAATCCAGGGTGACAGAGCAGTCTGTTTCTGTGCAGTCTAGTATATAAAACACTGGTTTCTTATTGGATACAGAGGTGTCTAGTGGGAGGGGTGTATCGCAGGTCGTTGATGAAACGGTACTGTTGTCCTCTTCTTCTTTCTCCCTCTCAGGAGAGACCCCAGCCTGTTTGGGAGGATCTATTTTCCCTTCCCAGGCTGACTTGGGATCTCTTCTCAAAACTTTACCATGTAGGAGGTTGCCAAGATGTACAGGAGGGGACCGTCTCTCCCTTTCCAAATCAGTCACCACAACATCCCCCTGGTTGACGAAGTGCATATCATTACTGTTATTGTTTGGACTTTGTAGTTCAAAAGCTTGAGGACCTCGAACTAAAGTGTGCTTCTCCACACTAACATTCATGTGGCCAGTAATTGTTGTGTTGGGAAGATGGGCAGACTTCTGAAAGACACAAAAGGAAGGAGGCAGAGCGCTGCCCTCTGACACTGATGAGTAAATATTGTTGTTGTTGTATGGATCGTCATTTAGCCCAGAGGAGGAAAACCTGGCCAGTGGGCTGATGGGCTCAGTTTCTGCATGTGGAGACGTCACGTGTCTGTCACAGTCCAGCTCACGGTTGTCGTCCTGAGCTAAGATCCAGGGGGTCGTGTTTCGCTGCACGGTACGGCCCGACCGAGGTAGGCTGTTAAACTTGGAATAGTCGGTGGGATTCCCAGTGCCTCCAAATAGCTCCAGGTATCCTTGGAGTTCTCTGTCTGCTATGGAGGTCATGGTGTGCCGGTGGCGGCGGGCGCTGGCAGAGCGTCCCAGTGGACAGTGAGGACTCTGGGACCTCTGCTGGAAGAAGTCCAGCAGACCTTCCTTGGTGAGCATCTCTACGTCATTCTCGCTGCTGCTCCGACCAAATACACCGCTCTGATCAGCACCTGACCAAGCAAAACGCTTTTCCTCCAACTCTCGCAGACGACGCTGTCTGGCTGCTTCCTTCAGCTCACGGTCCATGTTGTCCTGAGAAAGAGAAAGGTGAGAAATGTTTCCAAGCAGGCAGGAAGACAAGGATACGAATAAATTATGGTAATATGAAATCAGATGAGAGAAACTTTACATTTCAGGCACCTTTTCACATCTAAATTCGCTGATCTTAACAATTATTTCAACATACATCTTACTTACTTACATCTTACTTATGCATTTTTTAATTTTTTTATAGTATATTATTATTATCATTATATTCACCAAAGTAATGGAGCATGCAAAACATGCTCCCCTGTTTCAGTGGACTGTTTTTGTTCATGTGATTCCTGTCCCTAGAACTAAGTAGTTGAGTTCTTTGACAGAATTGGACAGAACCGCCAAATAACATGGAGGACAGCCTAGAACAGTTATCACGATTAATGAAATGGTCCAACAAAGGCAAATATCATGTGTTTATGGAGTGGCACAGTCCTCAATAATTATACATTTCAGAGGGAACAGGTGGGAAAAAATGGCATAATACATTATATTCATCATTAACAAGTTTAAGTATTAAGTATTAACTACTGTATATACACCGATCAGCCACAACATTAAAACCACTGACAGTTGAAATGAATAACATTGATCATCTGTATACAGTGCAATATTGTACTGGGAAACCCTGGATCCTAGCATTCATGTGGATGCCAATTGGCACAAACCATCTGCCCAAACACCCTTCAGATCAAGCACACCCCCCATGGGACCGGCACACCCCGATGACAATGGTCCCCCAGCAGGACAATGTGTGCTGCCACACCACAAAAACTGCTCAGGAACAGCCCGAGGAACGTGACAAAGAG
>JBBPCS010000283.1:6513797-6526090 GCA_037974645.1 Hollardia meadi
ACACACACACACACACACACACACACACACACACACACACACACACACACACACACACACACACACACACACGTAAACAGTATCTGATGATTTCACCGCTCATACTCAGTCCTGACTGAGTACAGTATGGCTGACAGTCAAATTTCATTAAAATACAGTGGGGAGCCATGCAAATAGACCGTCATGCAAAACAGACACCTAACACACTTTTTGTACTCCGCTCCAGACGACTAATGTAACACAAAGCTGAGTCCAGTCGAACTCACCTCCAGATTTCCTGAATCAATTCATTAAACAATGGAGAGCTAAGGAAGCCTATTAGAGCAACTGGCACAGATTTTGAACCTAATTTCCTTCAGTAATGAAAGTTTTTAATGGATCCTTCCTCAGTCAGGCACTAAAACACAAACTGAAACTGACAATGTTTTTAATATAAAATCAGTGTTGGGACAGCAGTGTGAACAGCTCAAATGCTCTATAATCAAATGTAGGACATGAAGTAGGATAAAACCTCTGATATGTTCTTGTTAGAAATGAGATGCTAAATACCTTGGGATCAATCAGTGTTTCCCCAAGTGTTCAATAGCCATAGAGAAAACTGTGAGATAAGGAAACAAAACGATAGCTCACTGCTCTCCTCATAAGGGCCAAATATATCTCTCTCTTCAGTAGTTGTGGCTAAACTAAGAGTTTTAATGTACCTGCCAACTTCTTTGTTCACCACCCTCTTTCTTCCTAGACACTCTGTACTCCTTATTCTTCACTGTCGAAGCCTCATATTTTGGACTTCAGGACCACAACAGCTCTAAAACTGTTACACCACCATAGCATTATTACAGTGTGCCACAGGAATATCGTGACGTTTCTCTAAGCCTTATAATGGTAGGGAAAACCCTATAGATGCAGTCAGGTGACAAGTTAAATGCACAGTATGGGGTCTCTTAATCAAAACAAAACAAAAGACCTAAATAGTCTTGTTGTATGAAGACTTGTTGTCTTCATTGTTAAAAACCACCTTTGCTGATGAAAATCTATCTGAAGTGACTCCGAAATGGACGAGGTAATGTTTTAAAGTTAAAGTTTTATTCACGTCACGTTTAGTCACGTTCAGTCACGTTCGCTAACTTCCTTCCTCACTCTCTTTCTCACTCTCTCCAGGAGATGAAATGCACCATCACCTTAATAAAATTACAGATTTCTCTGGGTTTGAATGTTGTTGGAAACATTTGGGAAAATGTGAGCACACAACTCAGCAAAATATATAGAAAAGGTCTAGTTGCTTTAAGACATTTTAATGTGGCAATGTTACATTTTATAAAAAATAAAAGGCTTAATGAGCATGAAAATGATGTGAACGACTTCACAGTGACCAGATCCCATCTTAATAAGTAGCTATGCACATCAAACTGGCACAAGCTATTGTTTTCTATGAAAAGCCAAACACTTGCAGTATAAACAGAACAGTGGCACATTCAGACAAACTGATAATAACATGTGCTCACTTTATTAATAATATATTTGGTTCTGTGACCTTCATCTGGTAAAATTAATTCATGAATAAAATGAGGAGAAGTGATGGACAGAGTGTGCTGGATTGTTTTTGGTTCTTTCACAGCGTTTATGACCTGACGCACCTGAACGTAAGACCTTTAGAGTGCAAGAATGTTTCCCATCAACTCTGCAGGTCCTGGAATCAGTGCAACCTGGCATCTGTACCTGGACTACTTTGTCTGTATCACATGTCTATTGTGTGCTATGGTCATCAACTAACATGCAGCAAGTGACACAAACCTATGTGCGCTCTTCACCACCATCATCAAAACGTCAAGTGAGGGAAGAACAAGTTTTATTAGACTTAGACAATCTATACCAAGCAGCACCAAAGCTGTTCTGGAGTCTCACTAAGACAATTTAGGTTGTTTGTTTCCTTTAATCTGTCACCCATCTGTACAGACTCCACTGAGCTTTATGTGAGCAGCCCTCCCCTCAGGTAGTGAGGCAGGTGGAAGACTTACTTCTTGAACTGCTTCAGGAAAATGCCCACGTTCATCCCCCTCTTGGAGTCAAGGATGCTGATCTGAAAACAAATGAAAGACACCATAAGTGATACATGATTTGCTGTAGTTTTGGTTAAACACACACACAATGAAATACACATATGTATCCACACCCCTCCCTATTTGTAACCACTCCTGGTTGTTGTTGCTTCAGTTGCCTCCACCAACCCCAATCTCCTTCACCCATAGTCACCCTATGGGACAGTGAAATTCCACCGGGCCACATGTGTGGTTCATCTTCCCTCATTAACAATAGCTTGTACATCCTTCCTTTAACAGGTGATTGTACAGTATGTACATTTTAAAAAAGGCTCCCCCACAAGACCTAATTACAGCTTTTAAATAGACACTTGTGTGGCTTGAATCAAAGACGATGAGTACAAGTGAGGTGGAGGAAGACAAGTAAAGAAAACATTTAAATGAAATTTAATTCAACACATGCAAAGATATACTGCATGTCTTATAATGCTGATGTGATGATTTGAATGACAGAAAATAAATTGGTAACACTATTGATAAACAACTAACTTGTTTCAAGTCATCTATCAAACAAAACTGACAAATACTTTCTGGTTCCAACCTCTGGTGTTCTCTAGTGCTTTCCTGTGTTTGATGTCATTATAGAAGTTGAATATCTTTGGATTTTAGACTGTTGGTCTGACAAAACAAGTCATGTGAGGACATCACCTCGTGCTCTGGGAAATTGTCATGAGCGTTTGTCACATTTTATAGACAAAACAATCAATAAATAATAGATTAATTGAAAGCAAAAACAGTTTGCAGCCCTAATATACATCAATACATACAAAAATGTAAAAGTTTTCCTTGTGACCATAATAATAATGTAAGGTTTGGAACAATATATTTCATATATAATTTATAATACACAAACAGCAACAACTCAAGATACAATATGTTTCTGTGGCATTATTTAAACACCCAAAGGAGTGTTTAGTAACAACTATTTCCTGCTTACACTTTGAGGTTTGACCAGCTGCAGTCAGATCATTGTGGGGATACAGAGGTGAGTTATTCTGCAACATGAGTCTCCTGTGCCTCAGGTCCATATTGCTTTACAGTTCACATGTTACTTTCCAGGAGTCCATACTCACGCAAACATGCCTTTGTTCTGTTTATGAACACAAATATATATTTTTTTACACTCAGAGAAAAGCTGTAACTGAGCACCGTTACCTAACTTGTCCCTGCAGGGATATCTTAATACAGTGGGAGCAGGGTAGAGTTATGTACTGTAGTGTAACATGAGGTAACATGTTTGTAAAGCAATGGAAAGAGTTTGTAAGAGTTTGTAGACCTCAGGAATTGTATGAGTATCCAATAAGTATCTGCATGTGATAGTATTGAAAATGCCAATGCTATAAAAAAACGATCTCCGATCAGACATTCAACCCAAGGCAGCACAGATATTAACATAATTACAAATGTGTTAGTTTGTGTTCAGCGACTTTTTCTAGCACTGTGTGCAGGATGTTAATTAAAAAATGAAAACCTATTTCTGTGCTTAAAACATTTTTTTGAAAGAGGTATCAAGTATTGGTTTTTATATTAGTATTGTATTGAAGTTTAAATTCTGGTATCATGACGACCTTAATCAGGACTCCATATTTCTACTAATCAAGCTTTTGTACCATCAGAATCTGAACCTGACAGCAAACAGAATGTAGTCACCCATAATATAATATAAGTACATAATATTAGTCTTAAAACGTGTCAGCTGGTAGATACTCATCAGGTAAGATTCAGGCCTGACGCCTGACTGATATTTACAGTGTATTTACAGAGTTTTTGGTCTAACGCCTATCATTAAGACTTAAAGGTGCATAAAACTAGTTGGAAATTTAATTTTTTTCTAAAGAAAAAAGAACCCTACATCTGTAAAAACACTTTCCTCGGGTTCAGAAATGTAAAACTATTTAAAAAAAAACATCAGCATAAATCACAAATAGAGCCACTTTACTACACTTTACTTTCACAGGCTGCTCATTCTGCTTCAGAACAACTTGATGCAGTTTATTATTGTTCCCTGTGTTTCATTACAGGAGATAAATATTGCACTCATCACTGTGTACTTTATGAAAAAGTAATCTGGTCCTTACAAGCAACAAGGGAACACTATAATAAAAACTATAATAACTATACAATATAATCTATGTTTATAAACTTCTTCTTCTAAGCTGCCTCAGTTTATCTCATTTCCTCTCAAATTTAAAACGACCGCTCATCAGATAAGATCTCAGACCTGTATAAGTCTTGAAGTAAATACTCAACTTGGGACATTTCATCACATTGAATGAATCTCAACTCTAATTTCTGACATTTTTATAGATACTGTTTTTGATGCTCGTTTGTATGTGCATGTGACTGGCTGTGTTTGTTGTGTGTCTTCTACCTATTTCCTCTGCTGCTCTCTTGCAAGAGACCTTGATCTCAATGAAACTTCCTGATATACTATGTATCAATAGGATAGTATATTCTGTAGATTGTTAAAGCTAAAGCTTAAAGCTGTAGTGTCAAGTCCTGTATGTTGAATATAATGACCTCCCAGACAACTTAAATCTCAACAGGACTGGTATATAATCACTGTCAGCACTTTCAACTCCATCATCTTCTTTGTTAGCTGTCAACACAAATTTTCTAGTGTTGCTGGTGTCAGTTTTCAGACTCATGACAACCACTCACCTCATCCTTGCTGCTCTCCTTGAAGGAGCGAGACCTGGAGACACGAGTTGAGGTTCCAGTGGCTGGCGTTCGCCCACGTATGCCTGTCGCTGTCTCCTCCTGCTGGCCGAACAGCTCCTCCACGGAGCGAACATCGATCTGGTACTGCTGCTGCCGCACCGCCAGCGTCCAGATGTTGGGCTTCCCGCGTACCTTCTCCTCTGGTATCGGCTTCCAGAAGAAACTGCGGACGCGGCGCTTCTTCCTGGCGTTGTGGTTGGTGGACGTAGTTGCCGGGGGTGGAGGGGGCGGGGGTGCCCCTGGAGGTGGGGGCGGCAGGGGAGGAGGTGGGGGAGCTTCATGCTTAGAGGTGTTGGAGGCATCACTGAGGGATGGTGGGCTGGTGTGAGTTTGTCCAGACATAGAGGATGGGTCAGAGGTGGTGATGGAGGATGAAGTGGTGCAGCTGCTCCTCTCACTGCTGCAGCTCTCTGGCTCATTGGTTGTGGATGGACAACTCATAACCAGCATCACAAGAATAAGCAGTCAGCATATGAGCTCTATGCTGAGAGAGTGTGGTGCACAAACTGACTAAATCAGTATTTCCTCTTTTTCAAAATGATTTCCAAAGAACTTATTAGTTTTCTTTTGGGTGCATCAATTCGCTCTGAAGAGCATCAGATTACTGCAGTGTACGTCCCCTCACTGCTAGAAGAAGGTAGGTGTCCCTTCATCTAGTCACAATGAAGGGGACATGTGTGATTGTGTCCACCTCCATTACTCAGCTGGTCATCCATCGTGCTGAGCAGAGCCTTTGAAGGTTACCTCCCAGGGGGAGAGGGTGGTGGGCGGCGATGGCCATGGAGCTACAAGAGAAACAAAACATAGGACAGGATTATACAGAGGTAGTCATGCACGTTGTCATGGACAATCTAAAATTAGTGGGAATTAAGGGGTGAGACAGATCAAAAGAGAAGGGGTACCCAGTCAAAGGGGCTCACAATGAAGGAAAAGGCAAATCCTATTTTTTTCTATTTTGCAAGGGCTTTGAAGTCAGGCTCTGGGGTGTATAATGGACAGAGACGTTGCACCCACAGCTTAGCTTCTGTTACACTGTTTGGTATCATTTTCATTCTCAAGAAGTTCTCATGGAGCAACTAAGAAAGATCAGTTTGACTTTCATAAATAGTCTCATTGAACATGTGGTCTGAAGTGCAGTGGTTCAGGTGGACACTCATTTGGCCGCAAGCAAAATAGTCAAATAAATAAGTTCAATTTAAATTACTTCTTCCTGTATGCCTAATCATGATCTGATCAATTATTTCATTCATTTCCTTCATAAGTTAGTTAATTTCATTAATTTACTTGCAGAGACAGTATAAGATGAATTCCAGTCAAGTGAAAGGCAACAATTAAATCCAATTAGAAAGATTTCCTGATTAAAATCAGAGGAACTGATACTGGTGGCCAATCAGCTTCCAGTATTGACTGTAGCCTAATGGAAAACAACTGGTGGTCTCTCGTGTATTCAGATCAACACAATCACTGCCATAAAGCAATGCAATTATCAAAAACAACACAGTGCACCTGAAAAAAAGTTAAGATTAAGCAAATCTAAAAGAAGCAACTGAAGAAGTGTTACAGGGCCCACAAAAAGACATATCCACAACTGCACATGCTCATCTGTTAGTTTGCTGTATAACAAATCTTAATCTGTAAACTGCTTTATAGTGGGGAGGACTTGAATTCATTCAAATACAGTACTTTTAAAATAAAGACTCTTCAGTTGTATGATAGCACCTGCAAAACTCAGATGACAGCTCACATGGATATGAGTCAGAGCATTAACTAACAGGGGCCTCTTACAGTGATAATCTGCACCAGCAATGCCATTACATCATACAGAGCAGCAAATATTAGTCCATTGATTAATTAGTTGAGCCACTCAAAAAAAAGTATTTTGATAATGGATGAACAGTTGAAAATAATCATTAGAGCACTGCCATCTTGCAATGGTGACGTCATTTGGAGCCAGAGTCTGCGCAGTAGTGACCGGGCAGTGGTGTCGCGGTATCGAGTTCCCGCCCATACACCCACCCGACTCAATCACGAGCAGGACACAGCTGTCAATCATGACGCTTCACCCCGTTCAAATAACTAATTAAAACCAAACTGATCAGAAATATTAACACCTGAACATACATTAGTGTGATAAGAACTACCTAAAATGTCAGAAACCATCTTTGGGAAAAATCTATTTGAGGTGTGCTTTGAGTTTTTAGTTTGGCTCATGTCCCATCTGCTAACATGGAGGGGGAGGAGTTTATGATCTATACTGCAGTCCACCACCAGGGGGCAATCGAGATGCTTTGGCTTCGCATTTGGGGAGCTCTCCTGTCGTCCATCTTTATAGAAACATAAATGTGTAGAGCCCGAGCTACTTAGAATATCTAGTGGTTTTACTAGTCTAACTCTTGAACCTTTTTAGAAATTTAAACCTCTAAAATTGGAGTCATTGGACAATCTTTTCAACTTCTATATTACTTTAGTTTTGAAGCAACAGATCACAGGATCATTTATTTAAGATGTACAGTAACCGGTTATTAATGGTGTGGTAAATGAGTACGGGACAAACCCAACCAGTCTTCAACCTCACAGACGAGAAGGAAAGGAAGTACTTGAGCCTCCCACCCCTCCCCTCTCTCTCTTTGTCAAATCAATGGTGTAGCTCTCAGTTGGAGGGTAACTGGTTTTGTTTCAGGACAATACATCACTCACTGCCACAGTTGACATGGCTACAGTGATCTGATACTCTTCTTGGACAAAACAGAAACGGATGGTACTTCTGACAAAAAAAGGAGATGAATCAGAGGCATGGTAGTGATGGTGGTGATAATATGTTGCTTGAGGCAAAGAATTTGGTTTCAGGGCAAACAATCTGTTTCCGAAAACAGTCAGGGCATTTATTCAGATAAAAAATAATAATAAAAACTTGGTAGTATATATGACCACTTGATTTCTAGAATCAACTCTGCCTCTTAAACAACTTGCATTTTAGTGGTAATCCCCCATTATTTAGCAGCCTTGTCCACCTGATACCCAGAGATTATGACTAATTAATAAAGCAGACGTCACAAATGGCCTCATGTTGCCAACATCAGCCTGCATGCTCAGTCCGTCCTCAGAGATGGACCACACCGTTGCTCATGTCTAATTCATAAGACCGTTAGAACATCTGACCTCACACGGAGTCATCTCCTTCTGTGGTGCTCCAAACATGGCTACTCTAACAGATGCTATGGAGAATAAAAAGAGTTAAAGGGTTTGCCGCCTCTTGTGGCTTTTATCTCTCTTCATTCTGTACACTGCCATCTCAGCTGCTTTAAAGTAAGAGTTTGGCATTTTGAGATATACACTTGTTCACCTTTTTTCAAAGACTAAAACGAAGATCAATATCGCTGTAATGTGTGTACCACATGTAAACCACAGTGATGCCACCTATTGGTTTGTGGGGTACCATTTTGAAGCCTTGTGTTTGGCATTTTGGCCGTTGCCATCTTGGTGTTTTGGAGCCAGAAGTGACCATATTTGGACGAGAGGGTGGAGCTGGGGAGGATACTGATTGTATCTGACTAAGAACCTGAGAAGGACACGCCGTAGTAGCGACTTGTCAATCGCATGGTAGCCACACCCAAAGCATAACCTGCTTCATCATCTATTTTACTCTAAATGGAGCCATAATGTACAAAATGAACATCATGTTGTACTAAAGAAGAGTTAAACTGGCAACTGAGACCATAAACTCATTAGGAAACTGTTTACTGTGATAGATCAGGTGAGACGTAGGATGATTTTCTCATAAGCTTACATTATTTCTTCTTGTGGAGTCAGCATGCTTTGTGTGTGGACAAGCATTGTGGACTAGTACAGTCACTAGTCTGTACGCTAAATATGAAGCTGCAGCTAGGAAGTGGTTAGTTTCTCTATGTTTGCCGAATTAACATGTTACATCTGGTTTGTTTAATCTGTACTACAACAACAAGAAAAGTCTGGAGACTTTGCAAAGTCACTGTCCCTGATCAGGAAATAGATGGGCACACAACCCCCAGAAAACAACAAATACCTATTTTTACTCTGGTTTGTGTACGGATTTAACAAAGGAGGTAAAACGTGTTAATTATTGAGTTTCAAAGGTACTGCTAGACAGACATTTTTTATTCTTAGACAGAGCAAAGGTAGCTCCCCTATAGAACCTTCATGGTAAGCTAACCGTCTCTTAGCTCTAGATTCATATTTGATGGACAGACAGAGTGTATTTCCTGTATGCCTGTAGTTAAACAGACATTTGATTTGAGCATTAATCCTGCCTCTCTAAAGAAATCAGCTCTGTGACAGTGACTAATTTCACATTCATATTTCAAACTGCATGAAGGTAAAACAACCTGCCAACAAGGATGTAACTGACATCCTTTGCTAAACATGATTTACAGAGACGGAAACACCTCAGTAACCCTATACAGAGAAGCCCTGAGGGAGAGAAAAAGCTCTGTGTTAGACAGATTCCACACATCCACCTGCTGTCATGAATGAACAGAGATTGTGGGGCTTCATCTAAAGGTCCACCTGTTGTCGACCCCAAGGCATTCCTGCTCCTATCAGTCTTCATTAGTGACAAGGAATTCCCCACCCACTGTCATGAGTCTTTTTATCAGTAGCACAGCCCAGAACAAAACTTCAATTATGGTCTGCTACAGTAGTAGGACCTGTCCCAAGGGGTTGCAAGACAAATCTGAGGTAGAGGTTCCACTTGGGTACTAGTAACTAAAACCCAACCCACGACCCAAGTTGGTCCAGGTCAGAATCATATTCAGACTAACTGGGTCTGAGTGGGGTCCATTTCTATTGCCGTAGGTCTGATTCTTTTCATTACTGACTAATCTTCTGACTATTTTCTTGAGTAATCAATTCATTGTTGGCCAACAGTTGAAAACCCAAGGATATCTAGTTTATTATGATACTAGAGTAAGAAAACAATTTTTGCCATTTTTTCTTATGGTATCACTGAAAATCGTTGCAGGTTAATTTTCTGTTGCAGCTGTCCTGTCAACGTGTCAAAGATCCAAGTGGAGTCTTTATCAGCTCTGATCAGATATTGTGTCCAATTTTTTGAGGCAAGATGGAAAGTGCAGGAAAAATTGAGGGATTTTTTTCCAATGTGAGGAACAAGTTTAACCCCTTCCCATTCCTGTAAAATTAGCCTAAACGCCCATCCAGGGCATACCCAAAGTACATTAAAAGCTGTTCTTGAACCATTTGGAGTACAGGCATGGTGTTGGTCTCTTTAAAAAGATAACTCTCAACTTTACACTAGTACATGATGTAGTTTAACGGTCCACCCAAAAGATGGTTCTTTGGTTCAACCTCATTATGGATCAGGTCTTATTATCCTCAGCTCCACTTAAGACTGGTTTTGACTGTCCTTGCAGCGCTTTTAAAACAATGTGTTAATGGGTATTGATTCTGGGTAGGCCTGTTCTAGTTCAGTAAAAAAGATAAGTCTAGAAGCTTCTTTTATGCCTCTTGAATAACATATGGACAGGAGAAGAATGTCTAATGTAGTTCCTAGATACCTGGAGAACCTTTGCCAAGAAGGACTGAAGCTGTTTTGGTGGCATGGCAACACGTATTGTTGATTACTTACTTTAATTTGTCCCCCATATTCAGTTACATAAGACCTCTGACTGCACGCAGGATTTTTTTTTCTTTTCTTGTTCTATAAAAAACCCATTCTGAAAAGCTTAGATGGATTTTAACCGGAGGTAACTGTCAACAAGCATCCAGGGAGCCACCAAAACAAATAAAATCTGCTCTCACTCACAAATGTGTAATGCTGAAGGTCAAGGCACCACTGCCTGTTATAATAATCCCCTGTTGCTAACTTCCAGTTCAATTCCCTGAGGGTCAGCGAACACCCCGCAGAGCTGAGGTCTGTCACTAACACCGTAGGGGCAAAGGGGTGTGTTTGCAAGGAATTTGGCGCGTCCAGCTCCATCATCATTACCATGGGAATGCTCGTTAGCAGAGAGACGTTTTGTGTAGGGCTCAGTGGGATGCAGCTGTCAGATCTGTTTGTTTTTGATCCCTTCGAACACCGTGATCTCTACTTGTCTAAACGTTGGTGAGAGGGCAGCCAGACAGGATTTTAGTGGTACTGAGATTTCTACAGTCTTGGGCTGCAACTGATATCTATTGATATTTTTTTCTTTTCTTAACATTTAATTTGGTCAACAAAATGTCATGAAATACTGAAAAATGCATCCTGAGCCCAATGTGACTTTTGCATCGCTTTGCTATACAATGATATAAAACAAGCAACATGTATCCTCTTAGGATCCGAGTTCATCTCCCTGTTTATGGTGTCCTTGAGCTTTGCCTCTTTCCAGGTACAGAACTGTATGTACGACATCTTGTTTGTCTTTCTTGGAAGGATTCCTCAGGAACTTTCAAATAGTTTCTTATCCATATCAAGGGCAAAAATCAAGGTTTATCTTAAGCACCATGTTATGCCTAAGTACAGCCTCACAGAGCTGCTAGCATGGCTGTAAGCCTGTAACTGTTAGACTTGTTGCTTGATAAATAAGTCGAACAATTATCAGAATTGTTGTTGATTAGTTTTCTGTTTTCTAATGAAGCTTTCACCACAAGTTCAAGCAAGAAAATGTTGTTTTTTTTGTAATTTCTGACAAAATTTGTCATCAAAACTGGATCTTTACCTCTAGAGATTTGTTTGTAGGCTGTCCTGTCATCCAATGACAATCCTAGCTGTAAGATATTTAAAATGTTTGTCTCTCTCCTGTCATTGGAGTCCGTACTTCACCCCTTCACCACAAATGTCAACACCCTGTTTATGGCTCCAGGAGAGATTCCGGCAAGGCTGCCATTCATAATCACAATTTAAAAGGTTTTATACAGATAAATAGATAGAACTGATTAAAGCATAACTCAACTATAACTGTACTGGAGCTGTCACAATTAGTCGCATAGTTGATAGAAAATTAGAAAAATAGTTGTCAACTATTTTAATAATTGATTAATCATTTCAGTCATTTTTCAAGTAAAAATGTCAAACATTGCTGGTTATAGCTTCCTAAATGTAAGGTTTTTCGCTTTTATTTTCCATTTATTATAATAAATGAAGCAATTTAAAGGCGTCACTTTGGGCTCTGGGAAATTGTGATAAGAATTTTTTCACAACTATTTTTTCACATTTTATGGACTAAATGATTAATTGTGAAAATAATTGGCAGATTAATTGATGGTGAAAATAATCAACAATGGCCCTAAACTATACAACAATTATTAACAAATGTTTTTCCTGTATTGGGCAGCAACTTATCTATATTTTCTGTGACTTTGATGAAAAGGACTTCATGACTAATTGGGACACGCGCGCACACACACGCGCACACGCGCACACACACGCGCGCACGCACGCACGCACGCACGCACGCACGCACGCACGCACGCACACACACACACACACACACACACACACAC
>JBBPCS010000283.1:6526190-6543007 GCA_037974645.1 Hollardia meadi
ACACACACACACACACACACACACACACACACACACACACACACACACACACACACACACACACACACACAATCCTGGGGACAACTGCCCAGATACCAAAGACAAAAGGACGGTGTTGCCAAAGATTCTCTTTTCACACACAGAGGATATGAAATGACACCTTTGAGGTGTGTGTAGCAAACAGAGACAGACGTTTACAGTGCAGCGGTACTTGGCAACAGACAGATGATGACAGACTGCAGTAGGATCACTAATGTATTCAAGTCATATACTGTAAATCTCGTCTGTTACATAAATCACATCAAGCCTCCAGCCTCATCCTCAAACGAAATGTACCTGTTCTCAGTTTGTGTTATCCAGACAAAATGTAATTAAGTTACAAACCCAAAATATCTGATGAACTCCAGGCCATTTATCACCTCACCTGCCACTGGTTGTGTAATGCACCACAACACCCGAACAAAACACAGCAGAAAAAGTCTAACTGGGGAAAAAACTGTGTACAATGAGCCTATTGTTCAGGAAATCCTGGATTTATCAAATATTTTCAAAGATTGAGTTCATGGTACTGTATGTCTGTATTTTCTGAGTGAACGCTGGCAGAACCTGACAGAGTCCTCATGAATAAAGCCACCCCTCTTCCAACCAAACTGCTTATGTCCTGAGCTGGTAGCCACTCAATGGTGCCGATTCACAGTCACCTGTGCAGATTCATGGCTGAGTGAAATATTTATAATGCAAAAGCAACATGTTCTTAAAGGGCAAAAGAAATAAGAAACTGATTGATGGCCGCACAGGAAAACCCATGAACTTGCCACAGAATTTGGTCTAGTTCAACATTTAATTCCTTGAGTAGTGAATCCACCTGTTTACCGATAGGGCTGATCACCTTATCTGTCCCCCGAGGCCTGATGAAGTAAGAGTTAATTGATTTTTCCTGAATCCTCCTTTTCTCCTCAACTGTGCAGTGTTTTTTTCCGTTGTGGCTTTTTCATCTTACTTCCACATTAAACTGCCACATTGTCGTTGGTGATAGAACGTAATTCCCACTTGCAAGGTGCCACTAGTCACCATGCAACCAGTAGCTTTCTACAAGTTGTCAGTCCTAATCTGACCGATGCAGTTGGACGCAGTTGTTAAGTAGTGAGCTAGATGTTGGCAATTGAAAGTCTAAGTATTGAAATAGACTGCGGATGATTGAAATATGATGCAGGCTTTTAATGTCAGGTTTGGGCACCACGCACAATTTTTCTGAGGGCTGCCATTGACCCGTGGGCTGCACTTTGAGCACTCCTGAGCTAAAGTACGAAATATACCAATGAAAACCAGTGAGTAAGACAATTTGGTCTAGAATTATCTACCAAGTTTATATCACATTTTGTCAACCTTTTGTACTTACCAGTTTTAGAACTCATGTTAACAATAATTAATCATTAAAATATGACCTGGATGAGAGACAGAAAATTAAAGGATGAATGGGTGGATGGATGGATTAACCAATTAACTAATTAATTTGTGAAGGTCTGAAACAACAGTACTCAAGATTTTTCATCCTTTTTTTCCCCAAGATTTGTGTACAAAAATATTTTAGAACTAATATTACTGCCTATAACATTTAAGAACTTTAAAAAATGAATTTAACAATTTGAAGACTTTTCATGACCTGCAGATATCCTGTACTATATGTGTGAAAAATGCTTAAAAAGCTCATCTGATAATCAACTATGAAGGATCAATAAGTTAAGACACTCAAGCTTTCAGCCCTACTCCTTTAACACAAAGCGATCAAGATTTAGCCTCCAGATCAGCAACTACATCAATGAACATGTCAGTACTCTGTTCACAAGCTTTCACACCAGATAATCATAGAAGTTCCTTTACTTTCCTACTTCCTCTACTCATTCCAACTGGTCTGCTCATCTTTTAACTTTTGTTTTAAAAGGCTGTCAGAGTTCAACGCAATGCTCCTCCCAGACTTTCTTTCCCCCTTAACCATCCCCAATTTAACCCAGGATAAAAGCCAGAAGCCATTATTCTGGACCAAAGAGGGAACTGTGAGTTTAGTTTGACCAATTTGCTGCACGTACAGGCCAACAACCTCAGACAGCCATGTGTCACAGTAGGCTTTGCATGGAGGATTAATGTAGCTCGAACAAAACTCAACAGTTCAATTTTAACTCTGCAAAATCGGTTTGAAGGAGATTATTACATGGTGTTATTTGTCTAGAGTGGAGAATATAATTCCTAATGAGGCCAAGGTACAATTCATGGCACCTCCTCCCATGTGAAACTAAACCTGCAATGAAGAACGATGAATGAAGAACATGGAGAACATCTCCTAAAAGTCAGCTGAGGTTACTCTGCGTCACTAACAGGTTAATAGTCTCATTTTACCAACTTGACATATAGTTATGCAACTTTCCAGGTGTAGGAAGCAGGAAGTAGATGCCTCCTGCAAACAGCATGTTTTTAAAGTCTGCAGTGCGTCCTTGCTCGATCTTCAGTATGGCAATTAAATCCACCTAAAGCTGTCCCTGATGTCCCTCTACCTTGACTCAAAACTGGTGCACAATTCACAAATGTTACTATAAATAGAACGCAATCTTCTGTCTATCTCTCTGCATCAGAGTCCCATTCAGTGTGAGAGAAAAGCTGTCAGCTGGAGGTGACAGAAGAATCTTTTTAATTCATAAAGTTTTATAAGCAGCTTGATCATTAACCTCACAAACCCCAATTCGTTTTTTATGCAATTCAGCAAAGAATAGTGGAGGATTCATGTGTCACATTTTCACTCCCTGAAGTGATTAAAATTAATAATCCAGTAGGTATTTTTTATTGTTATGGATAACGATGAGTATTTTCTTATCAAGTTGACTTCAGTCTCTATATAAAAGAGTAAATTTACAGGAGAGTATCTTTGGTTAGCGTGTTGGAATCAGTGTGACTCAACCTGAGATTCAGCCATGAGTTCTTAAGACAGCAATGTGGGTTTCTGGGTTATGAAGTACAGTCCAGAAAGCACAAAACACTTAGTGGGCTATTTGGGGCTCTTAAAGTTCTGATTAATGATCATGTCAAATAATTATGGCATTGTGTTCTGCTGATACACTTGGAGTCCTGTTTAATGAGTCATGAAAACGAGTTGCATGCTGCTGTATCATACTGACTGAGCTTCATGTCCTAGAAATGATGGTGCTATCCATTTCAAAACAGTACAGTAATATGTATGACAATATGCAATTAATACCTGATTTTGGATGGGGAATAATTGTGCTACAGTAGAGTTTAATGGAGAAGCACCATCAGTTTAATTCTTTTAAGGACAAGAGGCAATGTGTAAGATAGTTGGTCTTAATACTGATGCTTTGGGTTGGTGTCTGGCCCAGCCTACCAACTCAAAGCATCAGTATTTGACGACCTGGGAATGAAAATCAACATCTTACACATTGCACCTTTTTAACAATAGGCAGGCGCCCATATGAACATTAAAACAGAGTTTTCTTGTTGTAATTATTCCACTTGTTGGCCATTTTAAGATCCCTTCCTAATGTGCTTTCACTGTAGGTGATGAGGAACACAGTTCTCTTTCCGTGCAAAAATGTATTCAATCATTTATCTGAAGATATGAGGCTTTAGCGCTCCAAGTTAGACAAATAAGGTTAATATTTCCCACTTTTACATAGTGTCCCTCCACTGCAGCTGGGCAGGGAAACATAACTAGAACTCTGGAAGATACAGACTTGATTTATCTAATTTAAACTGTTGAAGCCTCGTAGTAGTTTCACATTTCGCACAGAACAAGGACTAGATTTTGTCCCCCGTCACTTTCATTGAAAGCATCGTTAAAACAGGATGTCTTAATGGCCAGAGTGAACAAGAGGAATGATTACAGCAAGAAAACCCTGTCACAATGTTCAGAGGGGCACCTGACTTCAAAAACTGTGAACCTAACCTGTAACTCTTACTGAGCAGCAGCCACTGTGGCCTGAAGTAACACATGTGGGTAAATACCAAAATGGAGTGTAACAGAAGCATAAGAAGAATAAGAATATATACACCGGTATCTACAGTTTGCTAACATTAGGTAACATAAACCTTCAAAAGCCACGAGTCATAGCTGGGCGATATGGACAAACTCAGATGTCACAATATCCTTCACCAAATACCTCTATATCAATATTGCGACAATATTGTAGGGATGACTATCAGTGCTATCACAAAATATTAACACAATAAGATTTTTTGATAAATAATCATCAGTAAAGTAGATAAGTGGGTAAAGGCAAACATTAGAACAGCTTAAACGGGCAGGTAAGTTCAACTTCACTGTAAGACAGTAAAGACTGTAAGACAACACTTGGGACAAATCACAATTTTACAATATCCAAAAATAACAAAGATGATTTCTAATCTTATATCAATATAATATCAACATATTGGCCAGATTTAGTCACACCAGAAAAAAATAAATCTGCAGCGGCAAAAACAGAAAGTGTACTGAATTTAGAAAGTGTGTTTTATTGATTATGAGTTCAACTTAATTTGCAAGAGCGAGATTGTGTTATTTTACATATTGCTTTAAGGAAAACTGTCATTTTCTTCCTCTATTCTGGGAATGGCTGATAGTGTATTTACTTTGTCAAGCACCACGGTTAATGACAGAAATTTCTTTTTAACACATTGATTTTGAACTGATTAATCATGTAAATCTATACAAAAAAAAAATACCACAGCGCATTAAAACTCGTTTTTTCAGTATCTGTTTTGCACCAAGAAACCTTGTATGATAGCCTGCAGACAGCTGAGGCAGAAATTATGTCTAACTAGGCATTTCTTATAAGAAGCCTGTACAAGGTCATCATTATTTTCTGTTGACAGTAGGAGGAAATTATTACTGAGTTTAAAAGCTGGAGCTTGACAAAACACAAGAATTAACAACACTGTCACAAATCATACTGTAGCTTACATAAACTCTATCAGTACAGTATCATATAATAAATATGGTTCTTCTGTGCTGAGGAAGTGCCTGGAGAACAATCTAATGCATATTTACAAAAAATAAACCTTGAAGAAATTGTCACTTCAGTCACTTCACTGTGCCTCCTGCTGTTACGCAAACACCTGCAGAGTCAGAGAAGGAAGGATTTTATAAAGACTGTGTACGGAGACCGGAGCCCCCAACACAACACAGTCCCCAAGCTTAGAATAAATCTGGTAATAACAGCCTGTGTCTCACATGAGGTTTTCAGATTTTAAAGATTAAAGCTGCCAGTTTGCAGACCATGCACGCCTGCACCGTCAATGACTGTTTAAACAGACTTCAGATGGGTTCAGCTAAGACTAATATGAATGACTATCTCACCTGTAACACAGGTTATATCATGCCTGTCAGCTAACCCGTAACTGAAGAGGGAATTCATCTAATCATAAAACCAGCAGTAAAACCTTTTAAATCTCATTCCAACAAACACGGAATCTGGGCTTATCCTCTTAACAACTGACCAAGCAGAACATTGTGAACGTCTCACTCATTCAAATTTTGTTACCAAGTAGCTCATAGTTTAGAACCACATATGATATAGGAATTATACGTTCCCAGGCAACACAAAAATACATCTTTTTACTATAATGACACCTCAACCTCAAAATCTCTAATACTGCTGAAATGATTAGTGGATTCATTGATTGCTTGAAAGATTGACAGCTTCTCGAATGTGAAGTTTTTCATCATTGTAAACTGAATATCTTTGGTCAAACAAAACAAACAATTTGAAGACATCATCTTGTTATTTTCTTACATTTTATAGATTAAACAACTTGAATAATGAGAAAAACATTCTCCTGCTAGCCGCTGGTACACTTATTGATCATGTTTATAGTCAACACGACCTTCACCAGACTGAAATGTTGTAAATAAATACATCAACAAGAAGTGAGGCAGTGCGCTGGAGTTTTTTCACTCTCCAACACACCTGTCACATATTCAGATGTGTAGATGTGAGATTTCTTGTTAGTTATCTGACTCTGACACTTAACCAATAATTAAATTCCAGCCCTAAGAAAATTAGGTTTGGGCATTTTGATAAATACTGTGAAACTGCATACATTTATCAGTTGTCATTTTTCTATACTGTGGTATTTAAACTATCTAAGCCAATTTATTAGGTACCCCTGTGTAATACTGTGAGGTATTTCTAATATATGGTCTACTCCACACCATTTATATCAATGAGGGTACAGGGCTCAACAACAAGGATTGCCCGCTTGCTTGAAGCAAGTAAAACTCCACCTTGTGCTAGTAAACACTAGCATCTCACCTGCACAACTGGGCAGGCGCCAAAAAAGAAGTCAGCACATTGTTTTTTTCCGGAGCTGATGATGGAAGTACCTAAGGAGTGAGCCATCTTGTTTCCTTTTCATCTCTGTTGAGAGTTGCACATGCGCCATACCAATCTGGCATCGTAAGAAAATGGCAGTGGGTTATTAGGTGAAGCACCAGTGAACATTTCATTTTTCCTGTAAATGGTCTAATTGTGTCGTGTTAGAGGATGTTGGCAAAATTTTAACTATGTATTGCGCACTTTGCCGCAAGTTTGACCTCTACAAAATATAACAATCTGTAGGGCAACTAAAAATTGACTTTGGCCAAGTAGATTTCTGACCCACTTTCCTGACTGCAAGTGAAAAAAACTAACTAAAAGAGTTAAATCAACATCTGTTGACTGTTGTATTAGACTGCTTTTTTCAAACCTACCCAATTAACTGGCAACAGTGTGTGTACATCTTTAAAGCTGCACTGACAACTGTACACCACATGTCCAGCATCAAATGACAGTGAAGCAGCGATAACACTGAAGCATTTAGCTGCTAAAGAGCCAGGTGCTGGTGGAGACTAAAACAAAGATAGAAAGAGAGTGAACTATATAAAATGACATACTTTCAGAGGATTTTATCCATATGAGCCACTTCCAATAGGAACAATACTATCTCACTCAGACACAGCAGTTTCACGCACACTCCAGAGAGCATTTTTAGATGTATAGTACACTTCAGATCACAACACAAACACTGAATCTCCCAATAAAAAATACAAAGGCGTTACAAACCCAGAGAAAAAGTAAACCAGGTGAAACAAAACCCACTCAGGTGAGGTAATGACAAGACGCAGGGATGAAATGAGACAGAGTACACCATCTGTGGAGCTACGGATCAAACACAGAGCTTTGAGTCTTCTTCTGTTTGTTCTTTTGTTAACAGGTGATCAGTGTCTGGCCTGCAGCAGACCGCTGGGTCTCTATCACCTTTGGCTCAGCTCTCCAATTGTTGCTTCAGCAATCTGAGCCTGATGCCAAGATGAGCTTTAGGCAAATCTCGCTGTGCCTCTCGGCTTCCACAGTCTTGTGCAGAATAAAATCAACATCCGCCACAGAAGCTTTGAGCATTATCACACGTACGGTATGAACTAGCAAAAACTCGGCTTAACAACTGGATTAAACCAACAGATCCTGGATAAGACACGGGTTATTATGAGGTAAATGTGACAAATAAGCAGGTGTTCAGGTCACCATAGAGACAACAGCAGGGAAACATGGAGGGAATGCAAACATGTTGACATGGCAGTGGGGGAAAGTGTTTGCCCATGGGCCCTGAGACACAGCAGGCTTCATTAGAATACACTCTAATACCTGTGAAACACTCCTTAAAGGCATGTTTACAGATCACATTGCAGATTCTTTAAAACAAAACACAGGGGCCACTGAGTAATTTTTTGGGTATTTAAAAAAAAATTGCTTTTATTTTTGGGCTTTTTTCTTCATTAGACAGTTTATAGCTGAAAGACTTGGGTGGTAACAGGGGTGGTCGTTTGGGGTGTGACATTTGAGAAAAGCATGCAAACAAGGACACTTTAATTTTCTTCCTCTTTTGTTGTGTGTTTTTTTTTTTTTTTTTAACCGTTTGTCATTGCAGACTAAAATTTAATTTATAAGACGAGGACAGATTTTCGGGCAATAAAGGCCACTTGAGTTGACCCAAGTTGGCAACAACTATTCAGGCCCTCTGTGCTCCCACAGAAATAAATCAAGCCCCCCCAACATCTTCCTCCTTGGGATGACGTCAGAGAATTGAGTTTTCCATGTTACTCTCAGCTTCCACAGCAACCAGGGGGGTGACACCGCCCTCTCCCTTGACCCGACCCGGGGAGAAACTCTTTTTTCCACAGGGTCATTGTTCCCAACACTTGAATGGATTGCCCTCTAATTCATCTCAGCATGTGCAATAGTGTACAAAAGCCAAGGAAGCTGGGGTCCGAGGCGCAGAACAAAACCAACAGGGGCAGAGTCGTAAAGTCATACATGTTGAACTAAAAGGGCTGGGAATGGGGCAGTAAGTTCTGTTGGTGAATCCACAACAACCACTAAAACACTGCTTAATAATCACTTTAATGGCAAAATGTCCATCAAATATATAAGAAAAATTGAGTATGGCAAACTGTAAAGTATTGAAAATGTCTGGTCACATCCGTAGTTCGTAGTGTTTACTTATTACTTGGTCAAATAGTTCCTGAATGAAATCAAAGTTTTGCTAGCTTTAATCTATTGTATTGAGGCAAGGTTTATTTATGGCTGGGTGTGAAAAGACATTTTAAATTCTTTGGCTACCTCAGTAAATAAAACAAGGATTTTGTCAGAAAACATTAAGTATTCGGAAAGTGTTATTGAGCAGCAAAACAGCACTAATATCAGAAGATATTATACTCAGCCCAAATATAATATGTATGGTTTATGCAAGTAGGTAAACTACTAATTTAGCAAAACTTAGTTATTAGCAAAGAGACTTCAGCTATGTGTATGACAGGTTTTTTTTAAACATTAAATAACAACTATATAACTACAGTGCCTATGAAGAGTATTCTAGTAATCACATTAAAGGGTCTTTTTCTGATGATGAGTGCAAAAAACAAAAAGCCACATTAAATGTTTGATTCAATGTTGTAAAATAAGAAAGAATAAATAAAAAATACAAGAAGGTTAATACTTTGTATAGGCTGTTTGTCTGCAAGTCTTTTTACATAGCAAACTGGTTGTTTGGTTGACAATTAAAGATTTTTAGAAAACACTTAAGTTACTGATATTTTACACATTTGTTGTGAAATAAGTTACATTTTGAGCTTTCCCACTAGCAATATTCAATGGATATAAACTAGTTCTTAAACAAGCTAATGGTTTGTTTTTTTTTGGTGCTGTTCACTTTGCCAGCATTCAGCAGAGCAATAGATTCAGGCCATACACTACACTAAATCTTCATAATGATGTAAATTGGGACCTTAACTGCATTGCAGGACACCTTAAAGGCTCAAAGAGAGAAGAAAGAACAGTAGTATGAAGGCTAAATGCTCCCTGCTTTGCTAACATCGGACCTGCACACCGCTCTTCTCGCGGCACAATGACTTTTCACAGCAGAGTTACAGTAGATTTAACATCACACACAGCGGGAGATGCGGCGGTACCGTCCTGCTTGACTTACCCGAGGGATGACAGGGCTCGTCGGGACACGTAATTCGCTCCGACACCGTTGGAGTTAGTGGTCGATACTTTTCAGAGGAGAAAATCTGTGTTGTATTTCAGGTTATCAGGTGAGCTGCTGGTGTCCTGGCCGAGCCGCAGCACAGACAAACAGTGCAGAGACACCCAGTAGCAGGAGCAGCAGTAGCAGCAGACGGCGATGTTGTGAGCTTCCTCGTACGTGATTGGCCCAGGTGGAAAAAGACGCGTCCACGTGTACTCTGCGCGCGCGCGCGCCATACGCAGCTTGTGACCACTGGTGCAATCACAAGGCTGTAACCAGTGACAGGCTGAGGTGGGAAGTATGTAACTATGTCAGGTTTGAGCAGTGGTGGAAGTATTTACTCAAACCATGTAAATAGGTAGATATATTATATATTTGATGTACCTGTACTGTGCTTTGAGTATTTCTATTTTATACAACTTCACACTAGCCTACAACTGTTTCAGGGAAAAGTTCTACTTTGTTCTACATTTATCTGACAGAGGTTCAAATTAGCTCGTTTGACCAACTCCAACAGTAAAATGTCACATTAAACAGCCAATAGACAACGTTTTTGCTTTAATTTATCTGTACTGTATATTAAACAGTGTAAGGGCTGAAGAAAAATGACACCATCCATGTTTAGATTGGTTCCCTGTAAACCCTGTTTTCACTATGCTATTCAGGCTACCACCAGGCTGGATTTTTAGCGGGAAATGAAGGCTCAATTTATGGTAAAAGGAAGCGTGTCAGCCATAGAGGAACCAGAATAGGAAGAAACATTTTCTCCCTCAGTCGTTGTCCCCAGGTAATAGCGTGGAGTCTCTACCCTGCAAAAGAAAAGAACCTCAGTGATGAAGAAGGTGAAGAAGAAGAGTGATAGAAACTGAGGTAAAACAAGAGCAAATGGATGGGCATTCAGTTGGTGGAAAGTGTGTGGAAATCTGTTCCCCCGTTGATACGTGTTTCTCCTTTCAACCGGGACTTGAAAAGGATCAAAACTGACATTCTTCTACTAGATCAGAAATTTAAAAAAACCTGCCTGCTTATTAATAAAACTGGGTGTTTACTCTGCCTTTATCATAGCAATAAGTTTCTATGTCCAATTGGAATTCTTTGCTTTGGACAGTAGCCAGGCTGCTAGCAGTAGCTATGTTGCTAACGCTGTCTTTGCACCTGTGGCGCCAACAATACCACTCGGAAACGCTAGGAGGAGGAAAGTTTCTATTTCCACTTTGATATTAATATTAATCCAATAATAATAGTATAACGATCTGAATGGGACTATTTTGCAAAATGCATACTTTTGACACTTGAAATACATTATGAAACTTATTACACTTTTTCTAAAGTAAAAATTTGAATGCAGGACTTAAACTCTTCATTAGATTTGCGCTGATATTATTTTACTTAAGAAAAAGGTCTTCTCACTGGTTTTGAGATATTGTTTCTCTTCAAATTTAAACTTTACTCCATTACATTTGAGGAAGGTATTGAACCACAACACTTTTCTGAACTATATTCAGATTTGACAGTCATCTTAAAGTTTGTCTGCCTCTCAGTAAAAAAACAACCTTTCAGCTTGATGACATGATGCATTTTAAACGTGTCTTATCCTGCTGTCTTAACTCCTTCTCCAAGAGATTCTTTCTTACTATTTTCTTTATTTCTGTCCTTTCTCTCCATCTTCCCTTCTACCGTCCTCCCATCTTTAACTGTTTGGACATCATGAAAATTATGATGATGAAAATCAAACAGCGGAAATGAATTTTGATACTAGAGTGTGTTTTACTGCTAATACTTGCTTTTAAGTACAATTTGAATGCAGGACTTATACTTCAGTATTTTGACACTTTGGTAGGAATTTACATCATTGTTGCTACCAGCTTTTTTTTCCAAGTTGAACACAACTTCTTCATAAGTGTGAACGAATCTGACCATGAAGTGAGTCAGAGATGTAATTAAGGGTGACATCAGTGAAAACTATTCTAGGGTAAAATTCACATTACCCATTTTCTTTTACACTGATGGTAAAATGATGTTGATCATTGCTTGAATGTCATAAATTACCCACCAATAATTCTTTTCCTTGAGGCACAGATAAGGCAGGAAAAGGTTCACACTTTGCATGTTTGCCTAATCTTCTTATTAATGTTATAATCAAGACGACAGCTCTATTAAAAGTCTTGTTCTGTAGTGATTTGGCATTTGAAGGACAAACATACTAGATCAAAAAGTACAACAGACTTTTCTTTACATTAACTAACTCATTTGCACAAACTTCAATTGTGTTTCCTCCAGTTATTTTTCAGTGCTATAAAAATGTTTGTTCATCCCTCTGGGGTTTCAGTGAGCAACGAAATAGTTTAAAATATAAAACAAATGGAAAAATATATATTATATTATTTATATATATATATATATTTTTCCTGTAGATGAAATACAAATCTACTTTGAATTATAATCCTTAAAACATCTACTTTCTCCATCGTTAAAATTCCTGAATATATGAATATGCAAATATTTTTAATTTGACAAGTTTTAACACAAGATGTCTCCTCCTTCACTGTAAAGTCCATTCTCAGTGTATGCGCACTGGACTGCAGTTTCCACATCACACTTGTGTATGCTCAGTATTGGAGCAGGATTGGCTTCCAAACTATTTGTGATGTCACAAATCCTGCTCATAGGCCCCGCCTCTTAAAATCAGATTTTCAGTGAGCACAGAGAAAATTTTCACTTTACCGAAAATACACTTTCAGCAATGAATGAGAAAACAGCCTTATAGTGTACATCATCATACATCATTTACACAGTGAAGCTTATACATTTAAGAAGGAAAAACACATTTTCTGACAGGAGGGAGACTTTGAATAATTTCTTGTATACGAGCCACTTTGATTCTGCAGTGACGGATTGGGCTACACACATTTCACATGAGGTCTAAGATCTGCAGTGTTCCTTTCCACTGAAAAATATTAAACTGCTGCATTTAAGTATGGTTAAAGCTAATGTATGTGTTTAGTGTGGCGTTCTGACGAGCCATGGAGATAAAACAACATCCTCAAAGCTTTTCTGAAGATTAACCAGATCCTGTCAAATGTATGCCTGTGGGTGTGGTCGCTTTGTGATCGTGAAAATCTAAAGGAGACTCTAAAAACACCTGGATATGAGTAAACAAAAGTCAGTTTGAATCCGTATGTCAACAGAATATAAACCACCGCTGTCTATCTGGAAAGGAACAAGTTGACAAAACACCAGGATGAATGCAGAACAGGTTTACTTGAAATATAATCTTAAATACTCATAGGGCATGTCAGAAGCTTTTCTTTGCTTGTATCTTTTTTGCTGTACAGTCACCGTCTACTTCATGTCTTTGTTGGCCCCTGGTGGTGACTTCTCATATCAGCTTCGACTTCAAACCTTCAAACAAAAAACCTCTGAAGATGCTTAAAGAAAAGAAACTTTTATTTTCCCAAAGAGGTTACACAACATTCAGAATCCTTCCTCAATTCAACACTTGTTAATGTTTCATTATTATAAAGATAGAGAGTCACTAGCACAGACTAGTACTAGCACATCATTCTGTAGGTCTTCAGGGAAAAAAAAGCAAAGCCGAATGGCAGCGTTGGTCATCGACTACATACTCAAAGTAAAATAGAGATAATTACAAATATATATCCATCTATTTCAGGGAAACAATAGATTGTTTTACAAGATTCACACTCTCAAACTGCTATGGTGACCCACAAGAAAAGTACAAATCAACAAAGTGAGGACACGACAGCTGGTTATCGATACCAGAGTACAATATGCCCTCTTTGAAAAATATACTTTTATATATTCCAATGAAAGAAACTGTTAGCAGCTCAGGCAAAAGATGCTGGTCAATCAAATTTACAAAAGACAAAAAGTTTCTCAAGTTAATCGTATTTTGGTTTTCACCTTACATTTCATACAGTTCTTACAAGTTTTTTGTATTTAGACTCAAATGCATACACTTGCATTATGTGCAATATGGATAAATATCTTTAAAATATATTTAGACTTTCTGAAGTTACTGGAGTATTTTATTTTAAAACATGTCCATCATTTTGTGTCATGTGAAGTGTTTTAACATGTTGTACAAGATGTAAAGGATCTGACTGTATGTCCTCGGAGTGTGTGTGTGTGTGTGTGTGTGTGTGTGTGTGTGTGTGTGCGCGCGCGCGCGCGTTTGGTCCATTCTCTTGTTTAAGAGTTGGTCCCGAAAACTAGTAGTGAGAGCAGCTGTTTTAAATAACAAGCCCACATATCATAACACAGAGGGGAAGAGAAGATCAAATTCAAGAAGTCAAGGCACATTTAGTTACATAAGGCCGGTCCTTCATTTTTTTTCCTCTGGAATTTAAGAGCATCAACAGTTTTACCCTTTCAGTCATATGCCAAGTAGAGAAATGCTAAAAAAAAAACCAGAGGGTAATATTGATTAAAAGTAGCATCATGTCAACACAATCATATCATAACATGCAGCATTTGTTGTAAACAGCCATCAATATGACTTTTAAACATCAGTTTAAAGGAATAGTTTGACATTTGGGGAAATATGTTACTCTTATGGTTTCTTGCTGAGTGTTAGATGAGAAGATTGATACCACTGTCATGCCTTTATGTTAAATGTGAAGCTGGTTAGCTTAGCTTAGCATAAAGACTGGAATCAGGTGGAAACAACGAGCCTGACTGTCCACAGCGTGATTTTTTACACTTTGGGTTTTGTATAAGTGATGTTTCGAGGTGCTGGTCCAGAATGTTTTACCTTCAGAGCCAGGTTAATTGTTTCACCATTTCCAGACTTCATGCTAAGCTAAGCTAAGCTAACCGACTGCTTGCTGCAGCCAAACATGGTATGGACAGATTGTGAGTGTGATACACAGAGTGGTGTTGATCTTGTCATGTAACTCTCAGCAAGAAAGCAAATAAGCGAATTTTTCAAAATAGCAAACTACCACTTTAATCTTTTAAAGAGTTTGCTGGTAAAAGTGACGAGACTGCATGATCCAGAAATCTGAATGCTGTTCTTCCCTGTTCATCACAACAGGTAAAGTACAAGTAAAATTATGAGAGAATTTATGCTCGGAGTCACATGAAGCTTCCTGATTACACTTTTATAAAGTATTTATCCCCATCAAATAATGTGAGTAAAATGACAGTTATTTTGATTCTGTAGCTGCCCTTGCAGAGCCAACATGTGCGCCATGCTGAGATACAACATTCATATGCTGGAATACAAAAGGCCATTTACAGTTTCCAAATGCATTTACTGCAGCAAATCCTGTTCAACAGATTTGTCAAACAGTATAAAAGTGCGTTTCCTATTATTTGAAATAACTGCAAGATGAAACAGATAATTAAACGTCAGCAGTAAAACTGATTGTGAGAGGGTTTTTTTTTTCATTTTGTGTACTGATTTACAATTCTGAAAGATTGAAAGGCAGTGACAGTGGAGATGTAAGGGGTGGGGATTCCTATAGTTTCTGTAGAATTTGACATTTCCTGTCAAACTGAGACACAATGGCTTCAAAAGGAGTGATTTAGTGCTCTTCCAACCAGGATGGACTGTCCCCACCTGGCATTTTCAACTTGATGTGAAACTGCTTCAGTGTCTGTTCCAGCTGCTGTTGGTTTCCCGCGTAGTACGCGGCTATGGCATTATGGAACAGGATGAGCTGGTTATGCAATACTTTCACCTGTGTGGGAGCAGGAAAAGGTAATAAAGAGATGAGCACACTTGGCCAAAAAAACAAAACAATATGTTTGCTAAGGAATGTAGAGCAGAACTAGTCTCTAGCTCACCTTGTTCTCTTCCAGGAACTTCAGCTTGACGGAGACGTCGTTTCGCATCCTCTCGTACTTCTCACGGTGGATCTGGAACTGCTGCTGAGACTGCTCAATCTTGGGCATGGTGGTGGCATCACGTGGCCCCAGATTCAGCTCCTCCAAATCTGTACGGTATGCGTCGTACTCAACCCTAGAAGTGTTATTATTGAAACAGTATCAGAAATATGAACATGATATTTTTTAAAAAAACCCAACACATTACTATATAGACTGTTACAAATCAACACATGATAATCCCTGCATACTAGATTTAAGTATTAAAGCTGTCGATCTGTTTTTGATATCTATGAAGCTGGTTCTTGCTGGTTGGTGCTGGTTCCCCGTTTTGTTTGTCTCATGAACGCACACAAGGGTGCATATGTAAGTGGATGATGTTATAAACAGTCCAGCCAAGGGTTTCACACTATTCCACTGATCTACAGTTGGCAGTAAAACATCAACAAATAAAATACACCATGCCAACAAAGGCAGCAACCAAAAAGCAAATGTTTTATGAAGATGTTAATGTAATAAACATGTTTATTAGACCTCAAGGATATACTCAAATGTGTTTTTGGAATACTGAATGTAAACATAACTGCCTGTTTGAAATTATGCATGTTGGCTTGTGTTAGGAGTAAGTGAAGAAATTATCTTATCTTGAAGAAAGTTCATTGGCGGCCGGTACTAAGGCAGTTGTCTGGTGACTTCAAAAATATAATTTTCTTGTCCAAGACAATACAATACACAAATTTGATTTATCACAAATAAGATATTTGGCAATATTTATTAAAATTTTACAGTAAAAGGTAGGGATGGCGGAGTGGATACTTGATGAAAGTAGTACATTTATGATCTCACAAAGATCTATCCAGTTTTGAAATATTTTCTCCAAATAGTGAGTAACCATTTGTGGTTTGAAGATGTTGCACAGGCTCAATAAAAACATATGATTCATGCACTACCTACCTGGCAAATTCATACTGTTTGATATTAAGCATGGTGTCTTCAATTGTTTTGTCCACAAGTGTATTAACACTGGAGATGAAAAAGGTGATTGCCCCGAGCAGTGTCTCTCCATTTTTGGCCAAAAGCTTTTGAGTGTCAGCGTTGTAACCAAACTCCTCCTGAAGAACAAATGTAACAAAATTGAATTATCTTGCTGAATTTTGGGTAATTGGGCGCTGTGTCCAGCACATTTTGCAAGCATATACATACACAGGAGTAACAGTGATATCAGAGAACAGTGATATTTGGACAGTGACACAATCTTTGTAATTTTGCCTCTGTACACCATCATAATGGATTTGAAATGAAGCAATCAGGATGTGATTGAAATGTAGACTTTCAGCTTTAATTCAAGGGGTTGAACAGAAATATTGCATTAACCTTTTAGGAATTACAGCCATTTTTAC
>JBBPCS010000283.1:6543107-6557316 GCA_037974645.1 Hollardia meadi
CTCTACAGCTGTTAAAGCCAACTGACAGCTGATCCAGCTGTGATCAGCTGATTCAGTTTTGATCAGCTGTCATCAGAAACGGGCGTCGCTTCACGTGACGCTTCAGAGGAAACAACTTCTCATTTCTCTTAAAATCTATTTCCTCTCTCCTCGTTTGGTTTCCCTGCGTCTCTCCACATATCCTCGGTGGGAGGGACTAAGACGCAAGTGAGGGAAACTTGGATGCAATTTAGGCAAAATGGGATGCATCTAGTGTTTGCCTCAGGGGACTCAGATGAGCAGAGCGGACTGAAATCAGGCAGACTTTCTGCAGAGCCGGAAACATACAGTGTAACAGCATCACATATCCAGACCTGGCTGAGTGAATCAGTGAAACTTCTGCCGTAGTGCGAAGCAGCAGACTCAGACTCACAGAGCCTGACTGAGTGAATCTCGGTAACTTCCTCCACAGAGCAAAACATTACAGCAGACTCAAATCACTGATACTGACGGAGTGGGTTAGACTTCCTCAGTGCGAAAATGCAATGTTTAATTTCTTGAATCAAAATTACAAACGCACAAACAGTAGACTCAGTACAGTCGCCCAAGTTTGAATGCATTTATTTGTAGTTGGAGACAGTGGGCTCGTGTTTCACCAATAGGATTTCTACACTCTCTGTGATACTGACTCAAGTGACTCAAGTCACTCGTAAACCCGGATCTGTTTAGTGATGAACTGAGTCCGTACACTGAGTCGAGTTTGTCACCTCTAATTGGTGGTAAAGGAAAAAAAAAAAAGAAAAGCCTTTGACTTTTTTGTCTGGAAACTGAATGGAGGTTAAATGCAAACTATAAAATGTATATTTCTTTTTACACTCTATTTTCATTATTATTAGTCTATCTATTGATATATATTTTTGATTGTCTGAAAAACTTTTACTATATTTTGTCAGTTTTAGGGCTCCATAGAAAGAGACAATGGGTGCAAACTTTTGCGAGGACAAAGGTTGCAAGCAGGAAAACCCACATCGATTAAATGTGAGAGCAGTTTTCTTCCCAAGATAAGCAAATGCTTTCAACAGGTTGCATCAGATCTAGAAACCTTGAGATCTAGATCCTAGGAAAAAACACTAGGGTGTATGTAAACGCTTATCATTAGCCACCGCAAAGCAGGAGACTACTTCAATTAGCCTTGACTCATTTAAAGGTTAAGTTTGGAGAGCCAATAAACAAGAAAGGAGAAGAAGAAAGGTTTGATTCTGAATGAAGCACAGCCTGTGGGAACAAGGAGCAGGTAAGAAACTGATGAAAACCAAGAAGGGTACAACAGACTGCGGGTTAATTTAATGTGCAAATGGTGACGATTCAGCATCGTCTGATTCATACTCGCTGTGGGTACCTTTCTCAGCCTGACTATCGCTGGAAGAGCGTGCCAGGCGGCTAGCGACAGCCGAGCTGGGAGCTACAGGTGCCACGGGAGACGTGGGCAGGCTTGCTGACCCTGGGAGATATTCAGAGTTATGATTTATTATTTTGTCACCATCCCGCCAACACAAGGTTAAGGGGGAAGTTCTCATTGATGTTGATTTCCTGTATGCTTGTTTAAATTACGGTGGCTCTCTCTGAGTTGCAGGATGAATGTGTTACTGAACAAAAGCCTACCTCAACCAGTGCAAATAACATGGAAAATAGTCATGGCAACATTCTGGTAAATGGGCTACCACAACTCACTCCTCTATGGGGACATTTTTATTTGCATTTGTAACAAGGGCATGATGATGAAAAGCAAAGGAGGGTCACAACCTGGAGATCAGAGGAAACTCATTAAATTCAATTGGAGGTCCACCTTTACAAATTCAAATTTGTGCCTTTCAAATTTCACGGAAATTATAATAGAGAATAATAGAGATAATAGAGAATACATGGAAATAAAGACTATAAACATTGAATGCTGCAAAACAATCAAATAATGTAACAAGCTGACAAGGCTTGATGAGTGTTTGATGAGCTGCTCCGTCACAAAACTCGTGGAAACGGTACATAAAAACATGGAAAGCAACTGTAAAAATGGGGAGAGAAATGTTTTACCCTTGTATTGTCCTGATTCAATGATGCCCTCTGTTGTTGAAGCAAAGTTGCTGGAGGTGGCACAGGACTCTGAAAGGTTTAGGGCCCCAGGGACACTGGGGTAAGAGTCCTATAAAAAAATTCAAACAGGGATTACATTAGCAGGTTTAGTGGTTCTGATCTGACAGGCAACAATGGCAGTGAACTTTCTGTACTGTCTGTATGTGCGAACCAAACCAATTCACCTGTGCAAAGAAGTACAATCAATTTAGATCACCTTCACAGTAAAAGCTGTAATAATTTCCCTGGAAGTCTTAAAACAGCAGAGAGGGAAATGACACAGATATACAGACCAGTAATCGTGTCTGACATATATGATCACTGTAAGACAATATACAGTATGTTCTAAAGGCTATTTATCAGTCCTTGTCCCATATGAACTAGTTTATAAAAACTAGTTATGATCTATTTGAAGCTGAATAGATGATTGTGGCTGTGGTGTCTTTCCTGCCACAGACTGTCAATGTGACTGTGGGGTAAAGAGCCGTCCATCTGGAAGCACTGCCAGCTCACAGCCAGATGGATGAGAGAGAGAGAGAGAGAGAGAGAGAGAGAGAGAGAGAGAGAGAGAGAGAGAGAGAGAGCACCCTGAGCTCTCCCTTTAAATAACTTCACTTCATTAACATCTCATTTGACTCTCTGAGGAGGTTACTAGTACACAGAATGAAACCCATTTCATTAAGCTGCAATAACTAATTTAATTTTCCTTTAATTGGTCCACAAAAATTAATTGTGTTTATTTTCAAGCAAAAGCTTTTATACTTCTCTTGACCATATGTGATAGTAAACTGAATATCCTTGAGTTTTGGGGAGTTTTCCCCACACGAAATGAATGAAGGTACGAGGCATTGTGATTTGGTCGAAATAGAAGAACAAAGAATTTCCATACATCTCCTTATGCTATGGGAAATCATAAAAGGTAAGAGTTAGTTGCAGACCTACTATTTGGCATAAATTGCCAAAGACATCAATTTTGCATATTAATTAATTTTGCACTGTTAATTTTCATCATGAGCGCTTTAATGAAAGATATCACACTTGATGTATCAATCAAGGAGAGACATAACAAGGGATAGTGTTGTTGTTGTTGTTAAAAACACCATCTTTCAACTGAACGACCTTCTCAAGGTTTTGTTTGGCATGCCAGTAGAAACACATCGTCTAAGACAATTATATATATTTGAGAGATGCAGTTCTCAAAAGTCTCCGAACAAACCCTTACCCTCTGGAATACTGTCTTAGGGCTCTGATCCAGGTCGCCGTTGCTGGTGACTGAGATCTCAGCGGCTGAGCTTCTGTGGGACTCCTCAGCCATTGTGCTTTCCTGTAATGAGGAGGGTGAAATGAAGCAGGTTATTCTTTAAAAGCTTTCCCAAACTACTTCAAAGTGAGAGACATTGATTAAGAGGACTGAGTGTCCAATGGTGGGACACGATAGTTGTTGGCTGCCATCTTGTGGACACAGCTATAGTGGAAATTAGTGACCTAGGCTCGGATGATATCAGGCAGAACAATGCTGACATTTACATTGGTGATAATAAAAGTTAAACATTAACCAATGACAATCATTTTGATTATTTAACATTAGAATCCTAGAACATTGTAACATACACTGTACAGAAAAAACAAAAATATAATGATGGCACTGATTTCACCCAAACTGTTCCACCCAAGCAAATGTTTGAAATAAATATTTCTGTATTCTTGGTCATTTCTTTCATCAAGTTCTTTCATTCATTCATTTCCAGGACAGATTGGAGAGCTTAGTGAGCTTTAAGTCAGTTATGTTGCACCATTACAGCATTTACCAGGATACCAGGAAGATCTTGTGCAACAACTTTCAACACTCCTCTATTTTACAACACAGCAGGATGGAATATGTAACTAAGAGCATTACACCATCTTCACTCTTTACATAAATCCTTGGTTTGGTGGACTATTGTAAACACAGTATCTTTTATTGTGTGTCATGAAGGTTTAGTGCATAATTGTATCCACCCACAAAGCTATGGCAAATAGGGAATCAACCTGTTATCTCTAACATCTGCTGTTCTCCATAGCAATGCTTTAGACAGACAATTTCTGGTTTCTGATTGCCATGTTCATGTCACCGTTTCCTATCAAATACAATGCTTTATGTTTTACAGTGACACCAATTATTTCAGATCACATTAAACCCTGTGTCACTGGTCGTTTCGTGGTCTAAGTTGGGAACTTTTGCAAAGCAGGAACACACACGTCACAAAATTATGTGGTCTTGAATATAATTAACAACCACGTGGAGAAACCTATTATAACATTTATGACAACATATGCCAGGAAATCATGGTCTCTCTTAATCTTGCCTGTGGATTAAAATGACAGTGACACACTGGCTTGTTTTGGTGCACATTTACATGTTGTCTCATAGAAAGCCACAGGGGGGAGACAACAGTTTATGGCGATATCCATTTAGTTTAGGCTAAAATACACTGGCTGCATGTAGTTGCAGGCTGAAGATACAGCTTTGCTATTTTAGTACAATTTTTGTGCTCTAGTCACTGTGGGTTTGGGAACTAGGACACAAGCCTAAATGCTATTAAGCTTTGCAACAGTGTAATGCTGATTAATGTCATTAGTGACACACTTGGCAAAGGTGGTGGTACTGCTGAAAAAAAAAACAGATTACAATCAATAAATCTGAAATTGCATCTTTGAATAAGATCCGCCAATTAGAGGTGCATCTTGACCAGTGTCTTAATAATGCAAATAGCTACCAGATCATCAGGTTTCAAGATCTGGGTCTAGTCTAAACAGACTGACTGGTTTGAGTGTGTGAGCAAAAAGAGTGACTTTAAATCATGGGTTTAAAGCAGTAACACATTTCATAGCATGTTATCATAGCATGTTCAGGTTGAATTTATTTTGTAAATTATGTCTTTACTGGCCATCAGGTGCAATTCCCTCCACTAATGGGAAATAGATTCTAGCTCAGACTATGAAGAATGTTAGTACACACACACACATACACACACACGAGACTATAAAAGACCTCAGAGACAGTCACATTGATACAATAGTAAAAGAAATAAAAATAAAATACACAAATTGATCAGACGATACAGCGTAAACAACCTGATAGCTTCTTTAAAACTTCAAAACTAGTCTTAATCTGAAGTCTTAATCTATTGCAAATATAAAATATAGTGTTTTGCTTTGATCACATTCTGCCATCTGATTGTATGTTTTGAACGAGTTGAAACTTGTCTCTGAGAAGAAGTTACCGTGTTAGCATGTTTGGCTCTCTTGAAGTCTAAATATCTCCTTTTTTTACTGAGTGTTGTGTCACGTGACAGACACATAAATACTTAAAGGCCATCTGATACCAGCATGCAGGGAGGCAACAGAGACATGCACTGCTGGGCTTGTCCAACCACCTACTGCAGATAAGACAAACTCCTGTCTCATAGTCCTCTCTGACATCAACTAAAAACAGACTGTCTGGTAGACGCACATCTCTGATTACATGCATTTCAAAACAAAGGTGCTGATAAGCACTGTTTCTTTATTAAGCTGCATTAGTAGTAGAACCAACCATGTATTTTATTTGAGTCTTATATTGCCAAAACCCAATGGTCCTGATAAACCTGTGGATCCAGCGATGATCAGGGGTCTCAGAGCCAAAATGATCCAACCCACCATTTGCAAACATTCTGCAAGGAAGCTTGCCAACAGTGTCAGCCTACTGAAGCACTGAGAGCAGTAAAGTGGCTGCAAGTTAATCAGGCATATGAAGGAGCAAGGTGTGGCATGTCATCCAGTGCTGTTTCCTACAGTTCAGTATCCTGGATACAAGCTAACATGATGTGGGAGGGAGGGATAACAACAATGAGCTAATTGTCCAATTAGCCGCGTCAGTTGAAGAGGAAAGAACTATGTCTTGCCTCTCTGACTATGGAAGAACGTGACACAACCATGGTGCACAATGTCGGAATTAAGCTGCAAAAAGGATGGAAAACTTGTCTTGCAGTAAGAATGGGGGAACTCCTGATTACAGCTGTGCTGCATTTAGGGTTACTGAATTAAGAGGGTTTACAAGAAAAAAAGAAGAGCTTTGATTTTAGATGCTTGCAATCTGACGTGCGGTATTGGCACTGAGCCCCGAAACATAAGGCGAATCAAGAGCCCGAGGAGTCGCACATTCCAGGAGCACAAGAAATGTGGGACTGCCTGAGAATGTGCAGTCAGGAGTCCAAATCTGTTTCACTTACCCAGCCATGTAACTGACAGCATGTAGAGCTCTGTGTACACCCAACTTACTAACAGGAAAACATTATGAGGCTGTGGTATCATTTACACATCACATACATGTTCACTTAGACAGAGTTAGTGTCCAACAAAAAGACGCCAAAATGCAGAGAGGTGTATTACACTTATAATAATATGGATGTATAATGCATAGTAATGAAAAGAAAAAATAAATCCTTCTCAGCAATCACTTTGAGAGCCAGCATGAATACAAAGCAGAGAAATTAATGAATGAAGCCTTGATCATCCCCAAACACATAAGGCACCTCAGAGTCACACACAAGTCAAAGGAAGTCACTAAAAGCACCTTCAACACAGAGCAACGGCTACACCAGCAATAGATTTCTAAAGCCTCCAGCAAAGCAGGAACAAAACTGAAACACATCTACCATCTACAGACATAAAAAGGGAGGAACAATCACTTTACAGCTGTAACTCAGGTTCATGATGATCATATCAGATAAAGCTTCACAACAAAATTTAATCTAATAATAAATTGATTAGAAAGGAGAGAGGCCACCACCATCAAAGCACATAGAGGTCGAAACAGCCACATGAACAAAAGCACAGTAAGAGAGTGCTTGAAGAGGTTGATTGTCCAAAGTGAAGGTAAATATCACCTTTGTTTCAATGCGTGATTCTCCATTTTCCTCTGGCGCTTCAGCTGTTTCAGCATGATGATTTGTCTCGTGTCCCCTATTGTCTACACTGCCAGACATGTGTGCAGCACCACCGTCACTGCATGTCACCACACGCTCACTCTGAACGCCCTCGTCGACCTTCTGAACATCCCCGTCACTATTTTCTGCATTTTCTTCGGCACTGTCAATATCAATGTCATACATCACTTCATCTCTGTCATCTCCTCCCCTACTGCTATCTACACTCTCCTGTTTTACATCCTCACTAGAGCTCTCCTCTGCTTTGTCAGCCTCTTCCTCACAATCCACCCGAGGCTCCTCGGCTGAGGTCTTCCCCGATTCAGCCTCAAGACTAACTTCAGACATACCTGAAAACAGACAGATAGGAGGGTATGAATGTGTCCTACCTAAGTTTATACCTGTGTGAATGTATCCATCATTACATTCAAGTCACAGACCTACAAACACATTTTTTTTCTGAAAGATAAATCCCTGACAATATTTATTGTCATATACTGCTGTTTAGAAGGTATTTCCAGAAACCTCAATGATGAAAATTATTCCTCCACTGCATGATAAAAATCTACAGGTATATTTTTTGCGACTATTTTTTGAAACCTTAGCTGGAAAGGACTCATCTCCATGCTCATTTTGTAGAATAGAAGGCAAATATAAATACATTATTGTGATCGAAAGTCTAAATGAATGAAAATAACATTGACATAGATGTATAGAACTGATAAAAATGTTTTAGATAAAGATAGACATTATTGTTCCGAAGTTGAGGATTTGTTTCTATACTGTTTGTGTTATATATATATATATACATATATACATACATATGTGAACAAATAATAAGTTAAATTAAAATAATTTAATTTGGGTTCATATTCTACAAATCAAGCAAACTGATTTTTCCTTTGATTGGTTAAGTCGTAAAGCCTTTGACCTACTTTTGTATGTGCTTTACAAATATACTTCAACTGTATCCTGCTTTGTTAGCCGTATCTGATGATCTACAGCTTTCATCAACAATGCAAGTTATTATCAGCAGTCACTTGAAACACTACAGTAACCCTGGAGTAGGATACAGACGGTGTGAACTGCTGCCAAGGCAATGTTAAGGCGTGTGTTTCCAGGTTTTCAGCTTAATGCAAGAAAATATGACACGTTTACATGGTGGTGACAGAGTTAGGCTTGGTACGACGTCGATGCTATGACTTGTACATTTGATATTCAAACAGTACAGCTACTGTCACAGTATTTGCTCCTCTTCTCGCTGTAAAAATCACACACCTAAACTGGCTCAGCATTAGCAAGTGTTAGGTAAATTACCTGTTGCGGCACAGTCACGTGACTAGCGAGGGCGTCCAAAAGTGACAAAACACTTTTAATGCTATAAACTACCTCTACATTACTACTGTCGTGTAATACAATGTTAATGCAGTTGTTATACTGTATGGTCAAGGCGTGTTAGACAATTTGGAAAGCGAGCATTCCCCAAACCTTTGTGGTTTTATCTCCCGGTCAGTTAGCTTAAAACGCTGTCCCACTAATTTGAATTGAAGTGAATGTATGAGAGTCGTTGACGTGTTGTTAGCTAACATTAACGTAGCTAAGCAGCAGACAATGCGGGTGACGAACTTATTGAAAGCTTCAATAAAAGCACTTTAATTTGTTAACGTTATCTTAATCTTTTGCCACATGTGAAACTCAACACCACAGTGGAATGGCGATGACCAAAACTTTAGTGAACGTTACCTGTCTGCGGCCGTGGCTAACTATTTAAGTTAGCTGTGAAGTGTTAGCCGTTGTAACGTTAGTAGTTAGTACACTGAAATCCTTGGTGCCGTGCCACACTGGATGTTTCTTTGAAAGGCGGCGCGCCTGCTTTTAATGCAAACCTTGCATAGATATATTAGCGAATGGTCATCGGTGGTCCTTGATTCTCCTCGAGCACGTTAGACTTGCTGTTAGAACCCCGGAAACACTGATCCACTGTACGGGCCCTTGGCTGTCATCAGAAACAGACCACATCATTTGCTGCATGCGCTCTCCCCCTACTGTTAAATTATATTGCTTGCAGTTTGTGTCCAACTAGAATAAGTTACTGATATTTTTTATTACCGGGTAAATCTTTTTAGACAAAGTTCAGGTAACGAACATGACAATGAGCAGACTAATATACAGGTCATGCCTTCTTTGTTAATGTTTATTTGAGCTAAGACTAGCAGCTTGCTATATGTTGCTTCATACAATGTGATATGACTCAATTTCCCATAAGCCCTAGGATAGGGGACGCACAGTTGCGTTGTAACGCAAGTTGAAGCCTGGTTGAAGCAGTCCAGCTAGAGGCCATATTGGAACCTATGAAATCGACTTGCACTTTGATGGAACTGAGTGTCTGTCGTTTTGGGAGTCTCTAAATCGCTATCCCGGATTTATACCCGAGTGATTGCGCCCGGCATTCCACCAGAGACCCTGCCAAGTCTGGACGGCAAGTTGTCTCGCTTCTTTCGTGGAAAAAATGAGTCCAACCGATGCTAAACGAGGAGCTAAACGCAGGAAGAACAAGCGGGGCGGTGGCAGTAGCTGCAGTGCTGTCTGCAATACCAGCGGTGGCAAGGCCGGTGTTGCCTCGGCCCTAGGCTGTGCGGGAACAGCAACACCTGCTTCTGTAGTCAGCTTTTTAACACCTGGCAGCACAGGCAATGGGAATATAGGGTCCATCACGGGCATAAACGGAGAGGTAAGAGTGTCACACAATGTGAACCAGTGGATGTCAAAACGGGGGAGACTAGTTAGCAGCATTATCAACGACAAAACCTGATTTGGGCCCGACACTGATGCGAGGAAGGCAGCTAGCTAACTTAACTACCGTATGCAACGTAGCTAGAAATAAACTGGCTTAATTACTGTTAATATTGCTTGCTATGCTTTGTGAAATACCGTGACAGCTAGCAAGTCCCATACTATCTGTGAGGTTAAACTGTCTTCGTTATGTTGTATCAAACTGCCGTAAAACATTAGGCTACTTATGCCCTGGCCAAAAGCTGTGACTGCGATCTGTAGCTTAAGTTAAGAGCTCGTAGCTGAATCGACAACAACTTGGACACCACGAAGCATCATTTAAAGCTAATACATCCCAAGTAGGTGGAGATTACATTGGTCAAGCCAAGATTATTAGTAAATAACGTAATTTTAGGTCTAATACAGTTGGCCATAACATAGGCTGATATTCACATTCACATATAAACATTAATGCTAGCTAATGCTAACAGTGAAGAGTACTAACAACTTCAGCCCCGTCGGGCCTCTGTGTTTTTAGAAACTCACCTTCCACTTTTCTTGATTATAAAGGTTTGTTTGAGTTTAACCCCATAATATTTGCCAAAAGATAGGCTAAATCATACAACTAACTTAAGTTATCCAAGGTAGCTTAGTTACACACCTTAAGTTAGCACCAAAACTATAACTTGCATTGGCAACATAAGATGCTTGTTAGTTTCTTTGTAATTGACTTATTTTATTATTTCAACTCACAGATGTCTCTTCAAAAGTTAGTTTTGGTTGGTTAGCTTTTTGGGTTACAAAAATCTCAAATGTAGCCTGTGATTGTATCGTCGCTCTGCATGGCAGTGAAATGTGTCCTCTGTTTTTCTGCATATATTTAATGTGTTGTTGGAACTATTAAGGTAATCAAAGTCTGGAACTCAGCAAATGTGTGTATGTTTATGATATATGGACATATAGCCAGCATCCATACAAATAAATAATGTCCTTCCTAGGACCATATTTGTTGCAAGTTGTATAATCTTGGGACCATTTTATCTGTTATGAATGTCAATCAGCCAGTTTTATGCAAATTGACAAAAGAGCGAACAAAATCTAAACTAAACACTACTAGGGGAACGTGGGAAAATGTTAATGTAATTCGGGTGAACTTACTGAATGTCCAAACATCACTTATGGACACATTATGTTTATGTATTAGCTACCTGCTTAGCCTGGACAGGCCTGACAATATTGCCCAATAATTTTCTTTCTTTGAAATGTGTACCACACACACAAAGCGCAGAAACTCAGAAAATACAGATCTCTATTTTATGACGTAAGGGTTGAAATGTGATGTTATAATCCACATACTCACCAAGTCAATCAGCCAGAGATTCTAAACAAAATTATTAATCTAAACGACAGGTTAGACACTCTTAAAAACTGGGATATCTATGCATTAAAAAGATGCAAATATTTTTGAAATTGGTGAGCAACCTTTTTAGCAAAAGTATTCACTTTTGCTCAAAAGGTAGAAAACCTACAACAACCAGAATGCATTGGGCTTGTTGTGTTCCAAGGCCACTCCCCCAACTCATACAAACAGCCAGTCAGAGCTGCTAACGTTAGGCTAAGCTCTGTGTCAGTACCATAGATTTATTAAAAGAACTAGATACCAGATGCAAAGATGGCGCCTATTCAAACCAGTGAGAATTGCTCACCTGGTTTTAGTTTTTTTTTTTAGCTGCAATACCGCGAGTGGCCTCTGGGAAAATTGTAAGTAAGGTTGAGCGCTCTCATTGTATCCAATTCTATGATGCATTCATGGTCAGTAACCGATCAGTCCCGGCTGCCCGACCGTGTCCTGCACATGCACGAAAGTGGTCCAGTCAGTAAAGTAAGGTTACCGCAAATACCTACAATCATAAAACAGGAAAAGTTTATGCAAAACATTGGTAGCAAATGTTTATGTATATGATCTGTGCTGGGATTATTGAAGTTTTGGGAGAAAAATAATCTCATATGGTTGGATTCTGTGTTTATTGAATACAATTCAATCAATATATGAAAAATACACATTCCAGATAGCTTTTCATGAAAGTTGCTGTAAATTTACATCACAGTTTGAAATAATACAAAAAATATTTCTTTTGAAATCATGTTATAATACTCCGTTGCAGAGTTCTCCGTTATTTTTTAAAGATATTTAATTTCTGTTTCTTTTTATATTAAAAAAATGTTTTTGTATCACCCTTTTCTATCCATTTTGATCTGGATAATATAAAAGCACATTTGGCTATATTCCACTTTATTTTACTGTAGAGCAGATTGTCTCTTAAAGTATTTAATGTTTTTTTTTCTGAAATACATTTTTATTAATTTCTCTATTTTAGACCTTTTTTTAAGTTAACTCCTTGCTAAATTGAATTGTAAATCTAATGTCATTTTTAAGCAATTTAATTTATTGATTTTTTTTCTGATACAGGATATAAATCCTCTACATCAGACTTTGTAACTTACATAAAACAAGAATTAATACAAAGTTACAAAGTTATAGTTACTGTTAGAAATTGGAAATTTCCAGTGCTGTCTAATAAGATTTTCTATAATTTCATTTCCTGTTACACAATATTGAATTACTACATTTCCTCTGAATAAATACCATTTAAGCTCTCTAAATATTGCCAGAGTGCTGCTTAGAACTCTTTCTCAGGCATAGCAGTGCAATCTTTCAACACTGTAGAAAATTACTACATAGGGAATTGTACCGCCAACTGATACCAACCACCTCTCTCAAAATGACGTAAGAATGGGCAGCCAGCTCCGATTGGGCAGTCATTCATGTCCATTGACTGTATATAAAACATGCAAAAAAATGAAACGAGTAATTTTTAACAGGCACATTTGCGGTAACCTTACTTTACTGACTGGACCACTTTCGCGAATGTGCAGGATACGGTTGGGCAACCAGGACTGATCAAGTACTGACACTCCGATAGCTGGGTAACAAGCTGGGGAAGTATATGTGCTAAGCTTGTCTTGAGTGGGCCACATGAAAAATGTGTATGGTATGTTTTCACACTATAACGTTGCAGTGCTAGTAACAAAACACTGCCGCTATTGTTTTTACTCTATGCTCAGACATCTGTTTTGCTCTGCTGGCTTTGGTTGTTTTTATTGCAAACTGGTCAACTGTTGAACTAAACATCTAAGTCAAAGTAATAAATAAATAAATAAATCTGCATCACTGAACGTCAATCTCAAAGTAATAAAAAACTAATAAATAAATCTGGAACTGATCAAACTAACCTAAAAAATCTAGGTGGGAGTGATTTTTATTTTTCAAGCTAAAATTTTCCCTCATAGTCAGTAATTCCAGTTGAGAAGTTGACTGGAGGCTGACAACCAACCTACTCTACCTCCTGAGCGGCAATCTGTAGTTCAAACAGCCCTAAAGCTGGCAAGGTCATCTGACTTTCGACGGCAAATCAGTGGGGAGATCTTAGTGCAGGCAATATGTAGGGATGTTCTATGCATTCCGCATTTACATATATTACCCACATTGTAGTGATACAAAGCTGGTTGAAAATTAAAATTTTTTGAAATATAGCACGTAAGTGGTAAGTCATCAACTGATAACTTATGTCCTTCTAAACGCTGTGTTGTTTGTATCCCTCAGGTCAAAGTGAACAACAGTGTTACACCGCAGTTTACAGAAGGACCAGTGAATGCTGACTTCTCCGGGGTCCTTCAGGTAAAATAACATCAAGTGTTTCAGAAGTTCATCTAACGATTTTTATCACCCAAACATAATTTACACATTGATGCCAGAGCTTTAGGCGCACTAGAAGGGAAAGCACACCACAAGATGCTTTAATTTGGTCTTTATTTCATCGCTTTTACTCACTAAAGTGTAGAGTGGCACAACTGTCAAAAATATCAAGCATATTCAATTCTGATTAGGGATGCACGATGATATCGGCACTACATCGGTATCGGCTTAAAAAGTTAATTATCGGCATCTGCAGATATAAAAAAATTCCGCCTATGTGCCTGGCTGATAAGGTGACATGTTAATTATGCGCATGCGATGACGCTAAATGTTTATTATGAGCACCAGCAACAAGCTTCAACATGTCAGCTATATGGAGCTACTTCGAAATATGGATTATGGTCAGTCGAGTGTAGGACTCTCACCTCGCGTAGCACCGATGCCGTGTGTGTCTGAGTTCAGTGCGACTCTGAGCTGCCGGTTGTTTCTGTCCATTCTCTCCTCGCTATACGTCAAGAAGCTCCACTCTGCCCCCACCCCTCTATCCGAAAGCGGGCGAGCGGTGGCTCTGTCACCCCACTCTGCACTCTGCAAAGCCCCGCGATACACGTGAACTTTTCGCTTGAGT
>JBBPCS010000283.1:6560864-6598612 GCA_037974645.1 Hollardia meadi
AGTCCAGCAGGACCACAGCGGCAGGTAATAGCAGCAGTGGGCGTCCAGCAGGACCACAGCAGTAGATCCAACCATGAACCTGGGAACAGTTCTGGCCTTATAAAGAGATTCTTCTTTTTTGACAGGCCATTACTGAAGAACTTGGCTCCTCAGGGGAGGCATCAGTCGCAATAACAAATGGTCCTGAATACAGAGTCGATTCAGATTTGCATTTTATCCTGTTTTTTTAACTTACTGTCCATCCCTGTTGACATGCCTAAATGTGTGCTCATCATAAAACATGCAGCATAATTTGGACTTCAGACATCAAAACTTGATCAACATCAATATTTGTGATTTAACAATTGACAGTAACAGATGTTTCTTTAAAACCTTTGTTTAGTTGCATCTCGAGGAAGGTATAAAAATTGTTGTGTATTTTAGTCTGCTGTTTTTCATATTTCCCACAGAGCCAGGACTTCCTTTTGCACATGCCTGTGGGTAATGGAAACATGGGCCAGGACGCAGCCACAGAGGACAGACTGACCACTGCTGTGCCTACACTACCCATGCTCCCTGCCCCGGATCTCGCCGCACCAATGCCTACTGATACAGTCTGCAGCTGTGAAGCCTGCAATGAGAGACGGTCAGTTCAGAGTAATTGGCATTGAAGTAAATTTCATTAAATTTTTTAATTTCATTTTTGTGTTTTAAAGGGAATGTGAGCTTTATGAATTCATGTCCTAAATAACAGGGAGATCTCCGCTGAGTCAGAGAGTGAGTCACAGCAGCTACAGAACCACTGGTCCGAGGTTCGCTACCTGGTCCGCTGTATATACCGTCAGACGGGAACACCACTAGCAGATGACCATGACCAACCCCTCGAGAGAGACAAGGAGGGCATGAAGGAGCTGGTCGATAGGTATAACTTTGGCTTATTTCTCTCTTTTAGGGTGTTTGTCCTCTATTTAACTGCAAAGGTCACTGTGGATGCAGGGAAAAAACATGAAAGCCTTTCAAAGCTAAGACATGAACAAGCTGGAACTGTTGCCTTCTGCTGTAATTGGTCAGGTTAAAATACCCATAAAATGGCATCTGTATGTCCTTGATACGTATTTCCTGTTGAAACAGGATTTTGGGCTGTGCCATGACTCACTGAGGGAACATTTTAAACCATAGACCCAAGGGAAATTATTGAGAGAAAACCAGTTTTATTTGGTAGGAATGTCAACAGGAGGCATTTCCTTCATTTTGTTTTAGTTGGAGTTTTTACTGAAACTTCAACTTTTCCAGTCTCAATCTCTTTAACATTAGTCATTTTATTTTCCTCCTGTAGACTCTGTGAGAAGGACCCGTTCCAGCTGTATCAACGGTTGGAGCAGCAGGCTCGTGAATACGTCTTGGAAATGAAGGTGCGTCTACTGAAGCACCTATCTACAGGTCCCAAGACTACAGGACCGGTGGGGACCGTGGCTGCAGCGCAGGGTCCTCCTCAGGCCTACCAGTTCATCTCCCTGCTGCTGGAGGAGTACAGCGCCCTCTGTCAAGCTGCACGCACCATCAGCAGCTTCCTGCTCACCCTGGTCAGTTGACCTCTTGATAGTCAGAGCCACAGAGAGCTGCTGTGCTGTCAGGCAGGTGGCATGAAAGGGAATTCATAGCCTGTCTTATTGTCTTAGCCTGTATTTCCTATTCTAATGTGTTGTTTTCTCAGGAGAATGAGCATCTCCAGAAATTCCAGGTGACGTGGGAGCTGCACAACAAGCACCTTTTTGAGAATCTGGTGTTCTCTGAACCAATCTTGCACAGCAGTTTACCTGCGATTGTTGCACAGCTGAAGTAAGACATAGTTTTACTAGTTGTAAAGAAAGATGTCTTGAGTTACTCATCCATCACTTCATCTGCTACTGTAGACCAAAATTAGACCAATGTTCCACACTCATTAAAAGTTTCACACTAACTGTTGAATTTAGTGAACACCAATGTTACAAAAGTGTATTTAATAACTTCTGTGTCTTATCTGCAAACTTATTTTAGACATGGCACAGCCTCCCATGATTCATACAATGAAGATATGTACAGGACCTTGTTGGAAAGCTACCAGCAGCTACAGCAGGAGATGGCTTCGGTGGCTGTTGAATGGCAAAAGTGTGAGAAGAGGATTGATGACTATGTAGATGAACAGGTATACACATTCAAAGGCAAAACATAGCACATTTGATACAGAAAATGGCAGTAATACCACTTACACTTAATGAAGATGCAGTAATTAAAGCTGTTGGGATGTGACTGTTTTGCAGCTGCTTTTTAAGGTGGAGGGCCAGAGTCTCACCAACCAAAGAACCGAGCCACACAAGTCCTTGATTAGCAAAAATGTGAGAGAACTGAAAATAATACTTTATCATACTTTAAATTTTAACTTCTTTGATTTATGGAAGTTTATGTTCTTCTCATTATCTGCCAATTTCCAGACTTTAAAGACTAAGCAGCGAATGCTGAAGGAGGACTGGGAGTTCTTTAAGCAGCGAAGATTTATAGAAGAACAGGTACACAACAAGAATATGGAGCCGTCATGGTAGATTCAAATGTGGATTTCTGTGCTTCACAGCAGTTTTTCTGTTCTGTTTATAGTTACCCAACAGTAAGAAGTCCCCCACTGGAGATAACTTCACAGACACTATGAGAATGCTCTCATCTCGTCTGAGTATTCCAGACTGTCCAAACTGCAATTATCGAAGAAGGTGAATTTCCTGGATCCAGTGGTTTCCGACCAGTTTCTGGCCTGGGGATCATGTCACTGTCACTTCTGAAACTGACTTTACTGACAAATTAAAGAAAATGTATTCTCATATACCATTTTAGTCTATTAACTGGTTTATGATTTTTTAATGTCAAATGTTTTTTTTCGTTATTTAAAGATTTCATTCCCTAACTTTGACTTGTTAGGGAATCGATCCCCTCTCTAAATATTATGACTGTCTCATGCAGTCAGTGAGCTATAGTGCTTATAGTACATTGTAAAGCTGGTGTTTGTTCTTCATGTATAGTTGCATCCGTAATTCTTGAATGAATTGATTATCCAAAGGTAAGGCCAGTATAAACTTTTAGCTCTGCCCTTTTTTTATCTCCAATAGTTGGGGTTTGGCAATAATCCTTTATTATTGTTCTCTCTCCATGTAATTGTAGGATGACAAAAATGTTTTGTCCTTTTGAAATATCATGGCTCTCAATCTGTCAATAACCATGACGTCTTAAATATATGAGAAGATTTTGTGGAACAAAAGAGTTTAAATTTTTATCATGTCATTTTGAAGACTTCATAAAATACAAATATTAACATAATGGTGTGATGATTATCACAATATATAGAACTTTGCAATATATACAGTTTTGTCTATATCACCCATCCCAAACAACAGGTGCACATGTGATGACTGCAGTCTCTCTCACATCCTGACATGTGGCATCATGGACTCTCCCATCGCTGAGGACCTCCACATCAAGCTTCCCCTGCAAGGGGAACCTCCCCGCGACTACCTGGCAGAGGTGCACCCTCCCAGCCTCTCCTCCGGTAGTTCAGCATCTGGCTCCAACTCCAGTTCTCCCATCACCATTCAGCAGCATCCGAGGCTCATTCTCCCTGAGGGGGATACCAACACTTTGTAAGTCACTTTTAGACACAGTTTAGTATTATGTGTATCACATGGTCATAATTATGCAACTCTTCTCATAAACAATAATTTCCCCTTCTTCTAGTATTAGTGATGATGAAGAAGTACCTCCGTTGTCCAGTAAGTTTGGGGATATTTACCCCATGAGTGGTTATGACGATAACAGTGTTGTGACCACTGCTGTGAACGGCCTCCATAATGACATCAACGGGGAAGCTGAAAACGTGGCACTAAAGGCAGGGGTGAGTTCTGTTCTGCGCTATGTCGCTTCACAAAATGCACAAAGTTAGTTGTGAATTTCCCAGCCGAGTTTCTGGATGATGTATCTGACGTTCATTATGAGTGGGTTACCGGGAAATGTTTTGTGTACTGTTCCTAGACTATTTCCTTAATTGAGTCTTCTTTGTTCAACACGTCTCTGTTTCAGTCTCCTCACATTACCAGCAGCAGCAGTTCATCAGAGGGTGATGAGGAGGAAACTGATGGTGAGGTTGGCGGGGAGCCCCGACGGCAGCAGGAGGAGCTTTCCTCAGGAAAGACCAACAGTCCTCCACCTTCTTACAACCACCAACAGGTGTTGAAACACTTTTGATATGCTTTCTTTGTCAAAACTGTTTTGAAATGCAGTCTGTGTATGTTCTGGTAAATCTTAAAACGCACTGACAATCACAGCATTTCACATGATTCTTTTTCATAGCAGCTGAGACGAAGGACATTTTGGTTTAGGGATCATTTTGAAAGTAGCGCCTAATTTGGCTGAATATTGAACCTCAATACTTTCTGTTGCTGACCACAGTACCAAGTCGAGTAAAGAGAACTGGCATCAAATGCTTCAGAATCATACTCTTCTTTACTTATTCTTTTCATAAATAAATTATTTAAATTAATTAAATTTGAATTACATTTTAGACTGTTCCTTATTTAGGCAGTTGTTATGCTGCTTGTGTACTGACAGTTTCAGTATTGAAATAAAAACAATAGGGCCGTAGGGCTGCAACTATCGATAATTTTCATTATTGATTGATTTAAGTTTTTCTCAGTAGAATGTTTAGAAAATAGTGGAAAAAATGGTGATTATAAGTATTAATGCATAAGTGTTGAATCACCTTGACCGACAATCGAAACCCCAAAAATATTCCATTTGTAATTGTATGAAACAGAGAAAAGCAGCGAACCTCACATTTAAGGAACTGGAACTTTTTGGGAATGTTGCTGATTCATTTTCAAGAAACTACCTACTACAGCTGTACCTGACAATATATCAGCAAATAGTAATCTTTCAGGAAATTTTAGGGCAGGAGACAGGAACCCATGGAACATGTTTTTAATTTTTGTTACCACTCTCAGGTAGAACAGGTCCAGCATGCCTGCGAATGCCACGTGTGCAACCAGGACCCTAGCTCCTCCACCCTGGGCCATGCCACATGCCTGCCCCCTAGTCGACTCCACGTCGCTCATCCTCCCACTGTTGGACACCAGTTCTTCACAGACAGCAAGACTCCCCCTGCCCACCCTGCCCTCCACCTCTACCCCCACATCCACGGCCACCTGCCCCTACACAACTTCTCCCGGCCCCTGCTGCACCCCACACTCTACCCTCCCAGTCCTCCTCTCACACACAGCAAGGTGAGGATAAGTCTTGAGCCCATACGGTGATAAATCTTGACAAAAATGATTTTTGCAGTATGTTAAATTATAGCTATCGGAAAAATTGGTTCATTTCCTTACCATCGGGGATTTTTTAAGTTTCCAGGAACAATACTGAGCTTAGTTGTATTCTAGTTTCACTGTAATTTTTATGGACTGCCACAAGGGGTCAGACTGAACCCAATCTAGATGTCAATAGCAATCCAAAAGTGATTTGTATGCCGGCTCAAATCAGTTAATCTCATAATCCCAAACTATTGGCATGGTTTGTTTTGTATCTTCTTTCTTTTTTCATTAAGCCTCTGCCCCCAAACCCGACGTCAAACCACTCGGCGGCCAAGCAGCCAGCTTTCAGCCCATCGTTACCAGAGCACGTTTACCAAAACTGCTTTGGCGGTGCAGGTGGAGCTGGTGACTGGAACAGCTCACTGCAGTGCCTCTCGCTCAAGTTTGAGAACCTGTGGGACGCTGCTGTGATGAAGAGCTGGAATCCATCTGTGCTGTTGCCGGAGTCTCTGCCTGGTGAGCCATCAAATTACAAAAGATCTCAGCAAGTCAAAGACAGTTAAAATCATGATTTGTCTCGCACTATTCATCAACAGGTGACATGCTTGGACCACCCCTCGCTGACGTGCCCCTCCCTCCGACATCATCTATCAGCCCCCAAGGGGAACACCCCTCACTGCCCACCTCTCTGCCTCCTTCCTCCTCCACTTCCTCATCATTGTCCTCATCGTCATCATCGTCATCATCATCATCATGCTCCTCTTCAGAAGCCAAAGAGCAGAAGAAGAGCGGCGCCAAGAAGAAGTGTCTCTACAATTTCCAGGATGCCTTCATGGAGACCAACCGAGTGGTGATGGCCACCTCTGCCTCCACGTCCTCTGTGTCCTGCACTGCCACCACTGTCCAGTCAAGTAATAACCCACCCATCCACCTAGCATCTAAAAGACCCAACTCTTTAGGTAATATAGGAGGTCGGAGCAGTGGTTAGGTTTGTACTAATGATGGGGCTTTTTTAGAGTTAAAGTATGGTCCTCCACATGTAGTTATTACTGGGGTGCAACGCCCATTGTTAAATCCTTAAAAGTTTTGCTTTTAAATTTTCCAAGTGAGTTGTAAGATTGAATTCTTATTCTCTCTGGGAGGACATGATGATGTTTGTTATTAAAAGCATCACTTGAGCAAGATGATCATTACATTTCTCTGATAATAGTTTTAAGGTAATCGTTTAGTATTAACCACCTGGACCTTTCAGTCCAAGCATGGATAGGATGTGGGTGAGGCCATTTTCAGTGTGAAGTGTGACATTCTATAAATGTAATTATATCAGGTATGCTTATGTGGCTGAGGAAAAGGAACTTCACTTTTTGTGCAGCTTCTGCACTAATAGGGCAATTGCCACTGTATGGAGGATTGAATGCAGGATTTAATATTGGTGGTGGTAAATAAATGAGAACAAAATCAAAACTGCATCAATTTGGTAAAATCAAATGATAAATGATTCCTCCAACAGAATACAATTATGAAATAAATTTAAACAAACAATTGGTGTTCCCTCTGTATATCATTACAAATAAAACAATTCAAAGCTATCAAAACATAACAGACAATATCAAGCATGAAACTATATTTAGCCAGTCAATCTGAAATTTATTTTATCCTCCCTATTTGTGTAAGGAAATATAAACTACAATTCGGCTGCAGCCATTGCACATAATTTTCCATTTTCAAAAGAGGGTAAAAAGTGTTTGTACATTTGTGGAGATTCAGGCCTCTGGGTGGGTGTTTCTTATGGCAAACGTAACACACTGACATTTGAGCATTTGAGGGCCAGCCTTGCAAGGAGAGATGTAAACTTCTCTACTAGGCTACTGACTGGAGCATGTCATAGCCTTGTGTAGCCTACAGACATTGACACAGGACACCCCGCCCCTCCCTTTTCAACAGGTCTACATACTGTTGCTCATGCACCATTAGACGGCTGTCCATTATTACATACTAAAACATTTTTTATCAGCAAGCAAGGTTAACTAGCTTCCACTTTCTGAGTTGTGATTACAGTACATTAGTGATTTTGTTAGCAGCAATCACTAATACTGTAACAGCAATGTAGGGAGCACTATCATTGCAGAAGAAATGGCAATTTATTATTTTATTTATTTTTGTGGAGTTTTAAATTTCCGTTTGACTTCAAGTTAATATTTTTTTAAGAATATAAGTGCTAGTTAATTTTCTAATATTTTTTGGTAACTTGGTTGATTGTATGAAATCTGTCTGAAATCAAAAACTGCATGTTTTAGAGAGTTTGTTCTGGGATAAAGAAGAACTAAAACAATATTCTCATTCAATATATGTTTGTCTCCTCTAGACGATGTATTTCACAATCTAGGTAAAGAGGACCATAGACAACCCTCTCCAGCCACCCCTAGGAACGTCCCTACAGGACTGACCTCCCTCCCTCCGCTCTCGGGCCCCACACTGCCCCCAGCACCCACCACGCACCTTCCCACAATGGGATCCCAGTCCTTTCCAAAGATGGCCGCTCCAGCCCCAGACTTCATTGAGGCCCACCAGGGTTTGTGCCTCCCGCCTGCCGAGCCTCCAGCCTCCTCAGCAGATGGTCATATCAGTGCCCCACCCAGTGTCTGCAGGTAAGACAACTACCTTATCCTACAGGCTCCTAAAGATAGACACCTATTAATGAAATGCAATATCAGTGACTGATAGGGAATTTTTTGGAAAGGTGATCTTGTTGTTTTCAGCTTTAAGTATTATTCTTTTCAGTGATCCTGACTGTGAAGGCCATCGCTGTGAGGCGAATGGGGCGTACGACCAGCCGTACGATGGAGAGGAGAGTCAGGATGAGGACAGCTGCTCTGAGCATAGCTCCTCCACCTCCACTTCCACTAACCAGAAAGAAGGAAAGTACTGTGACTGCTGCTACTGCGAGTTCTTTGGGCATGGCGGGGTAAGACACACACATTTATTACTCACTGGAATTGGCATGCTAACCTCAAAGTAACATGTTTTGTGGCAGATGCTTATAAGTACATTTTCAGTTTATTTTAGGTTGAAATTAGATTAAAATAAATATAATATATAACATTTGTATTTTATCCTCTTTATATGATGTAAAACAAAAACACAAATATGGCATTTATAGTCAAGTGAATCATTTGGATCGTCTCTTAGCTTAATGTAAGAATTTATCCAAACTATAATGATTCTGTTTTATTTGCAGCCCCCAGCTGCTCCTACTAGTCGAAACTATGCAGAGATGCGTGAGAAGCTGCGCTTGCGTCTGACAAAGCGTAAGGAAGAGCAGCCTAAACGTGAGGAGCACCAACCAATAATAGAACGAGATGGAGGGGTGGAGGACCACAGGCGGGTGGAGGACCTGTTGCAGTTCATCAACAGTGCAGACAGTAAACCTGCCTCCAGTTCTAAAGCAGCCAAAAGGGCTAGGCATAAACAAAAGAAGGTAACCGGTAACTGTTAATCTTTTCAAAATTGTCACAATCATACCTGCATATATCCATTCAGTCTAAACCACACAGAAACACAGCATCTCTGCTAGTAGTTAATGAACAGATGTTTGTGTTGACAACCAGAAAATGCTGAATGTGTCTCTGTCTCTTCAGATGGAGGAGAAGGCCCGTCTGGAGGCAGAGGCCCGCGAAAGGGAGGAACAACAGGTGTTGGAAGAGCAGCAACGGCGACAGCGGCAGGAAGAGGAAGAGGCAGCGCTACAAAAGGAACTGCTCCGGCTGCAGGAGCTGCAGCAACATCGCGCTGCCAAGAAGAAAAAGAAAGAGAAAGCAAAGGAAAATACCGCTCCCCCTCAAAACAACCCACAGCCCCTCAAACAGACAGCTCAGAACGTCCTAGATAACTTACAGAATGGAAAGTCACAGCTGCTTCAAACCCTCATCCGCCTCCCCGACCAGAAAGAACCCAAATTTGACCCCGTACCCCGGCCCAACACATTGCACAGCCTAAAACACACCAGTCAGAAGGGGTTTTCTACTGAGACCAACATCCCCACCTCTTCAGCCACCCTCTACAACGGCACTTCTACATCTCCGCTTGAGGCCAACAGTAAAGTTAAGGCCAAGCAGTCTGCTAAAGTGGCCCCTTGTGAGGCTGCTGTAAAGAAAGCCCCAGAGTTACCTAAGAGCTCAGATGTGACAGTAAAGCTAGCTAATGGCACCACCCCCACCACTATAACAGACACCAAAGCAACACGGATCAGGCCCGCTGAGGCCCTGGCTCCTCTCCCAACCACTGAACCAAGGAGGGAGGATAGGAGTAATATCAGAAGCGCCAGTGGAAAAAGGCAGCAGCAACAACTGCTGACTCAATTAAAGGAAGACAGGAGAAGCCCACCTGTGTCAAACCCTTCCCCGTCTCCCCCTCCAACCTCCCAGTCTGAGCAGACCCAACAGAATGGCAAACCTCCCAGTGCAGAATCCCCACAGCCCAAAGGCAAGACCAAAAAGAACAAGAAGAAGAAGGGGGACAAGATGAACAGCTCAATAGGTTGGTATTATTATGAGTCACATGTCGACTTTGAAGGTTCAGGTGTGGTATCCTTAAATTAGTATATGTCCAGTAGTTTAAGTCTTAATCTTACTCCTGACCAGTTTACTGCTGAAATAACTGGTGTGGCTCCACAGACTTCATGTTAGGTGTAGGAAATTGGAACTGTGTCCTAAACAGAACCTTGTGACCAGTGACAACCTGATCTATTTCCTCACTTTGTCTCTTCTGTGGTTTAACCACAGTGTCGCAGCGTGGTCAGTGAATGTGTGCTGCTGTCTTTTATGTCTCACTGCCATGAGCAGGTCGTATGGGAAGTAGCTTTATTTTATGTCACAAATATTGGTGTTGAGCTTCTGCTTACAGTGTGGCTGTACTGAAGACTTTTTCACTGACAAGGTGCCAGTGATAAAACCGGGCCCCAAACACTTCCAACCCCAGAACATGCTCGGCCTCACTCTGGCCCTTAAACTCTCTGAGCTAGAACCAAAAAATGGCAAGAGTAAGGGATAGATAACATTTTCAACAATTAGGTATGGAACCTATTTATCAAATCTGAATCCTTTCAAACTGAAAACAGTATCTCTGCATATCTGAATGAATGATGAGTTAAATTCGAAAGGGTTTTTTAAAACTTTTATTCAAAGCCAGTGTAGTTTTCAATGTTGGCACCACCCAGTGGTAGTATGAGAGATCCATAGGAGATGGACATTCATATTTAATTTCCTATTAAAGATTACACCAACAAAATTAATAATTATATTTGTAAAAGGACTAATTATCATGTATATATACCATCTTGCTTTAGATGATGTATTCTTGCCCAAAGACATCGACCTGGATAGCACTGAAATGGATGAAACCGAGAGGGAGGTGGAATATTTCAAAAGGTACGTGTATTACAGTAACTACTTTTGCCAAATACTGATGAGACATTTCTACAATCCGTTCTCTTGGTGTCGACCTTAAAGAGGGAGATTTTGACAACATATATGGTTCAATGTTTCTATAAGCAGGCCCCTGTTTTGTTTCTATTGCATTCATGCACACAAAAATGCATGTGGACGTACAGTTTCCACAATTCTACTGACAGGTGGAGAGCAATGTGGTTGACACGCGTCATTGAGCCAGCAAAGGCCGTTTTAAAGTAATCAAAACACAATACATTCAGCAAGTTTATGAGACCTCAAGAATGCACAAAATTTGTGCTGACGACAAACCTAAATAGAACTGTTTGTTTACATCGAAACGCCACAGTTGTCTTAACATTTAAAATTGAGGCGGTGTGGCTCTCCAGAAGCTTAATGTTTTTGTTTTTTTGCTGCAGGTTTTGCTTGGATTCTGCCCGGCAGACTCGCCAACGGCTTTCCATCAACTGGTCAAACTTTAGTTTGAAGAAAGCTACGTTTGCCGCACATTGAGGGTGTTAGTGAGTGACTGTCAGGACACAATCAGTACCTTAACAGCTACACCCACCCTCACGGTTCCCCCCAGCCATCCCTTTACCCCGCGCCCAGCTGTTGTCCTCCCAGAACTTCTTTCCTGCTGTGCCCAAATCACACCCACGCTGCCTTGCTTTGTTCTTGTCACTGTGTGGTTCCAACACAGACCCATCTGGACTGATCCACCTGCAGAACTAAAACAAAAATGAAATGACACAAAAGAATCACAAAATGCTACTTTACATCTGATTAATTTTTCTCGCGTGCTTGTGTGCTTTTAGTCTGAGTTGGGCATTTCTCTTGACTGAAAAAAGCCATGGTCTGAAATTATTTTCTTATATCGGCTTACTTGTAGTCAAAAAAACTTACTATGTCTCCATGGTTTCCTTCCCAAAAAAAGAGAGACAAAGGAAACTACAAAAAATGAGAAATGTAATGAATTAAAAGCTGTATTTGAGATATTGTGGCTTACTATTCCATCGTTACTATTTCGGGCACGGCATCTCATCCACATGATTGACAAGGGAATGGGCTTGGTCAGCTGGTCTCCACTCCCTGCCCCTACCCCACCACCGCCACCTCCTCCAACCCATTTCACAGAAAGGAGGAAAGCATAATACTTGACAATGTTCTTTTTTGGTTTTTAAGTACTGTTTAACAAACTGAGTAAAAGTGTTACAGTTACAGTTTTTGTTTTCTTTCTTTTTGACCTGTAGCCAGCTTGTATCAGAATCCTTTCAGAATGAAATTGAAAAAGAACAGTACTCACACTATCAATCTGTTATAGAGTGTATATTGTATTAACACTAAAGCCAAACTGGCTACTTTTAACATATTGTTAAGTAATATTAAATCTTGTCTTTCTTTTTTGAAAGATGGAATACAGTAGTATGGCAGGATTACGTGTCTTGTGTCAAATCTTATTTCCTACATGCGGTAGAAATTGCTAAAGACATGGGCACTTAAAACTACACACCTACATATAAAGAAGTACCTCAACATTTTGGGAATTAAGCTTTTTTACCTCCTGGCAGAGAATTCGATAAGGAGATTGATACCACTCTGTCCTTTTGAATATAAGTCTATGGCTAGCTGCCTGTTAGCTTAGCACAAACACTTGTTTCCACACATCTGTCGTCTTGTACAGATTTGAGTTTCAGAGGTGCTGGTAGGAAGATTTTGTTATTGTAGGAACAGTGTCTGTCTGTTTATGTTCTAGCTAAGCTAACTGGCTCCTGGCCTCAACTTCATCTCTAGCAGAAAAACTTGAGAACGGTATCAAAGTTTATGTGTAACTTTCAGCAAGCAAATAAGATTATTTCCCAAAAAGTCGAACATTTGCTGGATTTTTATTTAAGTTATTTAAAGCAAAAGTGAGAAAATCAACTTCCCTTCAAGGTCCGTTCACTTCAGTGTGGTCATGCCCATATGGGACTGGGGAATAATATCATGTACTGCTTCTACCAAAGCAGGAATTTTACCCATTGTTGTAGCTCTGCACGTCTGTGGCTACACAAGGTTGCAGGGTGAGTCACACCCTCAAATTACCTGTTCCTTTTGGGAAATCCACTAATTGACAGTCATAATCAATTTAGAAGGCCACTATAAATGAGTCACGTCGATATGGAGTTTCACTTTCGACTGTGAAGTGCGTTAAACAAGAAAAGTAACTGCTTCAAGGCTACTTCAGGTATTTACATGTAGCCCCATTTCATATATGCACATGAAACTCTAGGGAAAATTGATCTCAGGCAGTTATGAAATCTAGTACATTCCCTCAGGGTAATGCGAGTGTGAAATGAGGTCATGCTTTGGCTTATCTAGATATAGATGACTTAATGCATACCTTTGAGTGCACAGTACTGGCAGGACAGGGTGAAATATGCTCAATTTAAAGTGTAACATTCGAGGGTGAAGTCTGAGAAACGTAGGAGCTGGTCTTGACTTTTAATTTGAAGTTTTAAGAAGCAATAAGTGGAAAGAGAAGCCCAATATTTTAGGAAGGCAAAATATATATATATTTCTATTCTTAAAAAGAAAACTAGAATGGAGTTTTAAGCGGCTCTTGAATTTTAAAAAATATTAAATGTTTTGTTTGGTATATATCTTACGTTCAGTGTCAAATGGATAATGTGAAGAGGAAGTGAGTTAAAATTATGTTCACATTGACTGCTTCCTCTTATCTTTTGCATAAGTCACTTTTTCTTAAAACTGCGGGATTTTACTATGAGACAGTCTTACAAATTTGATGAATGGGAGAATTGTGGTAAAATGTGCTTCATAGAAGAGAACAAAAGGTTCTGGTTTGTGAGGGCCATCCCAGCAGATCTGACTCATAATTTATTTCAGGTATGAATGACTGCCTGGCTGTTTGAAGAGCGTGCTCGCTCTCAGTCACCGGTGATGTAAGATCAGATCTACCACATTTAAGCAAATGCCCCACAAAACTACGCTAACGTAGACAAGTCAAAGACAGAGCAGAAAGTCTTGGAGACAAACGTGGGCTGTGATCTAAAAAAAAAAAAAAAAAAAATCAAAAAATGGCACATTTGTGTTTTTGATAAGATCTCTTAAGTCAATCCTTTCGATTTATGTGTCTATAAAAGGCAAAACAAGTGTCCATCATGCGTCCTTTGGAAAATATTTCCTTGACTTGACCTTTTCTGTAATAATGGTCTTGGCTGATGAAGGAAAACACAATGGTGCACTCAGAGCAGTCTGACAATGACAGTGGTAAGCGGCAATAGGATTATTAAAAGAGGTCTCAGCTGCCTTGTAGCTTGTAATCAGAGTGCTGATCTTTTCATTGTCAACTGCCTGGAGCACTTCAGGATAACATACACTTCTATACCCCCACCCCCCCTTGTTTCCTGGCTACAATACTGTTTTGATGGCTGAAACCTTGGGACTTCCTTACCTAAAAGCCTTAAAAATAACAAAACAAACATCAATACCAAATGCCTCGACACACAAATGAAAAGTTATCTGCTCGAGTCGACACTACTCCATTTTCGAATACACTTGTCTGCTTTTTTTTGGGAATTCCCTCATGATGGCGGGAAAGTCCCATTCTTTTAGGATACACACAAGATTAAAGGCCCCATCTATCCATTCCATGTTTGTCTGGATAAGTGTCAGGCTGAAGTTTTCCCTCTTTGATAAAGTACATGGCGGCTACACCAGTACATCCTGATGCTTTCAAACCTGTTTTGAAGTCGAAACTGGTCTACCACAGTCACCTGACTGTTCTCATTCATTCTTTCTTAGAAAAGTTCCCAGTCACTCAGGTGGGGGGATTTGTGACCCATTTCTTCCACTCTCTGATCGGTGGGTAGAGCGTTTGTGTGTGTGTGTGTGTGTGTGTTGAGGTTCAGTCACTTAGACCCTGTTGTATGAGTGGGTGTGTGCTGGCAGGGGGGAGAATCCCCAGCATTCAGCTAGTGTCCTTTCTAGGGCCTGTGTGTGTATTTCTACTCTGCATGTGGTCGGCTTATAGACAAGTTACTGAAGTTGCCCTTTAGAGCCAAATTTGGAACCAATCATTCTGTGGGCGCATGAATAGGAGCTTGGTAAAAGAAATGTGTTGGAAACTAATTCAGCCACAAATACACCCCCCTCCCCCCTCCCCGTTAGCCGATGAGTAAGTTAGCATGTGATGCTGCCTGGTGTCATTGAACTCTTGGGGATTTGGGTGATATCTGTTTGTTGTTTTCACAAGTAGTCTGTCAACACCTCATTTTAAGCATTTTTATTAAAGCTTAATAACCTTAATTTGGGTGTGGGAACAAAGATTTTTATAGACCACCAAGACAGATTTTTTCTTTTTTAAAAAATCTATTAATTGTATATTTTCATGAAATTTTTTATGGAAATGCGTTTGCTTTCGATCATGAAGTTAGATGAGAGTATTGATACTACTGTGTCTGTAAAAGTGAAGAAGTGCTTTTTCCCAATATGTTGAACTTTTCCCTTAAAGGATGGAGCGCAAATGTGATGAGAAATCCTTTAGCTTTAGCGACAAAACCCCTGAGAGTTCTGACTTTCCAGCACAGCAAGAGTACATTTATGAATTCAACTTTTCATTTGTGAGAACGTGTTACGTCTTCTTGAAGTTTCATAGTCTGGCTTTAAATGAAGTCTTCTCTGATTTAAAAATAAAACAATGCCACAATAGAGGAATGCGTTCACTCGCATACAATGAACACAGTTGTTTGGCTACGTATTTTTTGTGCACAACTGCCTACTTCCTTTAAAAAAAAAAAAAAAAAACTAGGGGATGTCCAGCTTCCTGTGCTTACTACACCAAACCCATGACAACTAATTCACCAAACAGCACTGTTGGGGCGTGTTTGTGTCAAAACGATACTTCACAGCGACTGACTGCACAATGTTAGGTCACTAACTGATCTGCAAGCAGCTAATGAGGGTTGTTGGATGTAACTTGAGCTATTGTCTTTCACTGGTCTTCTCAGTACCCCTATAGTGTTTACTTCAGCCACACAACAGCTGGGTATACATGGCTGTCACAGTACAGCGTGCCCATTCAGGCAACACTGCGAAGGGGTTTTCCACCATGCACAAGCACATACACGTGACAGATGGACACACACACACACAAAAAAAGACATGCACGCAGACTTAGATTAAGTAGCGCCAACATTTTCGTGGGTAAGCAATGATCTGTGGTTACAGCTCGAGGCTGCAGACTCTTGAAAAGCAAAAAACACCAGGCAATAACATTTCAAGAAAGAAAGATATCAAGCTATCACCATGTGTGGGTAAACTGGTCTTTTATTACAAAAATAATGTGCCAGCTCAAGAAAAACGGCACCAGATCTAAAAATAAACATATTGTCAGTTGGGATGCAATCTTTAAATACAATTTCCAAACATTTCTCCAATTGTCATGTATTTAAAATTTTTAACCCCACCCCCCCCAAAAAAAAGATGTATGGCTTTAATAGAAAAGGTAACAAAACATTGCACTACAATGATTTGCCCTTTTCAAATGTTTATGCAGAGAGAATAAATAATAGAATAATTCTATTTTAAATCTGTTAATATAGAATTTACAGAACAGAAGTGTAAAAGGTAATAAACAAATAGCACCACATAGTCATCAAGATGTTTAGATCCAAAATAAGCTTATGCATCATGAATCTCTTAATCGTACGTGCAACGATTAATTTTTGGCTAAATGTCAAGAAAGTGCAATTGGTTTGTAATTTGACACATTGAGGTATATGACATTTAATATATTGCATTGGCATCAACATCCCACCAGTATAACCACCTGCATGAAAACACTAGGAACCAGACACTGGATATTTTAAAAACTAGACGGACTTAAAAAGCCTGATGAACTTTGGGTTGCACAGCTTTGCGTCACTGTGTCCAAACATCTTTAAGTCAGTTTCATTTGTTGTCAAGCCTCTCCGAATTGGAAACTCCACTCAGGTTATTTTTCTGCCGTGTAGTGCTGCTCTTCAGTGTTTGGTTACTGTCAGCGAGAGATAACCATCTTTTCCCAAAGTGTGTTGTTCCGTTTATAGTTTGGCACACTCTTCACAATGGTTCAGGTACTCTGCAGCGTCCCGGTCGTTGAATGTGGCGAGGCACCGGGGGCACTGTAGCTCTGACAGGCCTGGGCATTCGTTCCAGGTAGGGTTTGGTGTTGTTGCTGCTGCTGCAGGTTGTTGCTGCCTCTCAGCAGTGGCCCTCAGGATAGGCTCTGAAGAGTCTTTATGTCGCCTTGAGGAGATCCTGTGTCCTATGAGCACACGACACATGGGAACCACATCTCTGCTCTCTCTGCTTGCGCCCTGCTGAAGCCATAGACGTACACCATTAGGATTGGACAAGCCTTTGCATACACTGAAAAAAAGCAAGTGAATGTGTCTAAAGATGCACTCATCCAGCTCATTTAATGTCTGTCGTCTCACCTGTTTGTGTAGCTGCCGTTTTAACTGATAAACCTGCTCCTTCAGGTCATCTATCTGGCCCTGTGCTCGCTCTCTGTCGGCACGCTCAGACTTGAAGTCCTCTGTGTAGATGAGGACCTGAGGGAGGAAAAGAAAGAACCTTTTAGTCTTCTCGTTTCTGCAAAAAATTGTTTTTCAAATTATACAAATGCAATCTCAGACGTAGATGTACTGAGGCCACGATGTCGCACCGACCTGCTGCTCCAGAGTCTGGATTCGCTCCTGGCCTTGCCTCCTCATGTCCTCCAACTCTCTGTCCAGCTGCTCGCACTCGCCCATCTTCTCTTCGAGTAAGTCATTAAGCCTGGAAATCTCTTGATGCAGCATCCCGGTGCTTACAGAGCCCAGGCCCAGCATCAAGCCCTGCCCAGACGTCTCCTTCAGCCTCTGACATAGACCTCTGATATAGTCCTCCCTGCTGGAGTCATACTTCTGCCACTGAGAATTCAGACCTTGCACCTAAAAAAAAAAAAAAGAGCAATTACAACAAAGGTTAGACAGTCTGATCGTGTACTGTTCTGTATTACACTCTGATGAGTAGATTATTCTACTTATGTTGAACACAAGCAAATTTGTGTTGCACTTTTGAATAGATTTTCTGAACACCTCAGTATCTTGTATACATGTTTTTTCCAGTGACTGATTTCAGGGTGAAAAACAAAATACAGTATTGATTCTGAGTGCATAACTTCTACTAGGAGAAGACTTACATATGCCACTCGCTGCTTCAGCTGCTGATTCTCCTCCTGAAGTCGACGGATTTGGGTGTCAACACCACTCGTGTCGAAGGACTCTGACACCTGTAGATAACAGTGGATGAGTTACAACAGGGCCCTCCATTGCACAACTAAATAATGTCCCCATGTCTACTAATGAAGCCCAAAGTGTACAAAAACAGTAAACACAGCCCTGGCGTCACACACCTCCTTAGCGTTTTGCTGCTGAGACACAACCTCCACCTCTTCTCTCTTCTTCCCTTTCTCCAGCCTGGCAAGCAGCTCCTGGCACACCTTCACCGTTGCGCCAAGGTGGCTGCGCAGCTGATCAGCCTCCTCTGCCAGGGATGTGCAGAGTACAGCTCTGGTGGCCTCGGACCGCTCCTTCTCCTCCAAGGCGGAGCGCAGCCTCTGGATCTCCTGGTCCTTTTCGTGGTCCGGCTGACACCGGACGCTCTCCAGCTCCAGATCCTTCTCTCTGAGCTGCACGTTCAGCCTTTGGATCTCCTGGGAGGAGGACAGGGAGATGAATTGCATGACCACATCATGTGTTACTGTATGTATTACAGATACAAACACATGTACAAATAAAATTATAATTTTTGCAACTAATAGTCTTCTATTTGTATCTCTGGGGGAAGTTCTTGAACATTTAAATAATTTAAAACCCATGGAATGCAATAATCCCCAGCAGGGTGACAACAAGAGACAGATGCATACTGTAATATGGATTTAAAGTTTTAATTCTTGCCAAGAGACTTAACAAACCGAACTTCTCATCTTGGAACAACTTCTTCTCAGCGTTAAACATATTTTACCTCCGCTTGTCGAGTTGCCATGAACTCCATGTCATTCCTCTTCTTTTTCAGTTTGCATATTTCTTTACACAAGCTCTCCAGCAGAGACTTGGACGGCCCGATGACCACAGACTCGTTATTTCCCGCCGTCATGTAGATCCTCTCGTATCTGCCCAGCCTCGCTTTCAAATCTGCGATGATATTGTCCTTTACGTGGATCTGTTTGTTCAGAAGGTCCATTTCCTGCCGCGTCTCATGATACAGAGAATTCAGCGTGCTGTAACTCCGGATTTTGTCGTTCAGCACGTCGTTATCCGTGTTTATGCTGCCGTTATCCATTGCAGGCTTCTTAGATTTGACAGAAGGATTTGTCTTTTTAATAATAATCCAGCATTTGACGCCTCTGCTCCTGGTCGAGTGTCTTTAAAAATGAACCGAGGAAGTGAATTGTGTCGGAGCTTTGGCGCATCAGTGTCGAGAATAATCCCCGATGTCAAGGGGGATTTCCTAGGGAACTTCCCCGCGGACTTTTTTGAGACGGTCTATGCGTCAAACCGAGCCCGGACTGCTCCTAAACATTCACCGTCGACTGTCATTGGAAGGTAAAAGGGTTTTTAGAGCTTATTGCTACAAATGCTAAACGGACACAAATCAGAAATACAGGCTAAAAAACTTAAGCTAACGTTAGGTACCTCCGACGGCTGAAAGACAATTTCAGTGGCGTTGCCTTCAAGACCGTCGTAAACTCGATGCTCGAAGCGATTTTCAACGCACACAAGAGCTTTTTCATTAACAATAGCTAGCAAACAAATGTGTTTCTATTAACAAAACAAAAAGAGTCGTTTGTTTTATTTTTTCAAATTGGACAAATAACCTGGATGTGAGAAGAACATTTTTTTTCCCATCATGCAGCTCTTTAAAAATTTACTTGTTTAATCCCAACCAAAAGTTGTCATTGTGGGACACAACAGAACCTCATTTCGGAATAGACATACACATGAAGTCCACCAAATTATTAGCTAATCTTTTGCACTGAATGACAAACAGTACTTATTCAAACGCGTTAATTTTCCCAAGAGTATAGATTACAAGTTGTCCACGCATCCCGTCCTCTAAACGTCACATGTGTACAGTTTGGGAGTACGAGCAAATTCCCCATATACACAAGTCATTTAGTGCCGTGAAGGCATCATAAAATATTCTTCATTATGATGCAATTGAAGTGTTCTATCGAGCAGCCTGGATTGCGCAGTTACGGCCACAACAGTGAGTGTGATTGTTCAGCAGCTGTCCGGGCTGATTCATACAGTATGACGGACCACTATGGCCTGTAATAACCCGTGGGACATTTCTGCTTTCTGAAATTTTGGAAATGGAACAAAGCTTATATCTGTTACCGTAACTAATTATTAAGATTAGGACTAGTTCCATATGACCTCACGATACTATAATGTTATAATACACTGTAAAGTAACTATTCTTGAAGATCATGCCGTTATTTCACAGGGAAAGAGTCAATCTAAGCATCTTTCCCTGCAGGAAATTTGTAATATTGACAGGTTAGTCTGCAGTTTATTCCACTATTTCAAAAATATAGCCTAGATCTCACTGTAGGTACACGTTTGTTTGACATGTACAGGTTCAGTTCTTACATAGAAGATGTAATGTGTATAGATAATGGGAGTATCCAGGTGCTAGTATCAAATACAGTATAAAAATACTGTTAATACTGTAAGTTGAAGTCTGGTATTCACAGTATGAAATTAAAGTACAAGTACTCATTATGAAGAATAGCCCCTGTCAGTGTGGTAATTAGGATACATATTACTTATTGGTTATAAGCAGCATTTGGAGCTGATTTTATCTTCTTAGTGTTTGGTAGTTTAATCAATAATGTTCAAAAATAGCCCGAACACAACCCATTATAAACTCCATTCCCTTCAGGGTTGGACCCTGGAGCCTAAAAACACTGAGCATTATCAGGTCAAAATGAAACTGCTGTCTAGACTGTAGGTGTTCAAAACTTTAAGGCACTCATCACCTCTACTGGCCAGTGGGGAGTCCCGGATATTTCTGGGTCAATCACGCCATAATGTCATGAGGGCTGTGGAGGCGAGTCATCCAGGACAGTTGCATGGCAGTCATGTGACAGTTGTCAGGGTCAGGTGAATCAAGGTGAAATGTAAAAAAAAAAAAAAAAAAAAAGCAGTGTGGTCAGGATGGCATTGTAAAGTAATTTTTTTTTTTAGGTCACCAGTCAAATATATAAGAAATTAGAATTACCACCTTGCAGTTGTATGAATCTGGGCACCAGATCAATCTGTCACTGACGCAGAGGCATAAAACTAAACAGACCTGAAGTGCTGTAAAAACATTACTGACAAATATTTAAATATTACAGCAACTATTTGTACAATACTAAATACAGCAAAGGCCTCATATGCATCCATCGGTACCCATGGCCAGATTTTACTATTAAATTCCACTAGATGGTGGTGTTTAATAAGCCTACATACTGTAGGCATTTTTTTTTTCTTCCTGTTTTACAATTGTTGCCAGAAGGGCACACACACACACACACACACACACACACACACACACACACACACACACACACACACTGTTGGCAGCTTTTAATAGCTGAAAACTTTATACAAGAATAAAAGACAGTATTTGGTATTTACACAGTAATACTTCAAAAAAATATTTTACATTGCACACACACACACAACCACATGATTATTTGCACTTAAGCTTTGCTCACCAAAACAACACTACCAACAAAAACTCAAATATTCATCGTTAATACCTAAAAAACAACTTGTGTTACTCAAACAACAGGATGAACATTTAAAATCAACACTTAACATAAATGTTTAAATGAAATATGAAAGTCTGGGGTAAAAAAATATTATAGTTCATACTGTGGTAGAAAAGTATGCAGTGGCTCAAGTACAAAAAGATGACCAAGAATAGTAAAATGTTGAACAGGAAGAGAATATAGCCAGCTATCTCTCATTTTTGCTTGAGAAAACGGTTGGAATACAAAACACATCTTGTCTTTGAATGTCACACTACACACACAGGGCTCACAGCTCCACTCAATATGCACCACACAATATGAATCCATATTTTTTGTAGTCCTCTCTGTAGAATTATGACAGAAAGGAGTTTTTAATTGGATGCAAATACCTTATGTAGGACTCCAACTCCCCCAAATATCGCAGAAGAGCTCTTTTTATGATTTTAAAGAGTTATTTTTAATCCTGGATTGAAAGCTCTGCTAGTTTTCACTTTAACCAGGTAATTAGTGATTCCTTTACACCTGGGACACCAGCTGAGTGCAATTAACTGCAATTAATGAGGTGACAGCAAACTTTAAAACTGACCACTAGGTCCCAGTGCCCAATAAGTGCAAAATGAATGAGAGTCAATTGGTGGACATAACAAAATCTCACATTGCTACAAGTGAAGTGACTTTCTATAGTTTTCTATATTTGCGTACTTCTGTGTCTGTGCCAGATATAAATGTGTGCTCAGAAGACAATCTATGTAATTTATAAATGTAGTGTATTGGGTTATAGCACCTTTCAGAACATAAATCCATGAGAATTCTAATTGTAGAGTCATGCTTTAGCCAGCCAAAGATATGCTATATATCACCTATTCTTCAGATATTGCACATCCTTAACTGGTCTATAAACCAATGAAAAGCAGAGGAAGTGGTCTGTTTTCTACAGCCCAAAAAATACATATTTGCTGAAATATAAAGAGGATTCTGTGAACCATAATTGTGACTTGTCTGACAATTGGAAATGGATAATTAGAAAGAGCTCAGCTAAACTTTTTCTTTAACAGTGACACATGTTTGTTTTTTTTATTCCTTCCTAACACTGCAGCTTGCGGATGCTTCTGGAAATCCTCTTAAACTCTCGTTGTCCCTTCTGCCAGCGCCTCAGCGAGGTGATGACCAGATTGCCGTCCATCTTCTGGCCCATGACCAGGTAGGGAGCGTTGATGTCGTTCATCTCCTCACAGATGCACTGCAGGCCGTCCTTCAGCCACAGCACCGTCTTCCTCAGGTCACGCTCTGTCACGCCGTTGAGCTTGTAAATGGTCTTGCTCTTGGTCTCTGGCACTATCTTGGTGTCACCGTTGATGTAGGAGATCTCCTTGACTTTGATCTTCAGAGCTTGATGCAAGCAGGAGAGATAATAAATAGAAACGTCCTAATGAAAGCCACATGAGGAGCTTCACATCTATGTATTTACATATGGTTTAGTGAGAAAGTGCATGCACTTGGGGAGATTAAACAGGGAAATCCTGGTCACAATACAGACTCTGGACTTTCTAGTGGAATGTAATGTAATGAATGTAATGAAGCACATTTAGCCTAACAATGACATTTCTCCTCATGTTGCCTGAAATCTCCTGGAGCCTCCCTTCCTGACCTCTTGGGGCCCCTGAGCTTCAACTTGGGAACTAATAAAATAGGTGGGTGTAGACTTACCAAAATCATTCTTGCACAGGTTGTCAACAATTTCGTTGTCATTTTCATCCGTTTCCTTGCAAGCGTCACACACTCTGGGCACTAAAAATAGCACACATAGCCAGATGTGCATGGATTATTGAATAGAAAATCAAGTTGTCATTCAAGCAGCATAATTCTTTGCATAATCTATTATTATCTATGTGCCACTAACTGAATTTGCAATTTATGCACAAGACTTGCAGTTAAACGAAACCCTACCTTCTTTGGTGACTGGCGCAAAGTTCTCGATGCCCGCAGGCGGTATGCACAGGTCGTTGTCGAGTGGGAAACGGTCGCAGTCCAACATCTTTGGCCACGGGAAGCCAAACGCGGACATCACGGGCGCACAGCCGTGCTTGACGCTTTCGCACAAAGACCTGCACGGCTGTATGGGCTCGTCCAAATCGTCCAGACAGACGGGAGCGAAGAGGGAGCACAGGAACTTTCTTGTGTCGGGGTGACATTGCTTCTGAACCAGCGGGATCCAAGACGAAGCTTGCTGCAGAACCTCATTCATTGTCTCGTGTCCGAGCAGGTTCGGGAGGCGCATCTCCGTGTACTCGATATCGTGGCACAGCAGGAGATTTGCAGGAATTGGCTTGCAGTTATTCTTTTTGTAGAATAATTCATGCTGGCCAAAATTGTACAATCCGTGGATAGCTTCCGTGCAGGGTATTGTTATCAGCCACAACACTGTCACAGTCGAAATAAAGGCTCTCATTTTGCATGCGCGGAAAACCTGCAAAATGTAAACGCTCAATCGGGGGGTTTTGAGCATCAGTCAGCGTGGATGGAGCTTCTGTCAGTGGCCAGCTCCTAATGTAACAAGAGGTTTTCTTCCAGGCATGTCTGGGAGGAGTCTATATGTTGTGCGTAAAGACCGCTTCTCCATTCAGCACTACTCCTCATATCAGGTGAACCTTGTGGAGAAAATGTGTCTCCTCTGTCAAAGAAAAGCCAAATTCAACGTGTCCCTCTGGGTCTGACAATCCTTTTTGATGCCCAATTATATCTCATAGTATTTTATCACCACTTCCCTCTCTACTCCATCTCCTGCCCTTTATGGAAATAATAACAAAACGTGTCTGACAGGTTTTCCTCATTACGCCCAAATCAACAGAAACATATCCTGAGCGATCTTGCTGTTTTTAGGCCCATGCTGTAAATAGTTCGGAAGTGTTGCCAGTAGGGGCATTTAGCTCGGGTCAGTGGAGCGTTTATTTTCCATCATTAGGAGTTTAGTGGTGAAATCCTCTGGGCAGGTCTGCAGGTTCATGCCGCATGGTGAAATATTGCTTGCCAAACTGGTGTGAGAAGCAGACCTCCTGTCAGCGCACCCAGGGGTGAAACCAAATCTGCCCCCTCCTGCTCCGCAGCTCTGGCTCCTCTCAGCTCTCAGACCCCCCTGAGCTACAGTCTGGTCCGCAGACAGCCTTCCTCTCTCTCCCTTGGAGGAGTGAACACTTAAATCTTGGATATGATATTTGTGGAATTTCAAGCTAAAAGGGTCAGTTTCCCTGAAATTACAGAGACATAGCTATTTTCCCACTGCCTCCTTGTGGTTTTTAGACATTCAGATATTTTTGGTTTTACTTACAGAGATTTGGAGATATCTGTCACCGAGGCTGCTGCTGCCACCCCAGTACAATGGGGGTAAACTGAATTTCATTGGTGCTGAAAACTCAACAGCAACATGTTTTTCCAGCATCAATGAATGGCTGAGTGTTATTCCAAAAGTCAGTGCAAAGTACCACATGTTGATTACTGAATTGTTAGAGCTCAGTCTCTCAGAACCCCCACCCACACACACACACACTCAGCAGCTCCTTCAATCATTCAAACAGGTTATTGTTTTAAGTTAAGAATCCGAATCGAAAACACAGTTGTAGTTTATTTGCTCTGAATGAACCCTGCCATTAAAATTATATAGCTCCATTTCTTTCAGCATGACTGAACAAAGAGGATATTTTGTCAAGAGGTCCAACTTCACATGTTTTTCTTTCTATGCAAAAACAAGACAGAACCTAGAAACGATGTGGTGAACCTAGCATGTATAATGTTTAATGATTAAAGAGCTGCACCCTTAAATTAGGTGTTAGATTCTTTTGCTACTGAAGATACAGTGTTTTCCAACTCCAGACAGGAATCTGAACTAAATTAGATGCCTCATACTGACTCATGAATCCACATCATTGACTAGTGACATTAATAGTAAATATATATTGCTCACATCCAGCAACTGATTACTGTACAGGAGAGCGAAGTTAAAATACTGTAACTGTTGTAACAGCTGACTGAAGGGCTACAGTGATGCTTCTTTCCAGGATGACTTTGAATATTTTTTTCTTTATATTTAAAGGGTCAGTTCACCCAAATTACAAAACAACAAAATAAATTGGTTCTCACTTGCCTGTAGTTGTTTCTGGCCATGCAGACAGTTTTGGTTTTATCTGGCATTGGTGGGATGAAATCATTGTCTTGCAAGTCACAAGTAAGTCTCAAATCTTTGCATTCAAGTGCCAAGTCAAGACAGTCAAGTCTGAAGTCAAATACCAAGTCTTAAACTTCACAAGTCATAAAAAAGTCACGATGCACTCTTTACCAAATGTAATGTCATTTTAATAACAGAGCTTCGACTGAGACCTACCATTCTTTGTGTAAATTCAAATGTAGAACGAAGTACCTGAATGCACCATAAAGTCCCTGTTCCTGTGTGTTTATAAAACTCGACACAGACAGACAGCAAAAGGACAGAAGCAGCATTCCCGTAAGTGACAACAAAACACAGTACATACTCTCAACATAGTTTTTTATAACATGCCTATTTCAGTACAGACATTTACCTGCCACGTGTGGCGGTTAGCCTTCTGAGATTCACACACCAAACAGAAAATCTACCCACATTTGGCACTTGGTGGATGTTAATTTTGGACTCATAGCATTAATGTCAGTTAATTCAGGAAATGATTGGTTTGACAGAAAGTACCTAAGTATTTTTCTCGTCAAAAGGCTCAAGTCACAAGTCAGTGGTGTTAAAGTCCGAGTCGAGCCTTTTTAAATTTTGTCAAGTTGAGTCTATAAAGTCATTGAATTTTGGTGAGTCCAAGTCATGTGACTGGAGTCGACACCTCTAATTTATCCCACCATCACAGCACAAAGTTAAGTTGGAGGTGAATGTAATTTAATATATGGTACGCAGCGCTTTGAGATATTACATTAAAAACAATTCAACAGAAAACATTTCTGTCCACAAACAGTGGAATGTGTAATCCATGCAACACTTCTCTTCAGTGATTTCACTTAAAACTAGCCATAGGGATGTCTGTAAGTTGGTTGAAATGACCCTTTAAACCATGATTTTTTTTTTTGGCCATTTGTTATTAAACAGATGATTATTTAGAGATCCAGTAAATATGGAGCAACATAATAATTAATTTGGAGTTGTGTTTCTGGTCAGCTGAAGATATTCATTCTCCGTTGGCTCTGTTTTTGGTTTCTACCAACTCCTGATGAAAATATCTGGCTCTTTAGCAGCAAAATGCTTCACTGAGTTCACCAGCTAGTTGCTAAATGTATCTGTCTGCTCTTTTGTGCTGGTCAGGTAGCGTTCAACGGCTTTGTAGAACTTTGCGGAGAAAACAAAAAGGGTAAGAGAGCGGTGAAAGTGAACGACGAAAGACGTTTGGGCTGGAAGACCAGAGTGATGAGCTGAAAGATGCTAAAAAGCCTTGAAGAGCTGAGGAACTGGAGGGTGGGCTGATTATTCTCTGGTTTCATCATGTGATACCTTTCACATTACACACAGTCATTTAGATTCTGTGTTTTGTTTTTTTTTAAATACTGGTTATAGCTGCTCTAAAGAGCAAAAACAACCCTGCTTTTGAATATTCCAAGGGGCTGAGTTGGTGGAGGTGTACTGGTTCAGGTACCAATGCACAGTGCTGGTACAAAACACTGCACAGTGGTTTATAATACTCTGAGACAGAATTATGCAACTCTGAAAAGTTATCATGATACAAATGATTGTCTATCGTGACGATTGCGAGGTAAGAAGTAGAGCATTGATGTCTAAAAAAGTGATCTACCAGGATCTTCCAGATGATGTCACACTGCTGGATGATCCTGCGTTGTTTTGACGTAGCCCTCTGCGTTGACCCCCCCCCCTCCACTGGACTGACCTTGTTCAAATGAATGAGAGGGTTGGTGAAGTTGGTCTGAGTGCAGCCTAAGAGCACTAGAGCAGGGAGGCTAACTGGTTCCTCAGTCTGTGTCAAAGGTTTCACTTGCTTTTATAGGGCAACTCTCCTCCTCTTATCCCCTTTCCTTCAAAGTGTGTTAATTCTATTCAGGTCTCTGTAGAAACACTTATTTGGCCATTTAAGGGCTAGAGTCCCCTATTAACCTGCAACTGGACCCCCTTTAGCTGAGCAGTGGGTCAACTGGCTAAACTGTACCTGTGGTGTGGCAGGTCACGTGCTAACCTTTGTTGGACGACTAAATGTGACTCATGCTGCACTCTTGGGCTGTGTATGCAAACTTCTATGGGACATACATTGATATATATATATATTTATATATATATACACGTGTATATATATATGTGGTAAAGTAGCTAAAGTGATAGGAATACAGTCCGGATGCCTCAGCTCATCTTTTCTAATGACAACAAACAAAGGCTGTAAATGATGAAAAGGATCCAAAAGGGGATAAATGGAGTGTAAATAGGATTGGATGTAACCTTACCAAGCGCAAGGCTTTACTTCTCCAAACACAGATAACATGCAGTCTCTATTAACAGTACGGTTTCAGACAGTTAAGGTCAGAGTCTCTGGATAGAGGTAAGCTGATCCTAGGCCTGTGCTTAAAGTCACCCTAGTGGGTTCTCATTACAGCTCTGTGTGAAAATGAGACACAGCTTGTCGGACCTTGTGGTCCATCTGTAACCCAGTAACCCTTCGTTGTTTCTCTTCGACTACGCTCAATCTTTTACCCTTTTCCTCCTTTTTTCCCCCGAAAGAATTAAGGGTTAGGCTACTGTCAAAAACAATCACAGAATGTACTGTGCAGGTTCAAAAGCAAGCCAAGCCCCAGTGGAAATGCTGAAGGAATCAATTTATTGAATGTACATGAAGACTCATGAATCTCTCAATGTGAGGTGCATCAAAGCCATCAGGACTCCTATAATATAAACCAAACCAACCTTTTTTTTTAATGCACACAGGCTGCCCAGCTCCATACAGGATCTTGGGATTTGGGCAAAAACTGCATCTGATCAGAACAGATTAAAGGATTGGTCTGGTCATATTTTATATATTTTTTATTGTCTAGAAATCTCATGAAAAGACCAAAACCAGCAATAAAGTGATCCTTATAAAATATAGTCTTTGTAGTCAAAGTCAAATTCTTCCCTGTCTTACTGCAGACCTAAAACACATCAATGAGCCACAAGTTGCACTGGGTGAAATATTTCTTCATGTCCATGAATATGAGCACTTTTGTATCAATCCCACATACACCATCCTGCTCATGTGAATACTTGCTAGTGCACCAAATGTGTATTAATCCACAAACTGCAAAGGTCCCCAACAAATGCACTTGTTTATTCCGGGAGATATTTTGAGATATTTTGGCTAAAAACTACAGTGCCAAGCCATTTTAGGAAATTACTGATCCTCCTTTAAACTTAATTTTTTGTGACCGATTTTTAAAGATTCATGTCTTCAGTAGAAACAAATGCACTTGGGGCTAAAGAAGTTGAAGAGTACTGAGAGACAGCCTTAATATAATGTTGGTTTTGGTTTACAAATGGATACAAAGGAAATCTACCTTTACAGTACAACTTCATTGTTCTGAAATCTCTTGCACATGATTATGCTGAATCACTTCCAGTTTTGAGCGAGCAGCAGGCACTTAACATCAAAATACTTTGTTTGCTTGTTATAAAGATGGTCTGTGAATTTGTCACACCATCCAAAAAATTGGAGTTACCTGGCGTTAACCTGATAAAACAAGGATTATCTTTGAGTAATAAAAGGCTTCACTTGACTACCAACTGAGGATCGACTACACAGCTCTGAACATTGTCCTGAAGTGCACTAATGAGCTTGTTAACTTCAATCACATCCTTCCACATTGACATTTGAAAAGGAATTTATCCCAACCAAGAGGGATTAATCTCATTAGAGCTCAAGAGTCATATAGATTGTGCCTGCTTGGCCTAATTGACGTTCCTACTGTACAGGTCTAATTGACTCAGTATGGGGTTTCAGAGCAGCTGTGGGACACCTCGACGACTCTACCAGACTTACCAGATGCATATTAGAGATGTGCGCACTGTACACAGCAGTGGGCAAATACGTGGAGAGGGTACGCGATTATTTGTATCTTCTGTTATTGGAGCATTGAAATTAATAATACATTACATAATAATACATTAATAATGTTCAGCCAATCATGAGTCATTTAAAGCTGTAATTTGAAACATGCTTACTTGCATTTTTGCAGAGTTAGATGAGAAGATCAATCCCACTCAAAGGTGACAACAAGCAGCCTTTAGCTTAGCTTAGTGTAAAGAGGAAACAGCTGGCTGTGCCTGCCAGCACCTCTACGGCTCACAAATACATTTTTTTTTAGTGCAGATTAAATAAACGATACTTGGTGTTAATTAGTGATCTTTAGAGGTGTTGGTAGTCAGATTTTTACCTTTGGCAGACAGGAGACAGATGGTTAGCTGGCTCGGCTGGCCCCCACTGTTTCCAGTCTTTGTGATAGACTAAGCTAAGCAGTTGCCGGCTATAGCTTCATACTTACCTCACATACATGAGAGGGGTATTGACTTTCTCATTTGACTCTTGACAAGAAAGCAAATGCATTTCCCAAGCTGTCAAACTATTGCTCTAATGGCCATACTACTTGCTATGTAATATGGGAACAAGCTCAGTATTTGACAGTTGGTACAAACAGAAAAAAGATTTTTGTCACAGGATCCAAAAACAATGTCATTGTATCATAAACCACAGCACTGAGTCAGACAGGTTTATGCCTGCTGGATGTCCATGGATCAGTGTGACACGCAGATCCTCCTGTAGGGTCTTGCTCTTTGACCCCTGACCGATACTGAAACTGCAAGACTCACACTGTGAAGGGCTCTATGGGGATATTTTACAACTTAGACCAAAGTACAAGCAGCTCAGAGAAGTGTTTTCTGAATGACCCGTACCTGATCTCCACCCCATGGAGACCCCGTAGTCCTGCCCCTCTCCACCTTCACATTCCTCACACAAGGAATGTTGCTGTTCTCCACTTAATCTACTTAATAAGTAGATGAACGTTTTCTGAATCTTCTGAAACTTGGACTGAAACTTTTCTGAATGAAAATCTGGAGAAGGTTTAAGCAACTTAAAACATACATTTGTCTTCATCAAGAAGAGTTTCCTGCTCTTCTGTTAAAGTTTTGTCCTGGAAGTCCTCCATGAACTCATAATTGTCTGAACTGTCTGAAAGTGAAATTAATAAAATAATAAAATACAAATGTTTAACTTTTTCCTACTACAACACCTTCTGAGACATGTTTTGGAATGACTGTAAACTATAGAATTGGTTATGATGAATTATATATTATTTGTATATTTTATAATTCTTTGCCCATTATTTTACTTTCATTTGAACATGTGACTTTTTCTTCTCTTCTTTTGCGTTTGACAAGTGGAAACAACATGACTGCTTGTACTGATGTATTTGTTTGCAATGATTTAATTATTAATCATAGCCTACTATTTTTTGTTTCCATTTCAGTTTCATATCATTTCATTTATATTTATATTTTTTATTTATTATTGTTGTTGATCTAACAAATTAATTGCTACAGGAGATATTAAGGATTTTACATAAATAAACTCAACGTTTTAAACATTGAACTATTTGAAATTAAAATGACATATTGCACAATATGGCAGATGTCGTGTAAATCCTTGTCCTTTAGTGTGCTCTTAAAGGCTGAGGCCCTTTCAGACTCTGGCTCTGAAAGCTGTTATTTCCAATGGCATGCTTTTTGTTGCATTGAGCAAAGTGGTGCATGCCGCCCAGTGGTGAGCGCAGCACAAATCGCTTTGTGTCTGAAAGGCTCTTAACTCTTAACACTTTGCTGTGACTAGGAGTAAAGCCTCCTTCACATAAGACATTTGCTCTTCACTCATGCGAGGTAGAGCATACTGCAGACAATTACAGTGCAGGAGTTGGTGGGTGAAGTTCTGGTGATACATGTAGAAATAGAATAAAAAAGGAAGCTGTTGCTGGCCATTGTACTACATCGCTCTATCCATTTATTGTTTTATTATTAAATCTACCCAGTTAGGCAAACCCAAGAATGCTCAGTTACACCATCAGCCGCTTTTACTGTGTCTCTCTGGTACGTACACAAACAGCTAAGCTAACTTTAGCATTAAATTAAACTAAGTTCTTAAACTATATGCCAGACTATTCAAACTTGATAGCCGCATCTGACTGCTGACATTTCGCCGTGCATTACTTTTTCTGGTGAGATCTTGGTACTTTTGGTGTATTTGAGTTAGAAGAACTTTGAAAGACCAGCCCATTGTCACTCCCAACACATCAAATATGACAGCCTTAGTGGCCCTTCGCTTCTAAGTATGATGCTGTAGTTACGTAGGTACAGGTATGCAACTTAAGTTACATAACGTAAGTTCAAAACAAAGCAACATTAACATTTGGTCAAACCACAGCAAAGTACCAAACCAAACAGTTTTTGTACCTAAACCTAACCAAACTGCAGGGGTTTCACAACATTAATAAAAGTCCAAACGTCATAATATGTGAAATGTTTGTAGGCAAGATTTATTTTGAAAGTCTCACCACATCTTCCATATTTATTATTGCTAACTTGACGGTAGAACTCCGCATATGCAAATCTGACGCTAGAGGGGTAAATAGAAAGTTTAGGGCAACTGACCAAGCTGCTGTATTAAACGAGTTGGGAGAGAGAACAGGTTGGAAACACGGTTTGAGTTTTTCTTCCGTCACTATCTACCTCCCCAGCCTGCGAGTGTCACTTCTGGCAATGTCACACACAGGTGATATCTCAGTGGTTGCACTTTGAGATAATTTGAACATCGGTGGGTGCGCCATGCCAAGGGTAGTAGGCGTGTTACCACTGATCATGTGTGGGCCTTTTTCATAAAGTGTGATAAATATAGGTCCTGTATCTCAATCTGCACCGTTGCACCTTTTAATCGTATTGTGCACTTGGACCTTGAGGTTGATTTGGTTTACTAACATGAACTTTTTCAAAATGTATCCTTTTGGTTTTCATAAAGACACATTTGCTTGTTTCTATATAATGTATAAGGCTTTAATGTTTAAAATGTTTACTGGATGTAAATTCAGATGAAAAGGACAAAGGATTTGAAATATGTTTTTGTTTTTTGTTTTGTTTTTTAAATCAAATCTTCCAATTAATTTCCTTTCTACAAAGACAAGTTCTCCGTGACATGAACAAATTACCACTTTAGCAGAAGTCATGGATCATTTCCCTTTTGACAGTTTGTGTTGTGAAATATAATCTCACATACTTTCATCACAGGAATTTGTGGGTTAAAAAAAGAAAAACCACCCCTCTTAATTTTAGCGATGGTGGCAGCGGGTTAGCAAGTGACCCACAGTGACCCCTGGAATACCAGACACGGGCTCCAGTGTAAATAAAGGTTTGGTATTCATCCATAGTAATGGCACCACAACAAGGACACATTTTGTTTGGAGGTGTAGCTGAGAAGTGTGTGTCCCCTGAACAGAAACAGATTTCACACCAAGTTCAGCCCAAACTCTGAACAACCTCTGCTCACTGATCCAACTTCTAAACTTCAAAACAGTCACTCTGAAACATGAAACAAGATTTAACATGTAGATGCTTGCTACATGTTAATGCTCCATTGATGTTGCTCCATTAAAATATAATACAAACTCCTAGAATAACCGGCAGAGTTCAGATCTCCAAGATAATTGTTTTCCAGATGTATGTGATGCGATTTTTTTCCCTGACACTGTAAAATGTTTGAGTGTCTCCTAGCGTACTGCAAGCTGTTAAGTAAATGCAATTAAGGGTGATTGTATCCAGATATGCCTGACTTGCCAAAAGCTTTTCTCCAAAGTATGCTCTGGGATGCAAGTCATCACGATAAGAGCAGAAAGAAAACAGCACATGAAACTATAGTTGTTTTTAAAAAAAATATTTATCTGATTTCTTAATATTTGAACTGTTCTGCACATTCATAATAAAACCAAGAATGACTTCACAATCAAGATATCAACAACATCCCTATGGCAGCAAAAACAAGGCGTAGAAGGGAAGGATTATTGGCATTAGGGAAACTATAATCAAGTTCAGCACCGACAACTCTCAAACTCATAAAAACCTTATTTATAAACATGATTCTCATATCAAAATTCACAATAAAAACATAGCCTGCAAGATCCATAATGTATGTGTTACTGCCTGGCAGATCACTTTTTATATGTCCCCTCCTTTTGATAAATATACATGTTTAAAACCATTAAACAGAGCTGAGCCACAGCTAATACTGTCAGAACAAGCTTCTGATGAAAGAGGACATTGTTTGATAATTCTTGGTCACTGATCCTTCATCCTTGTGAAGAGATTTTAGCATTTATTATTATTTTTTCCCCCATATTTTCTGTAGATATTGTGATAATATCATTATTGTGAATCCTTTTGGCCACAATAATCGTGTAGACAAAATCTGATATTGTGACAGCCCAAGTGTAAAGTCATAAATTTATAACTATAGTTACCACCAGCCTTTATGATGTCTGAACGTGTCCAGGTGGTGCCAAAAAGTCTAGATAATATAGATTATTTTGAAGGAATACTCATATTTGATGATTTGCATATTAAATGTCTGCTTCTTCAAAGAGCTGCTTGGATTCATAGGAGTGGCATGCAATGGATCCCAATGGTATTCATTCATTCATTCATTGGTTTCTTTAGCACAATCACTTTCACCATTTTAACCTAAATATGGCTAAATATGCCGCTTCCATTTGTCACTACAGCACAGTCAGCTGTTTATGTTAGTTGTTTATGTTTGTTTATGTTCATGATGAATAAGGTAAACAGCTAAGTGAAATGGAATGTATGTATTTAGCCGTTTTTTGGTAAAGATATGACTGAGCCAAAATGTGTTTTCAGAAACAAAAAAACTGAACGAGACTGCATCAGTATTTATACTCTCAGTCCAGTCATTTGTTAATAAGACTGATAGAGACTTAGAAAAAATAGAGCTGGACTAGATTAAGCTCATAAGCCTCACACAAGCTTCACTTCTTGATCTATTGATTCACTTTTTAAAATGTTCTCCATGCTTAATCTTTTCATACCGGTCTAAGTTTTCCATCATATAATGCCTGGCATTCTTATTCTTCAACTCTAAAAAGTTTATTTTATAGCTTATTTCCTAAAAGATATTTTCTCCTCCACTGAAGTAAATGGTTTTGTTAAAGTGCCAACTATGAACATAAAGTTGTCTAATGGACCCACCAACATGTCATCATTGCTTCCCTGTTGTTTTCATATGAATAAGGCAACATTAAAACCCCATGTGCTAAATTCTCTTCCATGGTAACAGAGGAAAAGCACTCTAAATTCATTCAGAGGGAATCTCCAAACCCTTTATTATTCCTCAGTAATCTCCCTGAAGAGAGCGTGTTAGCACTTACTTGCAGTAGCGTCACTACCTTGTGTTTTGTGTCTTATGGTGTGCGGAGGCAGATGGAACAAGCCCGAGGTAGTGTACATTAAACCTGCAGGGTCCTGCTGAGAGGAGAAGGAAAAGACCCTGAGTTACCCTAAACTCTTTGGGGAGACACATCACTGCACATACACTTAAAAACTGGCCTCATGTTAAAAAAAATGATGGCTCCCCTTTAAGGCCAAGGGCTTTTCCAACCTCAAACATCCAACAAAACGACCTGCTCCAAAGTGCCTCTGCTCTGATCTTTTGACATTCTGGTTGTAGAAGGATGAAAAGGAAGCCCTGTGAAAGTGTTTTAGAGCATCATCACTGTGCCACAAGGAACATTACCAGAAAATAAACATGGCCACGCTTATCTTTCACTGTGGTGCTTAATTAAATATTCTGCCAGTCTTTGCTTGACAGTCCTGGTTGAGGTCTGGTGATAGTACAATATTGTGTTATAGCGTTCCAACCAAAGCATCAGCGTGGCTCTACCTCACACTGCCAAAGGTTACATATGCCCTATCAGATGACACATTCAGTGTGTACAAGCTTAAATATAACATTTATTCTAATCCATTCCATGTATGATGTTGGGGGTTTAAAGGCTGCTATTACAACTGAAATGCTAAGCAAGAGGTGACAAACTTACGCAGTGTCAAGATGATGAGATTGCTTGGTTTATCTTATTCTTTAAAAAAAAAAAATCCTTTGTTACTGTTTCTCTGCCAAAGGAGCATGAAAATAATATATCCCATTCCTTAGAAGAAATATTAAAAACAAAAGCTTCCTTGTATTCTGAAAAATCATGCTGGCACTCTATGTTACTCCAGATGACATAATATTCAAAATAATTTTAGGGTTGGTGTAGTGCATGTAAAGTGCATATTGAATAATACATTTTCTTTATATAGATTACCTTTAAGGTAAGGCTCTGGCAACCAACTTTGTTCCAAAATTCAGACACAAATGACATAATGAGGTTCAATATTACCCGCAAGCTCAGAAACCTGAAATGTGACATTCATGAACTACGTACATAGTGTATTTTCCTCCATGTGTACAAACATGTGCACAAACATGTGCAGTCTGACTGCTTCAAGATAACAGACTCGAGAGATGTAACATCAGTGAGTCCAGTTGAGGTCTCTGATGTTTAGAACACAGTTTGCATTTTCCCCCCAAAAGGAGGAGTTCGTTTGGTGAATTTTGGTCATTCACTTTCTTTTCAAGAGTTTATTTAAATAGATTGAGACCACTCTTGTGTCTCATTAAAATGGCAATAGACAAGGTTATTTGTTTTGATATACCATTATGAAGTAAATGTTGATTGCGCAATCTAATGGTTATAGTATAATGACACCATCTGAGTTTAGATTGGTTATCTGTAGGTAAAACCTTGCTCTCGCTATGCAATTCTGTCTCCAGGGAAAACTCCTGGGAAAATAAAGACTGACTAGCAATCCAGTAAGACTGGCAGCCTGGCACCATTTCTATCTGCTTTCATGTCTCCATTATAGACTACAGGAACAAATAAACTCACGCTCTTGTCCTGTGTTGTCAATGTTTCGCATGTCATTTAACACCGTCCACATTTTATGAGTTTTAGATATGCAGGAAAGGACAAAGTCAGGTGACCTTAGTTGTCTTAGTCACATGGCCTACAGTCACAGTTTGGTTAAGTCTATGCATAAAACTACTTGGTTAGGTTTAGGGGAAAAAAAGAAGTTTAGTTACATTATGTAAGTTGAAAAGGGAAGGCTTAGCGCGTTGTTCGGCGACACCAAAGGGTACCGTGTGCGTCTGGTTATGATGAGAAAGGCGCATGACAAAATGTCGATATGTGACGAGCTGGGATGAGAACACGTTGGTACCTCCCCGTAAAACCACAAATGTAGTTTTTACATTGGAAAGAAAACAAAACAAAGAATACTGGCTTTGAGATAGCAAAGATGTGATTCATTATTCTGCTGCATCTGTGCTTTAAGGTTTAGGGAAATAAGATAAATTTTACTTCTACATAAATATTGTCGACTTTCGCTTTAATAAACAAAGAAAGTACGTACAACTTATTGAGAATTGAAACACACATGAAACGACTCAGAAAAATAAACTACTGAAGTTCAAGATACAAGGCAATGTATTGTTTGTGGAAGTTTGTTTTTTCCAGTGAACTTGGTCACCTTGTAGAGCTGAAATTCTCCACTGCCATGATGCTCAACTTTTATAAACAGTTTTTAGCCACTTTTATATACATGGAGCCTGTATACTTCCTGTACTATAATGTAAACTTGCCTTTCATATGACAACTGTATGTTCCTGGCTATTTGACACAGCCTGTTTTTATACTTTCAGTTCAGCTACAGTATCTGTCTTTTTATGTTCCTGCACTGTATATAAGTACATTAAGAAACACGGACAGAGTTACAATGTATATGCCAGTAAACTAAATAGTTTAAATGCACACATGCTTTATGCTTCTACACTCTGCAGATTATCCTCAAAGTGAAGGGCTAAAATGAGCTCCACATGGGACACTGTGCATAGTCCTGCATGACCACTTTCATAGGTCTGGGAACCCCCAAACACACACACACACGCACACACACGCGCGCGCGCGCACACACACACACACACACACACACACACACACACACACACACACACACACACACAC
>JBBPCS010000283.1:6598712-6620363 GCA_037974645.1 Hollardia meadi
TCATTTAAAAACTGCATTTTGTGTTTACTTGTGTTGTCTTTGACTAATATTTAAATTTGTTTGATGATCTGAAACATGATGACAAACATGCAAAAAAATAAGAAATCAGGAAGGGGGCAAACACTTTTTCACACCACTGTACAAAGAATTATACTTACCAAACCTCTGTAGCCTGCTCCTTGTCTCTACATGAAGGTAGCAGCTTGAGACTACATTAGCTGCTAGCGGAGCACACCTGAAAAACATAAGGTTAGGTTTTTGTAACCTTTGTTTTATAAGCACAGGTGAAGCCCTCTGCTGGACTCTTTGGGTATTACTCTCCTCCAATCATGATCACGTATTCGCTGGCCAATCAGGACGAGCCAACGTGAATATGTGGGAAAACCCCCAGCGCATATAAGGCTGTGAAACCGCTGTTAGTTACCCTGCCACCTCTTCAGCGAGCAGCACAGGAGCAGCAGGGTGTGATGGTAGAGGGCTCTGCCTGTGCTTATAGAACAAGGGTTACAATAATGTAACCTTACGTTTTATCTCACACAGGCTCCGCCCTCTCCTGGACTCTATGGGTACAGTGGATGGTGCCTGATAAATGACTGCTCTGCCACAATCAATATAGGCACACCACACCAAACCTGACCAGCTAGGGGTAACCGCCACAGCCAACCTACTTCCTATCTCAGTCATCGCCGAAAGGAACTAGGAGACCATCTTAGCCTGACCCAGGCCGCCACAGCTATAACCCCAGGTGTCAACACACAATCGACACAGTGCAGACCCTATGCCCTGCAGTGGTGCAGTACCAACCTACACCTGTATACTTCTTAACCACCTTCACCAGTCCTGTGTCACCCCCGCGAGCATAGACCCTGAGAGGGAGCCCGACATGTCCAAGACATAGAACTATATGAACGGATATGCCTCGACACACACTCCATTGAACAGGGCCGTCGACACCACAACACCACATGTTGAGTGTGCACAAATCACAGAGGGAGGGTCATGTCCCGCCTGCCTATAGGCCTGAGAGATACACTCACACGACCAACTGGCAAAGCGCTTCTTGGACAAAACATTTCCAGCCACACCATCCCCAAAGCAAACAAACAACTCTGTACGTCTGTTGGGGCCATGCTTTCAACGTAGTATGCTAATAAGCAAAATGGGCAAAGCAAATGCAGTTTCACCTCCCTGACCCCAGTGTGGGGAGGAGTGCAGAAAGCATCCAAGTGAATAACTCTGGCAGGCAGGAATGCACCAGAGGTTTGTAGGGATCCGACAGCAAGGCCTCAAGCACCAGCGGAAGCTCCCATTGAGGTGATCCTGTACTTCTAGGCCCTACATATGTCTGTATCATGATGTGGTTTAATATTATTTATAGCCTACATGATTCAAGGAACGTTTTAATAATGTCATTGTTTTGCACATTCATAGTAAGTTATTTTTGGTTTTTAGTCAGCAATTGGAAAACTATAATGTAACATCTGTGTTATATTGCAATGAATTGTGGCTAATTACATCATGGATTGGGTGAAATGTGGCTTTGAACAGCCCTGAGCACTCACAACATTTGAACCACATTTTTGTGCTGTATTATCACTAAGATATTAATATACACAATGCAAGGATGCACAAATAAAGATCTCTAAACTCTACAATAATGCATAGTCATCTGTATTAGATAATCATATGTCAAATCTGGTCAGGGGTGAGCTCACAACCTTCGCCCTGAGCCGTGCTTTCCAGCAGAACAAGAAAAAAGATAATCTGATAGTCCAGTCTGATGGTCACTTGGAATAGGAGGCATTGTGGAATAAAACACAAGTGTGTTCTTATCCTGGTTTGATTTTATACTTATCTCTATTTGCATTATATTGAGATAAGTACGGGCCCCTGAACATGTTCTGCATTGTGGTTTCTGGCTTGTTTCATAGTGGACTTGAGGCTGCATGATACACTGAAGGAATTTAAGTTACATTCGCTTGGTGGAGAAACAGTTGTGGAGCGGGAAAGTGCAGGACAGCTGATTTCGTAATAAAACTTTATGAAAACAGTTTGGAAACTGTTTTCATATCTATTGTTAAAGGTTTTGATGGACCGCTACATTTTTCTCTTGGCTAAAAATATGTTTTGATAGACTAGATGATGATATACAGAACAGGATAGACATATTTTTGTGTTTACTCCGTGTTACCTCACATATACACATATTTTAACACTGACAAATGTAAAATCTAATCAAATATAATTGCAGCAGTCTGATTCTGGTTTGTTATGTTTGGTGCCAGAGGTACAGTGGGAATTTAGCCTTTTATCTCACTAACAGTACAGGAAAAAAAAACTGTAATGCAGATTTGTAGCATAAGATTTCCATTACAAATTCCACCTGTTGTATGTAAAGCCACAACAAGACAATCTAGGAAGTCTTCTGAAGTTCTCTTACATGAAAGATGGTACACATTATAGAATGAACTCGAACAGGAAAATAAAAACAGCATAAGTAGCTCATTCCAGCGTGAGCAACCAGCCTTTAGTCTTCGAACACCCTTTATATATTATACCTTTTCTAGTTTTTGCATGCATGTAGCCTATATTATATTCAACTGCACTCTTTTCATGATCACGTTGCCTCCAATGAAAGCCTCGACTTTTTCCAAACAGGACAATCTTCTTTTTACCCTGAGTATTTATGTACTGCATACCTGAAGATGAATCCACAGCACCAAGCATCAAAAAACTGTCAAGAACTTAAAGCTAGCATCAAATGTCTGGGCAGATTCACAATCTTGTATACTTTGATCAGATAGTTCCTGATTCCAATAAAACTGTAGACATTATTATACCGCACAAAGTCCTTCTATTGCTTCATGCTTAGAGAGCTTTTGCTTATTTTGTTTAATGAAAGCCAGCTTATGTAGAAAGCAATAGGCTTAAATACATGCTGACAACTATGTTGGTTTTTGTAAGTCAATTTACAGGAATAACAACTCCTAATCTATTTAATTCTTCTTGGATCGACAAGACCAATGTAATCTGCTCCCAGCAACCACAACACTGTTCACTGAAATGACGCTGAGGGGACAGATATGTCAGTCACTGCTGACTGGTTAGGACAAAATAATACCCCTCGCAAAGAAAAAATGGCTGACATGAACACAATCAGTGTGTTTGCATGCAACTTTCTCCAGAGAGCTGATTTCTTAAATGTCATGTAAACGAGAAACCTGGTTTGTGTAATTGAGGTAGGGGATTATGGAGACCTCATTTCCACAAGTAGATTTTCTATGGAAAATGCAGATTTCTTGGCCATGCATTCATGTAACTGGGTTTCTAATCCAAATAAGTATCTCAGATACATGTGGCATATTCAAAAATTATTTGTGCTTAATTTATCAATTTGCATTTAAATTAAGTCATCAAGCACCCAACATGGTAGAAATCCAGCATGGTGTACACATTGTACATACAGAGGGAGGATCAGGGGTTAAATGGAGACCCAACATTTTTGCCCTAGAACTCCCTTGAAGGTTAATCCAACCATGCTGTGGAATACCATCAGTTTCAACATACAAATTGTGAATAATATCATGTATGTATTGTACATAAAAAAAGTGTTTGGCCAATCCAAAAATATCTCTCTTTGTAAAACTGCCAAGTAATCTTATTGTACTCGACTCTTCCTGACCTCTCAGCAAATTTAGTTGCCTGACTGACAGGCTGTATTTGATAAAGATCCACTGAGCAGCTCTTGACTCCAGTTGTGGATACTGTTGAGCTACTGAGACACAGGAGTTTGTTTGGCCAGATCACCATGGGATGAGATCTCTTCCATCACCGTGATCTCAAGAACAAGGACCTGCTGAAATCACAAATAAGGAGGAGTGCAGACCTTGTCAAAACCCACTGAGGTGCAGAGGAGAGACTGGACCGAGTCAATAAATAATTACACACCTATCAGTGACTACATGCAGGACACACTTGGTTGGTATGGTTCGGGGTCTGACTGTTTATTATCTTTCATGAAACTATCTGATAAAGACTTGACTCCTCAGCTTCCTCAGCTCATATGTTCCCTGAGGGCAGCAGAACAGCAGACCAAGTGGAGCCATGTTAACTCACTTAGTGTTTCTTCACAGTTCTTCGAGAAGAAAACTCTTTAGATTTTCAGATCACTGTTACAGGCAGCAAAAAAATCAAAAACAAAACTCTCCAAAGCTGTGGAGACTCCTCAGTTTTTTAAATGAATAAATTAAAATTGCACCAATACTGGATGAAAGTGGTGAAGAGAACAAATACTACATCTAACATGTTTATGGTAAAATGAGCTGCAATTATGGATGCATTGAAATGTATACTAAAGTGTCAAATTAATTGAAAATGAAGATGACTACAAATTAATATTTCACTCAAGCATCATAGTCTCAATAAAGCATCAAATCAAGATCACATACAGTACGTATACTATTTTTTATGTAACTTTGAAGCTACTTTAAGGAAGTTAAAGTTCAAAAGGTTACAATCATGCTTTTAATCTGAATTGATTGAAACCCAATGCTGAGGGTGGCCTTGTGAAAAATGGTTGAAAAAATGCCTATTGAAGTCAAAATGATTCTGGCATTCTAAAAAGAGGAAATTGAATTGCAATGTCTTATGGGAAGCACTCCAGGGAAGTCTCAGCTCTGTGTGGTAAAAATACCATTAATGATCATTTTACTTGCTTTATTGTTGATCCAATATTAAGAATACCGTCTTCATTATTTGTGCATTTTACTTATTCTATTTACTGAAAGAAATCCTGTCTTTGAGTAGAACACAAGCTAATAAATCATCACAGTCAGTACCACAACACCATACTTTTTAAACAATGAACCAAAGAAAATACAGAAGAAAATTTCTTTATTGCAAATTTGTTTGCAAATGTATCAATATTTAAACTAACATACAATTCTCTGGAAATTGTTCACAAAGTGCTGTTTATTAACAGGGTGTCCATAGTCTACAGTCAGCACACACAAAAGCAGTCATGAAGGGAAGAGATCATTTCTGTTCATGAAAAAAAACACAACAGCCAGAACCTGGAACTGGTTTATGAAAATCTATCATCATACTAATCAGTGACAACAGAACAATATAGGCTACCATTTCTTAAGAAAAATCCCTTATATATTTTTTGTTTTGTTTTTGATTATGTCTGCATAAGCTTTGACTCTTGGCTAGCTTTAAAAAACTGAACAATATAACATTGATATTAAGAACTGTCTGAAGGAATAAAATAAGTTCTGTTCGTCGTGGGATTTTAATGGCATTTTATTGGCAAAATATAAGAGGGAGGCAAAAATAGGTCTGTATTAAAAATTGTTTTTTAGGATTCCAGAAAGACAGACTTAACCACAGAACAATGTTGCCTTTCTTTGGTTATTTAAGTTAAACCAACCTTGGCATTTCCTTGGCTTCCATTTAGAAGCTGCAACCAACTGCAATAATAAAGTGTTTCATTTTCTACACATATAAACATGTTTACAATAAGACATTCAGTAATTATATGCTGACTCAAACATCTGTTCTCATTCAAAGTGCTGCATTATAAGAATATAATGCAAGACCGAGTCCAGGCTTTTGCAGATATTAGTTTTTATTACAAAAGCCAGTTATGAAATCAACCTTAATCTAAGAAATGACTACATTATGTTGAAACGAAAATTTTGCCTAGTGTTGCCCTTTGAGACTAAACTCAGGGCACTCATGAGTCTAAAACCATAGAAACAGGGACAACAATGGAAATACTGTAAGTCTGGGACTTCACCCTTCTATGTCTGAAAACTTTTGATATGTTGTATTTTAATACTATATTAGAATGTTGTCAAAACTAAACTGCACTGCAAATTAAGTCCCTTAATTCTATGGGAAATACCTTCAGATGGTAAATGGGAGATGGAATTGAATGCCACAGATGAACTTGGTCAAAGTTCATGTCTACACCTGGATTTCTGCCTCCAATAGGCTTGCAGTGAGGGGCCCTGAGTCAAGTCTGATACCCCCCACCCCGGTGTCAGAGACAACTGGTGAGGCACTAGGGGTCCTAATAGTGAGAGAAGACAGCGATGGGGAGAAATTGGGTGTCATTGCTGACGGGGTAAGTCCTGTGTTCCTCGCTAAGGGGGAATATGCATATTTGCGGAAAGAGGGCTTCCTGCTCAGGCTTGGCATACGCCCCGGCTTTCGTGGAGGTACAGTTCTAATGCCAGGCTGAGCCACTCCCGTTATAAGAGGTGGTGGGTACATGAGACGGCTTGCCTCTGCTGCTAAGTCCTCATGGCCGTCTTGAAGCTCCTCATCAGGGAGCATCCCAATATCAGTGAAGACAGATGCCAGAGTCTGGAAACGTGGCTCCCAGTCCAAAATGTAGTCCCAGCTGTAGCTTCCCTGTAGCTGCTCCTCTAGACACATCAGTGAAGAGAGAGAATCTGCAGAGGCATGGGCTTCAGAGAGGGGAGCATACCCATTTGTTCTCATGCTCTCTTCCAAATCCCTCACCCTAAGTATTGCAGGAAGTAGTCCCTCACCTCCCCCCTCTTCTTTGAAGTGGTAGAGGCTTTCTGTGCTGGCCATTCCCGAGACTAAACATTTATTGACACTGTGCTCCGGCCCTACATTGATAGAATGGCAGGAGATATTGTCTCCAGGTAAAGTAGAGTGTGTGATCTCTGTGGTCTGCTTGCCTTGCACAGATTCATCTCTTTTATGACAGGGGTACTCATTAATCCACTTGATCTCCTGGTCCTCAGCAGTCTCACCTTCTGCTGATCCACGGCCGCTTGAGTCTGACTGATTGTATGCGTTTGATATATCCCTCTTGGTCACCAAGATGCTGGGCTGTTTCATCTCCTGCAGAGAGATGCCACTTTGAATTTGGCCATTGGATCTACCAAATGAGCCAGTGCCATGGTTCAAGTTTGCAGCAATGGAAGCTGCCTTTTTGATTGCTGCTTCCTTGATCTTATACCTGAGAACCAAGCCCACAAAAATGAGGAGGACAAGGAGGATCATGATTAGTGAGACACTCAAGCTGAGCATGTGCGCATCAAGAGGTACCCCGGTGAGTGCCTCTGCTGAGCTTGAGATATTGATGAAAACTAGACAGTTAGTAGTCCTGGAGGACAATCTGGGACTACCTGCAGACACTACCAGCTTCACCATGTCCTCACTGGCATGGCTGCCTCTTCTGCGATATACAGGTTCTGACACAAAAATGCTACCAATTGTTTTGTTGACTGAGAAAAATGGCGATGAATTCACGAGGGAATACTCCACCAGCCCGTCCACTCCTGCATCATGGTCCATTGCCATCACGTAACCCACTATCTCTCCAGGCTTGGCATTTCCTGGCAGGAGGAAATGGTACTGCTTTTGGGTAAAGACGGGACTGAACTCATCCACTCCCTTGATGGTCACCTGCACTCTCACTGTAGCTGCTTTGTCGCCTTTGTCCCTGGCCTCCACTACAAAACAGTACTCACTCTCCCGTTCGTAATCATAGGTCTGTCTGGTGTGAATATCGCCTGTTAGGGGGTCGATGGCAAACGCCTCCTTCTTCTCAGGGCTGCCACTGCCATAGTCCATGAAGCAGGAGGACAAAATAGAGTAGGTAAGCTGGCCGTAGGGGCCTAAGTCATTGTCAAAAGCATGGACAGAACAAGTGTGGGTAAATGCTGGGAGGTTCTCTAGCACTGAACAGTTAACAGTAGGGAACATGAAGTATGGGGTGTTGTCATTTTCATCCAACACTGTGATGAAGACCACTGTAAAAGCCAATTTACGCACTTCGGATGATTCACCGCCATCAGATGCTCGGATGGTTAGGGTGTATTTTGAGTCTTCCTCATAGTCAAGGGGGTGGTTGACCACCAGAAGGCCAGACTGAGGGTCGAGCTTGTGGTGACCTTTGCTGTTCCCCGAAATAATGTCATACCGCAACAGGCCATTGGTTCCTAGGTCAGGATCCTGAGCACTGACCTGGATCAGCCTGGTACCTACATGGCTGTTTTCACTCACCTGTGCATAGTATTCTGTGCTGGAAAAGACAGGGGTATTGTCATTGCAGTCTGTCACAGTCACCATAACGACAGCAGAACTGTTCAATGGAGGCGTACCTCGATCAGACACACTCACTGTCAGCGCATAGCTCTCCATGGTCTCACGGTCTAAAGGGTTACACAGGACAAGTTTTCCAACATTTCTCATCTGATTCTCAACTTGAACCATTTTTACTTCCACGCAGAATCGCTTCTCCTCATTTCCCCTGATTATAGCATAGTCCAAATGGGTATTTTCAGGGCTCCAGTCTTGGTCGTCTGCAGACAATGTCAGCAAGGTGATGCCTGTGGGTGTGTCTTCTGGGACGGTGAGTGTGTAGATATCCTGGTGGAACAAAGGCGCATGGTCGTTGGTGTCTAGAATCAGCACATCTATGGAGGTGACAGAAGACTGCACAGGATCGCCTTCGTCTTTGGCCTCAACCAGAAGATGGATCAGGTTGCTGTTTGTGATGGCCTTCAAGGGCTTATTAGTGAAAACAGACCCTACAAGACAAAACATGTTCATGAGTGAATTAGGTTATTTTAAATTTGCACTAATTATTTTTTTATATTAACATTAGATCCAATGACTGTGCAGTGCCCATTGTGACAAAACAAAATAAGCACCAAACTCTCCTCAGTATATAGTGGAGATATAGAGCTTATTAGCTCTGCACCCACTGCACACTACTCATCCAGCACCAAACAACAGACAGACAAAGTTAGCAACTAGCTCTGAACATAGAAGAACGTCTAGCAAGTGAAAGAACCAGATATTTTTTTCAGGAGTTGGTAGAAAGTAAAACAAAGCTCAAAGGAGAGTCATGTTTGGTCAGAAACATCCTGATGATCCTGAATCCTGACTGACTGTGGCATGTGTAAATAGGTAACTTTTTGCAAACTCATTTACCATAACAACCTTACAAGAAGATAATATGTCAGATCATATATCAGATATTCTAAAAAATATTATATTAATGTCAGTAAGACAACGAGCACTCATTCAAACATAAGCTGATTTTATCTTACAATGAAACTTCTTATAAGGTAGAGAAACTTTAGGCGACCTGACATCTGGTCTCACCAATGTAAAACCATAAAACTCTTGTCAATTGATTCAACAGATGGCTTAACAAATACATGGCGTGTTCCTGGATTTGTTTTTCTTCAGAATAAGAGCTATAAAACATGTCTGCTTGGTTGACAATATAGTGAGAGCTAAATCAAAATTGTCCTTGTCATTAAACACCGCAATGCAACATCATTTCCTGTCTGACTATTCTTTAATGAACTCCATATGCAGACTGTAGGAGCAAATTTTGTTCTCGGATGGCAATTAAGTGTTTGTCCTTTCAATTCATGATTCTTCACTGCCACTTAAACTTTTCTACAGGAAGACTTTATTAATTTGGAGGCTCTACTCTAAAGCAGCACCATTCATTGTTTGTGAAACAAATAGGCATGGAAAAACTGAGGCACCTCGCCACAAAAAGCCATGTTAAAGTTTTGGATTCTATTCGGAGAGCTTTAGTCAACTTTGATAAAAAATTCACTTTTTATGAGGGCTCCTCACCGCAAAACAGGGCAAATGCATTTCTTTGATATTAAACTTTGGAGTTCAAACAGATAGAAGCCCATAAATCAAACTTGAGTGGTAAAGACTAGCCAGAACTGAGGAGACGTGGTTTCCTTTCAGCTCTGTAGGATTTATCTTCTTTCTTTACTTTAGAGACTTAAAACAAGGAGATAATAGGATAGGCATGGCTCCTCTGAAGAACTTTATCTCAGTGACTTCTCTTCTCTTTCACCCTGTACAAGGAACTCACTTGCACATACATCCAAGACTAAATAAAAACTGGAAGAGTAACCTCTGATACTGAAGGCTGAGTTGCTCATAACCAGGCAGACTTTCTCTGTGCCCTTTTCTTTGGCGTGTGCTCCCTTAAACTATGCCAGAAAACCTGATTTCAATGGAAGGATTAAGAGGTACAAATATGAAAATCAGACAACCAGAAAGCTATAATTCATGACACTTGTAAATCTTGAGTTAATGTCTTTTACAAAAGAACTACAATACATTTTGGATCATTGTTTTTTCATCCTTCTGGTGACTCCCTTTTCTATACACTGTATCTCCTGTATACACACAGTGATGGTTTGCTGCCAAGGGAACATTTATATAAAAGCATTGCAGGATGTCTTTTCCATCAGTTAAGCTGTTCTTACCATTGTCTGGCTGGATGTAAAAGCCTTGTAACAGAGATGAAAGCAGTCTGTAGGTGATCTTGCCATTGAGTCCAGAGTCTCTGTCGGTAGCAGAAACTGACAAAACTCGCGTGTCTGCTGACACCAACTCTGACAACTCCACCTTGAATAGAGAACAAATAATGAGTCAAAGCTGCAACAAGATCATATTTACTCTATATTTTAAAGCTGCACTAATCAATACTTTTTTAAATATTAACAATAGATCCAATGGCTGTGCAATGGTCATTGTGACAAACCCACAAAGAATGACCACCAAACTCTTCTCTTCTATGGAGCTTTTTAGCTGCTTTTAGCTACTAGACAAAGTTAGCAACTAGCTGTGACCATAGCAGAACGTCTAGCAAGTGAAAGTGCGAGATATTTTTCTCAGGAGTTGGTAGAAAATCAAACAAAGCTAAAAGGAGAGTGAATTTTGGTTAGGCATACTTTAATTGTAACAGAGGCTTGGTTACTGGTTAAAATTCATTGATGCTTTGTAACTCATTACAAATGTATGTATGAACAATGTTTGGGTTGCCAGGTCTTTTTTTTTTTTTGTTAACTCTTTATTTCATCAGGAGAACCCCTCTCATTGGACAGTCCCACTATTAAACTGAGAAAAAGAGAGTAAGGTATCTGGATCAAAATCCATACATTAACCTTTAAGAACACTTAAAACTTCTGAACTGCTGGATTATTGAAGTGTAAGAATTTATTAATGACTTACTATTATTTATATCTACACACCTGATGGCTCTTTAAGTGAGAACCTTGTGACACTTAATTAAAGGGGCACTCTGCAGATTTTACACATTAAGTTTAGTTTATTAAAGTCATAGAAAATAACCCTTATAGTGTCTTGAGGGGTTTGAGACTTAAAAGTTTTGTAAAGAAGACCTATGTTAAAACCTTTTCGAGTATGGCACAGTTTGTTTTTTGAGTTTTTTTTATATATCTTTTAAATAATTAATAATACAATATTCAACATGAATTAAAACTTATAAATCCCGAATAAGGCATGCCTTCATAGAAGGTTATTCATTTTGTAACAACAACATGTATACTGTTTTATTAATGGCTTGCTGACCCCAACCTGTTGGCATATAGCCCTTCTACCCAGTAAATATGTCATCTGTACCTGGTAGGAGACCTTGGTGAAAACTGGAGCGTTATCATTGACGTCAAGCACTTGAACTTTGACCTCTCCAGAGGTCTGGTGGAGGGAGTCAGATGCCGATACAGTCAGCGTGTACTCTGTCTGCTCCTCATAGTCCAGGGCTCGGGTCAGGGTAACCACACCAGTATATCGGTCAATAGCAAAGGGAAAATTGGTGCTACTGTTGTCTGAGAAGCTGTAGGTGATGGTTGAACTCAGGTCCACGTCGTTTGCAGTCACCTGGGTGACCATGTAACCTGCTGGCAGATCTACAGTAAAGCAGAAGACATCAAAATAAGTTCAAAACAGACAGTGTTTATATCAAAATTCTTGAAAGCAGCAGGGTTGGTCTTACTCTCTGCTATAACCACAGGCTCCATGGGGGGGATGGCAGGGCTGTTGTCATTGACGTCCACCACTTGGACCCTGATGGTGGTGGTGCTGCTGAGTGGAGGGTTACCCCTGTCTACTGCCTGCAGAACCAGCCTGTAATATGAAGACAGTAAACAAATGATGCCACTTAATCCAAATGCATAGTAGTAGATAGTGTATTGATGTATTATGCTACCATAGGTTGTAATTTACTAATCATAGTACTCTAAATAATATAATTTTAGGTGTTTGTACTTTTTGAGTACATTCTAAAATCAGTCATTCTACTTTGAGCAGATTTTAACTGTTGGACTGAAAATTTCGAAAAGAAGAATCAGAGTCGTCCACAGTTCAATGTCATTAGGATATTCCAGATAGTTTGATTTAAATTTCCTTTGCCTTCTGAGGAAATCTGCCAGCTAACTTTCTAATGAAGAAAACAGTGGAGGGCAGTCATAATGACATTAGGCTCAATCAGGATCAGGGGCCCAATTCTTCAAATTTGCAAGATACAGCAGGAGATAATTTCCTCTGACCCACCTATAGTTTGTTGACTCCAAACTAAATTATTGTTGTTGTACCTTGTTAAATGGTTTGAGGATACAATTTTAATATCCAATGCATATAACTTTTAACATTGAACATGCACAAAAACACCCTTGTATCATGTTTTATTATTTCTATAAAAAAATAATAGAAAACTAACACGTTCTATGAAGATCACGTGTATGGTTCATTATGGGGGCATTCATAGTGTATTATAGTGCATTCATAATGATTTATAACAACATTCATAAACACATATAAACACATAGGCTCTCTGGTGAACTACATCATCAGTCATAAAACATTATAGATAGTGACTTATAATATAAGTTCAAGTGTCTTATGGATGCTCTTGACTAGTTATAAACTAGATCTATGCAGTATCGTAAGTTATCATTGAATATTTTAAGTAAGGTGACAAACTTATTGATGCATCTGTAATAATGCATGCTTCATCATGAGGTTCCACTGTTGTTGGTAACGAAAGTCTAATGCATTTTGATTCATTTAAAAGAATCTATTCTGCATCATAAGTAATTATTATGGAAGACGCCAAAATGCAGAAATTTACACGTAAAATTTGTTGGCTTGGGGAATGAAACTATAAGTTATAAAACCTATATGATACACTTCACTTATATGAATAACCTCTTTATGCTCTATGGATTAGAAAATGATACCAAAAAAGTACTGAAGGGAATGGGTCTGTCTTTACGTAGAAACTTACAAATCTAGCTTAGTCTTGATTGTCATACATTTTATATATTATGGTTACATAACACTTTTTATATGTGAGATTGGCGTACTTGTATGAGGGGGTGATCTCACGGTCCAGTAAGACATTGGTAGCAAGAATCCCACGAACAGAGTCCAAGATGAATGCTTCATTAGGGTTACCGGACACAATGGAGAACTCAATCTGCCCGTTAATCCCGCTGTCAGCATCAGACGCAAACACCTGCAGAAAAATATGGGCAGTTATCATTATTAATAAGATCTTATCACTGCAAACATTATAATAGAGTTGCTTGGTATTTCTAATGTTAGAGAATTTAAACATTCGTATTATTTACCTGCATAATGTAGGTGTTGTGTGCTTGTCCCTCCCAGACAGCTGTTCTGTAGTTGCTGTGTTCAAACACTGGTGCATTGTCATTCATATCCAACAGGCTGATGGAGACCCTGCAGTGAGCTGTCTGCAGCCCGTTGTCAGCCAACACCACCAGTTGGATCTGAGGGCTCACCTCAAAGTCCAGAGAGTTATCTTTCTGTACACGGATCTCACCTAGATGAGAGCAAAAAGCTATAAAATACCCCCCAGAAACTGAAAAATAGCTCATTATATTTCAAGATCGACATACAATATGTATTTTAAAATACAATACATTCAATATAGTTCAAATTCTAATATTAATATTTGCACAGTTTTTCTACTTTTTTTTTAAAACTTTGGCCTTGTGACGCCTTCTTTTATCAGAAAAATTAGGGGAAAGTAATGGAAAGGAAAACAATCTCGGATCTGTTCAAAAAGGTGTTGATATTATGCTTTTATAGGTTCAGGTATTTGTGGTAACCTCAAACAAGTATTCAGTCCAATGTCACCATAATATTGTGGTGAGGTATTGTGCTATGAATCCAGGAAAAGGGTTTGGGTTGGAATATGATAAAATCAGGCAGGCAACAATCATAATCCTTTAGGAAATACTTGTGTATAAACAACCAGATGAACCTGATAAGTTGAAAAGGCATTTTGAAGAGAGAGACAGAGCCCAGAATGGTTGGATTTTTAGCTCAGATTGGACAGACAAACAATAATCGAAAGTGACTGTAAATCGAAAACTATTTTCTGGATATTTTTGTGGAAAATAAAATGGATGGGTGAATGAGACCTTGTGCTATTAGCATAACTTAAATGATGAAAGTATGCATGATGTTCCAAGAATGCCATCTGCTATTCATAACCAGTGAGCTCCAATAAAAACTTTGGATGGGGAGCAAAAAAAGTTACAAATCAATGTCTTTACTTGCAAAATTTACACTTACACTTACCCGTGTGACGGTTGATGGAGAAAATGCGGTTCTCGTTGCCACCAAATATGGTGTATGTGATCCTTTGTCTGCTGTTGGTTTGCTCACTGGCCTCCACTTTTGCTATCCAAGTGCCTTGACAAGGAGAAAGTGAAAAGGTTGATGAGGTTTTTAATGGTATCAGTGAAAACAGAGGGAAAAGAGGTGGTAAAACGTACCCGCTCTACTGTTCTCCTTGACGGTAGCATTGTACACTTTGTTTGTGAACTGTAGTCCTTCGTGTTCTCCCTTCAGATGGATGAAAAACAGGCAGGTGGAGGTTAAAGCAGGTCGGCCTCGGTCTGAAACCACAACCTGCAACTTCCTCCCGGAGAAACCTGCCCTCACACGCCTTCTCAGTGAAATCTCTCCTGTTTCGCCGTTGATGTCAAACAAATTTTCCTCATCCGACAACATAAACTGTATAGTCCCATTCTCACCCTGGTCATCGTCTGTTGCTGTCACCGTCGTAACTATTTGGTTTGGTAGAGTCCTCATGGAGACCCATGCATTGATGGGATTCTGGTCACAGACCGGCACATTGTCGTTCACATCCTCCACCTGTATGGTCACCGATGCCACAGAGCTCAGTGGTCCTTGAGTGCAGCCATCAGTAGCCACAGCTCTGAGGGTGTACTGAGCCCTGCTCTCTCTGTCCAGAGACCTGGTGGTACGGATCACTCCTGTCAGAGGGTCTATTGAAAAGGCCCCCTGACTGCTGTCCTCTGTCAGAGAGTAGGTCACGTCCCCGTTGGACCCCTCATCAGGATCTAAGGCGCTGACATACAGAACCTCGGCTCCTGCAGGTAGGGCCTCGCTGATAGAGGCATGGTAGCTCTTACGGGTGAAGGACGGGATGTTATCGTTCTGGTCCAGCAGCACCAGCTGGAGTTGGGTGGAGGAGCTGAGCGGGATGGGGCCATAGTCACGGGCCTGTATGGTGAGTGTGTAATTCTGCCGTTCCTCGCGGTCAAGGACCTGTGTGGTGCTGACAACACCTGTGTGGCTGTTGATGGTGAAGCAACCTCTGTAGTCCTCACCTGTAAAAAGATAATTAAAAGATAAGTTCGGCTTATCACAACTTTGGTCTTATAATGTAGATTCTCCCATCATTTCTATCCATTATGGTAATACTGTATTGCTGAGATCACAACATTTCAGTTCAAATGAGTGGTTAATGGTAGCTTTCCCAATTAGTTTGGTTTAAACTCAGGGTTTTAAAAATTATATGAATGCTTAGTTTCCTTCTCCTTAGTTTTCACAATGTCACTGAGTTCCCAGAATTAACTTACCAAGTCTAATGTTATTACCAAAAGATGGCCAAAATTATGACCCACATATCTTTATATACAGAGCACTACCTGGGTTCCTTACCTAATATGGAGTAGTGTATAGTTCCATTTTCCCTGTGGTCTGGATCAGAGGCCTGAGCAGTGTGGACGACCCCAGGAGGCAGGTTTTCTGGGATGCTGATCTGGAAGGATGACTGCATAAACTCTGGAGGGTTGTCATTATCGTCCAGCACAGAGCACAGCACTGTGGCCGTGCCCGACATAGGCCGTGTGCTGCTGTCACGAGCCTGGACTGGAAGCAAGAGGAATTTACACTTATGCTCACTGTAGAAATTAAAGTGTCATTTTTATTAAATTTATAAAGTCATGTGAAACCAGTTATCCAATGCCTTTATAAAATAGATTTAGACAGGAAATAGTTGGTGAGAAAGACACACACACACACACACACACCCCACACACATATACAGTGGACTGCCATAGTGTCTTAATTATGTTACAGAATTACTAGAAACTATAGAAAAAGCCATCATTACATATCCTGTGTATACTGCACCATACTATTATTGCATCATTATTGGTACTATATTAGTATCACAATGTATTAAGTCTATTTCTTTTGCACTGTAGGCCACATCACGCATAACTCCAAAAAAGCAAAGCTGCCCTTTATGTCCATCTTCTATTTTTACGTATTTTAAAGTTTTCTTTTTCACTGTAGTGTGCTTCTCCATTCGCCTCTGTAATTGCCCCTTGGGGACAAACAAAGTGATTTGAATTGAATATCTAAAGTTTTGCAGGTATTTAGTCATAAAAAGTATTGGACCAATTAAAATTCTGACCTGATGATGTTGTTTGGAGAAAAGTTAGGGGGTCAACAAAGTAGGATCTATCTTCTGGGGAACAGGAACATCTGTACTACATTTTATGAGAAATCATGTGGAAGTTGTTGAGATATTTCAGTCTGGACCAAAGTAGCAGACTGACAGTGCCATTCATTATAATAACTCCTTCAACAGATGTCCACTGTATACATTGAAAAAATAAGAATTTCATGCAGCAGGGTATGGAACAGTTTTGCTCAGTAATTTCTCTAAACACCACAATGAACCAATCTTTTGACTTTCTAGACTTTTAATAGCAGTATAGACCATAAGAATGAAAATAAAAATCCTGTCAACAAAGTATACTGCGACAGCTTTAAATGCATACTGAGAGAACCTTTTATTTATTTTTATTTCTTTCCAAATACGTCTGCAGCCAGAGAAAATTGTCCCCACATATTTCGGTATTTCCCAATAAGCCCTGAATGATTCTGGCACAACTTCAAGACATTCCGGCTTTCCTGTTATTACTTTTGTTATTATATTTAATTGTTCATCATACTGCTGACTGTACAAATATTATGATAAAACATCTGAAAGCATTTTATCACTAAACACTGCTGACTAGATTGAATGTAATTACTGTGTATGCCCACAAGAGAGTGAAAGAAAACACTTCAAAAGGCAGAGCAGCAGTGCAGTCAGTAGAAGTTAGGTGTACTGTACCTCAGCCCTATAAAAGTCTACTGTTTCCTTAACATAAATCCATCTGTGGAATATTGTTGCCATCATACAAAAGGCAGGCCGTGAATTCTTTACGACTCTGGCTGTGAAGCATGACACGAGAGAAGGTAGAGAATGAGAAACAGAGAGGGGTCAAGAATGTCTGCATTTGATAGATACTGTAGAAAACTACTTTAGATGTTTTATTTTGGCAGGTTGATATTTTTTATTGATATTTTTTATAACCCTTTAGTAAGAAAATCTGAGCCAAGTATTGTGTAGCCAAGCAGGAACATTGTACAGAGAACCGAATCACATGCTTTCACATAGTTGGGTGTGGTTATATCCTCAGTCTCACAATGTAATCCATTAAAGTAACAAACGTTTTTTCATTCGGCATCGTCCTGATCACAGCTATTGATAATATAAATCTATTTGGTCAATACGAACTTTAAACCTGGATCAAGTCAATGCAGACTCTAAACATGTGTCCATTTGGTGATTATGAAACTTCAGCCTGGTGTCTGACCTGCAGTGAGTTTTTGTTTCTCACTCATCAGCACCTGACTGTGACTGATTGCTCTGTTTGTCTCAACTTTTCCAAACTTTTTTTTTTTTTTTTTAAACTAAGAAGGTTTTATTTTTTTTCCCTCGGACATTGCAACATGCCGCTCTGATTAATTACAGCAAGGCGAGGTGGGGAGCTTTCACTATAAAACAGTGTGGGAAATCCTGTTTTTTATTTTTGAAGTCCATATGTTTTTAAATTTGGCTTTGGAACGGGGAAGATTTTTTAAGAAAGTAACATGCAACAGTGTGTTTCAGAGCACTATTACTGTTGTGTCTCTCAGGTGTAACAGGCTTTAATTACGAGTTTGTTTTATGTGTGAACATCAGCATGTGTTTGTGTCCTACCTCTGAGGGTGAAATGTTGCTGCTGCTCTCTGTCCAGGTAGGAGGTGGTGGTGATCAGACCGGTGTAAGGGTTGATGCTGAAGAGCTCAAAGCCAGGGCCAGGCAGCAGACTGTACCACACCACGGCATTCTCCTCTGGAGGCGCGACACAGGAGGTTAATGTATGTTTTAGTACATTCACTCAAGTACTGTACATATTTGTACTTTCTTTTCATGGCACTTTATACTCCTCTACAAATCAGAGGGAAATTTTGTAGTTTTACTCTACTACATTTATCTGACAGCTTTAGTTATTAAAAATTAAGATTTTTGCACACAAAAGATATGAAAACATATGTGCAGCCGAAACGATTAGTTGCTTGACAGAAAGTTATTTTGATGATCTTTATAAATCATTTTGTGTGCTAAAATATTTCATGGTTCCATCTTCACAAATGTGAGGGTTTGCTGCTTCTCCTTTTAATTAAAATAATAATAATAATTTAAGCTTTGGACTGTTGGTTTGATTAAACAAGCGTTTTGAAGGTGTCACTTTTGCGCTACTTGTAATGACATGTATCACTATTCTGAATTTTTGTAGAAAACCATCAGCAGATTAATCCATAGTGAAGGTAATCAGTCCTATACAATAGTTTAAAATGAGCTCCATCTCAACCAATTACAACAGTGAAAACTTGCATTTATATTAATGCATGACTAATTATAATCTAATGACATAATATATAATAGTATAACAGTCACAGGGGACATCTGTCTGCATTGAGTACTTCTAATATTAATACTTTAAGTAAGATTTTCAATGCAGGACCTGCACCTACTTGTGCCAGAGTATTTTTACAGTGTGGTATTAGTACTTTTAGTTAAGTAAAGGATCTGAATACTTAACTGTCCTGCACCACAAGGAGAAACACCTTCTCTGAGGTAGAAATATCTTGAGAAATAGTATTTGTTACAAGAGATACACATGAGAAATTATTTCTATCCATCAGACTTTTCATGTCTAAAACAAGCTAATACTTTTCCTTAATGCTTTGTCTATTGAAACATAAAAACATGTTTTCTTTCTTTCAGTCAAAGCATTTATCTCAATCCTGAAGTAAAGTTTAGCACCTCATCGGTTGAGTTCATGTCAGTTCTGTTCCTAATTAAGACGGGCCTTCTGATACCAGATTGAAAACAGAACCTGTGCTGTGTGTCACCTTTAAGACCTGACAGGGGAGAGAAACCTTTATCTTTGCCCTCTGCTGCTGTAGTCTGGCCCTGCTGCTTTTGATTTGTCATGCCGTTCTTCAACTGGCAGCCACACATTAACCAGACAGAAAAAAAAAAACTTTGCTTTGAAATTACACACAAAATGTGGAGGTGAAGCTTAACAGAATAATGCACAAGTTTTACATTGTCTGGGATTCAGAGGATGTGAAGAAATGTGAGTAAAAACATTGTAATGCCCTCTCTCTACCTGTGCTGTGCAATGAATGGATGGAGTGTTCATGGACATAAAATAGTGTGGGAGCTGACAAGTGGTGCTTAAAACTGAAAAAGAAGGAAATATCTGCATCATGTGGTACTTAGAGCTCACTTGAAGACTCCCTGTGATCAGTTTTTAGTTGAACTTCCTACAGCAGAAATAGTCCTTGTGAAATCTGATGAAGCAGAGTAGGTATTTCTAGTACAACTCCACCTATTTCAAATTTCACTGCATAGGAAAAGAAAATTTAAAGGGGTCAAAATTAGAGGGGATAAGACCTTGTGATACAAGTACGTATACCATAAGTGTTGCTTGAGTTTGACACTTTATGAAACGTGTTCACAAGTTATTGGTAATAATACAGACAATATTTCTGTCACTGTTGATTATGAATGTGATGTGTGCATGTGATTATGAATTCATGTAATTTTTAAATACTGTGAGCATTACAAATAAAATTCAAACCATACTTCATTTTAAAGGTCATCCCTCTTTGGTGTTTTTAATAGCCTAAAAAGTATGTTGTGTGACCATTTACAAATGCCAAGACGCTGCACAGAGCGATATATTATGTTATATTTGCTTGTTTTCTGAAATATAGGTTGTATTTTTACATAATTCTAAGGTTTAAATACATACATGTTGCTTTGTGTTTAGTTCCATCACTTGATTAGCAGCCGCTCATTTATTATTTCTGATCTGATTGCATTTACATTGTTTTTAATTCAGTGGCTAGGAGGAGTACTAGGAGTGAGCTCCACAATTATTTTTCACTCACCACATAAGATCATGCTGGATATTCATCAAACTGATATCATAACGAACTGCAAATTCTTTATAATTTAGATGCTCACATTTAGTAAACCATTGTGAGATTTAAGGCCGGAGATATAATTGCTTTTCAACCACGCGTTCGCGTAGACAGCCAGCTGCGTCATGAACGCAATTGTTCACATACTTACCCATGGACTACGCGTGTAAATGGAGGATTCCAGTAGGGGGCACACCACAGAACTCAGACAGTATGCATGAAGTAAACAATAAATATGGGGACACATGAAGAGCTCAGTATATAGTTAATGCTAAGATCATGGCAGAAAAAGCAACAGCGGGGCTGTAGATGGTATAGGAGGTATCGTGACAATGGTGAGTACGTTTCTCTCGTGCAGCCAATGCGACAAATTGATGATGAGAAACACTGCCAGTATTTCGAATGTCTGCCAGGACATTTGATGATCTGCTCTGTTGGATTAGTTGCTTATTATACACCACAACACACAGTGAGCCAGTCAGTACAGCAGAGCGGCTTGCCGTCACTGTTTTATAAGCATTCTCCGCTGTGCACGGACGTAGTCTAAGTCTCTGACTTGTTTCCATTTATTTTAGCAGGTTTCCATGTTGACTTCTAACATGATGCTGATCTCTCGCCAGCTGTTTTCACAACTATATTTATCATTGTGACATCATATAGATGTGGGTAATTGTGGACATGATCACACAACTTGTCTTCAAAACTTTCCGCCTGCCTACTAAACTTTTCATGTACTGACCCTACACTGCCCCTACCGTTCATGTGCATATTGCATCTTGCGGACGCGTAGCGTTAATTTCTGAGGACATGCACAACCGACGCACCAAACGTAGGCAGGATAAGCGAGGCAGCCATCGTGCTTTTGCAAACGCGCAGTTAAAAGCAAGTATATTTCTGCTCTTAAGAGTGCTTCAGCAAAGAAAAAGAGTGAAAACAGAAAAAAATAACAAAAGATCAGCATCAGCATGTCTGATATGGTGCTCGAAGTTTACCACAAAATTTCTCTATGTGTTTCTTTTCCCTGTAAACACATGAACATTTGCTCAACCAGGACACGTAGATTAACACAAAGGATAGCTGTCACACTCATTGATGTTGCACATCTCCTCTGATGGACTCCAACTCATGGTTGGGGGGGGGGGGGGCACAAACGATAAT
>JBBPCS010000283.1:6620463-6636185 GCA_037974645.1 Hollardia meadi
CCCCCCCCCCCCCCCCCCCCCCCCCCCCCCCCCCCCCCCCCCCCCCCCCCCAAACGATAATGAAACAAGACTGTTGGGAGAGCTGGCTGAGCTGCCAGACGAGTCGATTTGCGGAGACGGATGAAAACACGGCTCCTATTGGCACAGATGGCTTGGATTATGGAAATCATCATGAGAGAGGACCTTTCAAATCTCCCAGAGGAACCGTGTGCTTGCTGTTCTTGGACAATTCTCACCCCAAAAAATGTTGGTTCACATCGAAACCCCTCCTGTACAGATCCTCCAGCCACATGCCCTCCACCTCCAGTATTCGAAAGGACTCATGAAGCGGGATTTAGGAGGCCCTGTGCACAGCATGTTAAAATAAACAGCGCTGATGTGTAGATTTGTGAATATGACTATGGGTCAGATTTGCTGGGATGTAGAGTGAACATATAGCACATGAAAAAGACACAAAAGGAACAACACATGAGGAAACAGGGCAGGGGTTGGTTTCAATTAAACTGCTTCACTCCATTAGTTTAATGGAGTGAAACAAAACAGTCGATAACCTTGATTCACTGCAGCGCTGATGTTTAACCAAAACATGGTGGGGTGAGCTGCTGCTCAACTGTATTTGCTCATGAGCTACTATGCTTTAGAAATAATAGAAAGGAACTATCACACTACTGCTCAAGCACAAAAATCAATTTCCTCTTTTGGCCATTTATTACATCAATTATTTAAAATAACAAAACAACTTTAAATTCCACACAAAATGAAAAAACAAACAAACGCGCTTTGTTCTTTAGTTTAATTTTATCTACCAAGCATTGGTAGTTTTAGACTATTTTTAGGGTGCTCAAGCACACCTAAATTTCATCTCAGCACCCCTAAAAATAATAATAATTATTACTATAATTTTATTTAGAATTTTCCCTACTCCTCTGAAAGAAACAAGATATTTTATTTATGTTTTTACCTAATTTATGTGCACTCATTTCATTTCAGCTCAGTCTGAGTGTGAACTGCATTTTTACGCTCACGCTATTTACTCCCCTCTCCACTCTGGGCGGGGCTAAGGGTTAGAAGAGGGACAAGAAAATATTCTTGAGTTGACAACTCTTTGCTATGTCTCATTACTTCTTCCCTGTTTTGTTCTGTTTAAATAAACAGTTCACCCAAAAATTAATATTCAGTCATTCTTAGCACCCCAATGCCGATGGAAAGTCGGGTTTCTTCGTCCACGAAACATTTCTGGAGCTTCACAGCAAAACAGCGTTGTAGCATTTTCCTAAACAACTGAAGAAGCTGGGGACTTGTTTTAAAATGCGAAAAACAAAAACAATATAAAATTGCTCCATATGCCTCATCCAGCATAACCCAAGCCCCGAGATCCTAAATTGATTGATTGATTTACACCGAAATTTAAGCCGAAATCTACACTTTAGCTGTACATGCGTCGCTAGACGAGATCACATTAGCAGACCCTGTTGTGTGTGACACAAGCTTCCAGGTAGCAGGTAAACAGTGAGGCACGCAGAGGTCGTGAGATCTGACTGATCTTGTGCGTTTGAGCTCGTGCCCCCACTTCAGATGGGGTTTAGCTTGGTGACTACAGCTTAGAAGGGTGTAAATAACATCTTTTCAAATTAATTTGGGATCTTAGGACTTCTGGAGACTTGGATTATGCCGGACTAGCTGTAATAGATAATGAGTGAATTTTCATTTTTGAGTGAACTGTTCCTTTAAGATTCAGCATGAATTTGGAGGTAATAATTTCATTACCTCTGCCAAGGAGGTTATGTTTTCAGTGCTGTTTATTTGTTTGTCACCAGGATTACAAAAAAACTACTGAATGGATTTCCATGAAATTTGGTGGAAGAATGGGGCATGGGCCAAGGAAGAACCCCTTAATTGTTGGTGATATATACCTGTATGTACGCCAGACCTAATATATGAGTGTGTGCGCCCGCTTCATAGTAACTAGCAGGCACTATAGGGCCCATGTTAATGCGTGCACTGGGGCCTGTCATCACTACCTTACGCCACTGTTCAGTCAGGTACTAACAGAGTGTCACGAGCTGCTGCAGTTGGTGCTAAGGTTGAAATAAGAGGGCTGTTGGGCCTTGGCGGAGGTATGAGCTCTACTGAGTGCCATTTTCTAGTTTCATATATATGACACTGAAGAAATTATATTTTCCAACATATAATTTTTGTTCTCAACACAACAGCCAATTTCAGGTGAGAGTAAGGTTTTAATGTTACCTGACTACGTTACCCACAGCAACATAATATCCTTCCTCTTATTATATTATAAACACTGTTATCATGTTTGCCTTTTGGCTGACAGTGCAAAGATGGAGAGAGGACGATAGAGAGAGCGAGAGAAGGAGAGAGCGAGCACCAGGTGAGACAGTGGACAGGTAGTCAAGACCACATAGTTATAATGCCAAGTCAGCCTGTATGTAACAATGAGGCACAATTATTTTATATTAATCATTTTACATGAATGGGAGCTGATCTCCCCTAAAGGTCCGATCCTGTTTTTATGTGTCACTTGGTTTTATGCATATTGAGTCTATGGTTTGAGGCAATTGGGTCTCAATTACACATGCTAGTGCTGCCATCTAGGCACTTTTGTGGCATACTGCCATCTCTACTTCCACAGCAGACCTATTCCAGGTCATCAAGTTTCCAATAAGAACATATTTCACAGAAAAATGGACTCCTCAGTTTGTTTTCTTATACCATGCTAGTGTTTTGTTAAGTAGTAAATTTTATATACATAGCCCAAAACCACACATTTATTTTAGAGGGTTTTACAACTTGTACAACGTGCAACATCCTCAATCTTTAGACCCTCAGTTCACTTAAAGAAAATAAGGGGGGGAAAAACCCACAAAAAGGGAGAAGCTAGCAGAAGAGTGATCCGTCTTCCAAGACTAACATACACATAATAGGTGCTACAAATTCATAAGTACAGAGTAGATGATGATCAGTCTGATCAGATCTAATTAAACTGCCACGAACAGGAGCTTTAAAAACAAGCACGCTCCCTCAGAATTTGAAGTCTAGCCAACCATATACAGCAAGCATATAGAGATGTAGTTTCCCATTGTTAAGTCAGTAAAAAACCTAACTTTTCTTAGACTACCTGCACAGCAATCCAGAAAAAAACAACAAGGAGAAATAATTGCATTAATTGTATCTCATGATCTTCATCAGCGAATAAAGTTCGCCCAGTTGTCATCGCCTAACCTATCTAGAATTTCTGGCCAAGTTATATCAACCATAACTTAACTTAACTTCCTGACACCATGACGTTCACTGATGCAGACCATGACATGCAGCTGAAAGCTCTGCAAAATTCTAGCAAGTGAATTTTGAGCTGACATTAGTCTACCACACTACTGTTCACAAAGTCAAGGATAAAATGGCACTTTTCTCAAACATCTGTGAATGTTTACCTCAAATTGATATTTTGATTACATAGGAACGAAAACACATTCTTGAGTCATTGATTAATCAATTGACAGAAAACTAATCATCAATTATTTTGTTAACTGTTTATTGTTAAGGTAATTTTTTAAGCAGAGATTTCACATTGTGTCTGGTTTCAGCTCCTCGACTGTGAGGATTTGCTGCTATTACTTGTCTTATGTGTTAATAGACTTAACATGTTTAGTCTTTAGATGCTGGTTGGACAAAACACATCTAGTACATCGTCTTGGTCCTTTTAAAATTGTAAGGTGCATTTTTTCAATGTTTTTTTTCTATATTTTATAAACTAAAAAAATATTAAAATACTAGAGAAAGTTGCAGCCTAGTTGCAGTTGCAGCCCTAGATTAAATATACTTTAAGTGTGTTAAACAATGAACTTAATGCCTTTTCCCCATTTTGACTGTTATATTTTAAACACCAATTTACTTCACTATGATATAAAAAGCTGTTAATTGTTACCTGAATCCTTATCAGTGGCAGAGACCCTGATCACAGGCTCTCCAGGGTCTCTGTTCTCCGCCACACTGGCGTTGTAGATGCTCTGACTGAACACAGGTGACTGGTCGTTTACGTCCCCCACCTCCACTGTCAGAGTCTGGGTGGAGGAGAGCGAGGGCAGGCCGTGGTCCACTGCACGGACGGTGAGGCGGTGGAAACGTTGAGTCTCATAGTCCAGAGGGGCCGAGAGAAACAAGAGGCCTATGGAAGATGGAAGAAGGTGGACTTTGAATATGATGGGCTGGAGGAAAAATGGCTTTTTATCTTCCACGGAGAAGTGTTTTGAAACTTTTCTGAGGTGATATGCAATTAAACAGAAGTCCATGCCAATTTGTCAGGATGTTTTAACTTATAACCGTGATTGTTGAAGAGTCCCAAAAACAACTTACCAGCAATGATAGAGATAAATGTAAGATTTTAAATCAAGTTTTAAACCCATTGGCGAATCTCTTTTTTTTTTGTAAAGCAGGAAAATATTTTAACTAAAAAATGAAAGCTCCACCAATGGTCGCCAATATCAATATGAATATATTATTTTTTATCTGTGACATCAGGCTAAAAAAGTTTTGCTAGTATTATTTTTCTAAGCCTTCACCAAGTCATTATTTTTTTCTTCCTTGCCTCTCAGGGATCCCATACATTTAAAGTTGGAAATACTGCTTCTAAATTTTCTGTCCAAATTTCTTGTTTCTTATTATCCGACATACGCCAATACAGATAGAACAGCAGCGAACTAATCAGCCTGAGCTATTTATCAATCTATCTCTACTAAAAAATGTATTAACTCAGTAATCATGCCCTGTAAACATCCTACCTGTTTTCTCCTCTAGAGTGAAGAATCCTTTCTGGTTTCCAGCCGAGATGACGTAGGAGACGAGCCCATTTTCACCTAGATCTCCATCTATGGCTACAAAATGATGCAGCAGACTCCCCACCTCTGCATCCTCCATCACCTGAGCTGTGTTTGCTGATATGAACACAGGCCGGTTATCGTTCACATCCAGCAGGAAGACCTGAGCTGTCACCGACGTCTGTTTACGCTCGTCCTTCCTCTTCGCCTGGTCGGTGGCTGTGACAGTGAAGGCAAAGCTGGGGGTGCTCTCCCGGTTCAAAGGTGCTGCTATAGTCAGGCTTCCTGTGTAAGGGTTGATCTGAAAGGGGAAGCGTGATGAAGACGCTCTGAGTTGAGGGTCAAAGGCCAGAGAGTAGCGGATGGCACTGTTAGGAAATGTTCCGTCATCGTCTCTGGCATGAAAAGCAAACGCCAGTGAACCGACTGCAGCATCCTCCCAGAGACCGAACATCACCAGTTTGTCAAGGAACCACGGTGTGTGGTCATTTACGTCCTCCACCATCACACTGACCAGCACAGACACATTCACTCCAGGAGCGAGTCCTACATCTTCAGCTCGAACCATGAGGAAGTACTGCGTGGCAGACTCGTAGTCCAGCGGCTGGTTGATATAAATGTCACCAGAGGAGCTGTCGATGCTGAAGTGAATGCTCCCGTCGCCCTCAGAGATGGAATAGTGGAATCTCCCTTTATCTGCAATGCTGGCAGAGCCAATAACAGTCGCTGGCTCAGTGTTCTCTTTCACCGTAAAACACCTCACAATTTGGTGGTCAGCGCGGCCATACAGAGCCTCTAGTCCATGAACCTGCAGGTGAAATACATACAGTATATATACAACATTCTGCTTATTTTTTGTCCATGTACAGTTGTACAATGTGCATTATATATATTGTGCATAAGCTGGAGCCTATTTTGGAACAAGTATTTTGTTTATTTATACATATAGTGGATCATAACGGTGTCATTTTATCTCTGTAGGCGTGTTTGCAATATTTGGGACCACTTTTCTAGTAATATTATTGATTCAGACTTTGAAGGAATAGTTCATTCAAAAATGACAAATTCAGTCATTCTTTTCTCACCCCCATTTAGAAAAATAGGAGTTGAATTAGATGAAGGATGTCGGTGAGAAATTCTAAATTGGGCACTTGAAAATGCTGGCAGAAGCAGATGACTGTTTCTTCACTTATAATTCTATAATTCTGATATTAATGAGCTGTGCAGATTAAACTGAAATAATGTTTGGGAATAAAGATGTACAAGCTGAACAAACACAGAGAGTGGCAGACTTTGGAAAACCGTCATCTGTGTGGTCCCCATGTTCAACGACAAATAAAATTTCAAGAAATTTCTTCTGGAATTTTGTACTCACACTAAATTTACTGCAGTAACTTAAATTATACAATTATCCTCTCAGAAACAAATAAAGAAGGTGCATCCAGCAGAAATTTTACCTAACAACAATACAAAAGTCCTAGTATGAAGTAGAGGAATGACCGTACCTGTACATGAATGACTGCAGCGTCCTCCAGAGGCGGAGCTCCGCTGTCCTTGGCATGTATTTTCAGAGTGTAGTACAGTTCAGTGTTCTGGGTGAAAAGCTCTGTTGTTCTGATGTCCCCACTCTCACTGTCAATTTCAAAGTGCCCAAGGCCCTCCTCCTCTAAATTAGCCCAGAGAAATACAATATGGTGATACTCAGGAACTCATCTATAAGTGGCACATGTCTGTAGTGCACTGCTCCACATTTCCAAAGAACACAATGTTCAGAACTCACCTGTGACCAGCGAGAAGGTCACTGTTCCATTTTCTCCTGCATCTAAATCTTTGGCAAACATGTTTGTCATTAAGGATCCTGCTGGTAAACCAGCCCATATCTGCCAAAAAGAGAGGAACATGTCAAGTGTGAGTCATATCGGATCACATCAACCACACCGTACACTTCAAAGATATGCTGCGTAATGTAGCACCAACTCATTCAACACAGTGCTATTTCACATAAGTTGTAACCAAAATGTGCTGATCCAGACAGCAAATGTGATCAAATTGCTGCTCTTCTGGAAACACACAGTAGTGTATGGTGACATGTGTGACAAGTATTGAGATTAATATGTACAGTATATGTTATATATATATATCATATATTTATTTTTATTTTTTATTTGATCATTGTGGATGTTAGCGTGAGATAAATAAAATTATTAAATTAAAAATAATAGCAGATATTTTGTGAATCACTCTTACTAGATGATGTCATCATATGCTCATAATGAGTAGAATTAGAAAAAGAGTAATGGTGTCTTTTATTTTGTGTTAGTGTTTTCTCCCTTGTTAAACACTGAAACTGTTTTTTATGGGGCTGTAATCTATATAGAAACCTCTCTTACCTCCATGAAAACCTGCCTCTGTAGGATTCCAGGATCACACATACTCCAGTAGGACAAGATACAAGTAAAACATATTTACCTGAACATTGAGCTCCTTGCTGGCAGGCAGGTGTGTAAACTGTGGAGTGTTGTCATTGATGTCGGTGACCAGGATGTAAACAGTGGCTGTGGCGTTGAGACGAGGGTGGCCCTGGTCAGTCACCATCACCCTCAGACTGTGCTGGCTGTGCTGCTCCCGGTCCAACGCCACCCAGTTGATAATTTCACCTGGAGGGGTACCGAGAAGAGACAGGATGGTGAGGACACATAGATGCACAGTGAAGCTTCATATGACCGAAAAATGGTGTTACTAAGGTGATTCTTATTTGTTACCTGTTTTAGCATTGATGCGAAAGAACTTCCCATCCGAGAGAAGGATGTAGGACATTTGGGCATTTTTCCCAGAGTCTTTATCCATGGCCTTGACTGTTCCCACCAGACCTTGAGGCGACGACCCCTCTGACACAGTGAAGTAGTAGACCTCGCTGCTGAACACCGGGGCATTATCATTGATGTCCAGCACCAGCACCGTCACTGTAGCTGTAGCTGTGATATTGGCCAGCGAGGCCTCCCTGGCTGTGGCCAACACCCGAAAACGAAACATGGATTCTGTCTCGTAGTCGAGGTTGTGGGAGAGATACAACCATCCAGTCTTTGGGTGAATACGAAATGGAGCAGGAGGAAATCCGGCCTCTGCCTCCAAGGAGTAGGTGAGGCCTGAGTTCGACATGTGGGCTCCCCGGATCCGGTGTGCTCTCACCTGGATGACCCTCGAGTCTTTCCTGTAGCCCTCACCTATCTCCAACTGGTACACTAATGTCTCGAAGGCCAGGCTGTCTTCAGCAGCGGTGTGCTCCACATTGACTGTGAGGGTCAGCGCGGAGCTCTGCGAGTATTCTCCTTCATCTTTAGCCACGATTTCCAGGCTATACCTCTGCTGATGATCCACCTGTAAACTCTGATTTAATGTAACTGTTCCAAGGTTGTGGTCAAGAACAAATGTACCGTTTCTGGTACTTTTCAGGTAATACTGCACTCTCCCATTGGCACCACTGTCATAGTCATGTGCGTGAGCAATGAACAGTACTGTTCCCGGGAGTGTGTTTTGAGACACTGTGATGGTGTCACTGATTTTGGGGAAAACAGGAGCGTTGTCATTAATGTCGGCAATAGTGATGTTGACCTGGGTGGTGCTGTAAACTGGAGAGGCGTCGGTGTAGGACTGGAGAACCAGCAGGACGTACGGCTGCGACTCGTGGTCCAGAGGTTTGATGTTGCTGATCAGGCCGGACTTCGGATGCACGGAGAACAAACCCTGAGGATCTCCAGAAGAGATTCTGTAGGATACTGATTCCACAGAGTCTGTGAAGACAAAGAGATTTTATTGATCGGTGAACAACAAAACATTGCAGGGTTGGTTCTCCTGAATTGTTACCTCAAGTTTTAGATTCCCTCACTGGGTGCATTTAGCCATGCAGATAATTTTGTTTTCATTTGTCTTTGAAACATTGGTCCCTAATAGAAAGTAGTCAATATTATACATCTATAGCATGTGCTGTCCGTATGTTAACTGTTTGTAATGCTAAAAAGTACCAAGCACACGTGTTTTGCATAATGTCATCCTCGATATGAAGTGTAATGTATTATGCACATGGTGTATAAACATGCTATATTTAACTCGCCACAACAATACACAGCAGACAGACAGACAGACAGACAGACAGACAGACAGACAGACAGACAGACAGACAGACAGACAGACAGACAGACAGACACACACACACACACACAGTAAGCAACATGAAGTAATTACAGTACAGCTCAGAAGATCTCATGAATCCCCTCCAAGTGTTTGTTGCACTTCAACAGTAACTACAAACCACTGAAATAAGCAGAGCGCTTAAGGGTGTGACCTCTGTCAAACAGGCCCAGTTCTGTTATTTCGGCTTTAAGTTGAAGCGTTAATCTCTTAATTGATCAGACAACCCTAAATGACTGTCTTGTGTAGTAGAGTGGTTTAGCTGTTGAAGGACTCAGTGGAGTCTCTGGAGATAATCCTGGAAGAGTGAGGAGTTGGGAAACCCCCCACAGAGAGAGGAGACTCCAGTCAATGTTACTGTAGATCAAATATTACACAGACTACAGGATGCTGTATTTCCATCACTCAGAATCCTATTTGTATTTATAATAACACAACTATATAAAATAATATAGATACTCACTTTTACATGTGTCTACAGTGAATAAACTCTCACAAAATAAATAATAATATACATATTTATAATAACAGTAAATCACACACCAGGTGTGTAAATATGACAGGCCTATTTTGACCTCTACTAGTGATATAATACAGTGTACAGCTGTCTTTGACACTTTATCATCTGTCATCTGTACATGTTGCTAAAGAGGATTAAAGATTAAACTGCAGCCTTCCTCTTTACTGCTTGCCTCTTCATGTCTGGAAGGAGATTAGAACAATGATGATGATCGCTCAGTTGTCTTTGTCACAATCACCTGTCAAAGCCTACCTGAATACTGAATTTCTGGAGCGTCCAGTGTCGGAGAAATTTGCCTTTTACATCAATTAGTTAATGTTATTTTGATAGTTTTGAACTGAATCCATCAAAAGTTAGTGTTAGTAGAAATAATAATTGCAGCACACGTTGCTTACCCTCTTCACATACAGTATAATGCTCAGCAATATGGCTTGCATTGAATGTGTCAAACAATCATTTTTTTCACGTGAAATTCAAGAGTAAGTGTTCGTTTTCTACACCCTCGTATCTGCAGCCAATCCCAGCACAGAATTTAAAGTTTCCAAATCACCTGACCTGCATTGTGATTACAGTGATTACAACTGGGCCATAATACCATTTGAGAACATTTACAACAGATGGAGCTGGTTTGCTGTTTTTCCCCCTCATAAAAACAACATGGAACATGGTGGAACAAACACTTATTAACTATACGTGGATTTGTACATGCAGCAATATTCTTTTTAAACTTGTGCAAATGTAATTGTTTTGTTAAAACATACAGGTATATTGTTGTTCCAGAGGGTCTATAAAATTGTGGGGCAAAGGGGTGAAAGGAAAAGGTGCCTGCTGGTGTTCAAAAAACAACAGGAAGTTCCGTTAGGGTACTTATTACCGTAGTTTACCTCAACATTCATACTCCTTCTCTGAGTCATAACTTCCTTTAAATCTGAACACACAGACATGATGCAAAAACTTTTAAATTGCATCACAAATAAACCAACTTACATAAATCCACTTGTAGAAAAACTCATAGAAAAAAAGACAGTTCTTATAACTTCAGACTTCCCCTGGAATCACCACATTTTGAAGTTTTCTTTCGTATCAAAGTAACCAGGAAGCACTAATAACTAATTTGGCAGACTTTTAAGGGTGCCAATTTGCAATCGACATGTAAACAAACATAGGCTAAAACAACTTAACTAACTAAAACACAGCTAATCTGCTGACACCGTGGCAACATTATACTTCCTGTTCACATCCGCCAAAGTCCTCAAATTATGGGAAGTGTAGTCAGGAGGGGATGACGGGGAGTTGTTGTTCAATTGCGGGGCATCCAGTGAAATCTTCTGGATTTCAGACACAATATTTCAATATGAATCGATCGCTTCTAGTTGTTACCTGATCTTGTTATGGTTAGAAAATATTAGTCATCACCACCTGCAGAAAATACACAGATTCTAACCCTTTCACTGACTTTAAAAAATGTGCTAAGTAATCTGATTACTCTTACACCCATCTGTTGTCTCATCCAGCTGCTCTCAGACCAGCAAACGTGGCCAGACAAACACTCACCTGCTGGGTTTATGGCCTCCACTGTCCCCACAGAAGTCCCCGGTGGTGCGTCCTCAGGCACTGCAAAGGTGTAGCGTGACCTCTGGAACACAGCTGGAGCCTGAGCGCTGTGTAAAACATTGATAGTGACCTCTGCAGTCCTGACTGAGGTCAAGCCCTCCCCATCCTGTGCTGTTATTGAGAGCTTCACACTGGCTGCACCCAGGTGGGTCAGAGTGGAGGTCAGGAAGAGCATTCCTACAGTGAAGAAGAAAGTTCATGTTTGAGCATTTATTAAGAGTTAGGTCAAACAATCACTTCAAAGTTAGATTTTGTTTTAATTCATTTCACCTACTTAAGTAAGTAAGTTTTTTTCTGAAGCAACTATTTAAACTGATAATCACAATCAATCATGTCAATCATTTTTCAACCAAAAATGACAATTTTCTGCTGGTTCCCGCTTCTTAAATGTGAGAATTTACTGATTTTCTCTCTTTCATATTAATCTAAAATAAGTTTTTGTTTGGTTTTGGACTGTTGGTGAGCTATTGGAACATGTCACCGCTCTGGGAATTTATACTGAAAATTTGCACTTCTGTCATTTTATAGACAAAATGATTTTTTTTAGAAAACAATCATCAGTTTGATCAAAAATGAAAATGACTTGAAAATGAAGGCAGCACAAAAACACAGTTTTAGACAAACAAACAAAAAGACAAAGAAAAACTGCACTGAAGAGCACAAACAACATCTAGTTAAGATGCATTTTAATATTAAAACAAACATCCAAATAAAATTAAAACAATGACAAAGGTGATATTTTGCAAATGATTTAAAACAGACTTTGCTCACAGCTACATTTGCAACATTTTGCATTGGTAATAATCACGTACATTAGTTAACATTTTGTTTACCGCATTAATGGACAGACAACAATGACAGATGGGTCAAGAACGTGACTAATTTTTGTCACCTAAGATTACCTTGCAATCCCATCCACAGCAGAAAACATTATTCTGGACGCCTCAGAATCAACACTACTGTTCAAACTGTATTTAGTTTGGAAAAGCATCTGTCTGCAGGTAGAACTACTTAAAACACATCCTGTTTAAAAAAATAGTTGTCTATTTATTTAATATTTAATTCAGTGTCACATTGTGGTTGGGTGCAGCTCTTATCTTACACTCAGCGACATGGGGATATAAAGATTTGGGCTTTCTGCACCTCCCCTGCTGAGCGGTGACACTGGCAATTATATCACGGGGAATTAAACAAAGTAAGTAGTGGTTTATTCCTGAACACTGCGACTGCCAGTCACAGAAGTTACTTAAAGACTCAAGTGAGTGCATCAATGTGACAAGTCGCTGAAGCTTGAGAAGTCATCCACATACTGGTTAAAAACTCTATTAACCGGTAATTATCCATCTAAAAACCACAATGTTGTGAAAATGTTTGTGTTACTTTCTGCTAACATGGTGTGTAAGGAAGTCCAGGTAGTAAGTGCCACAGATACGGTGGCTGTGAGGTGACAAAATACTACATTTTAGAAAACATATGAACTAAATAATAGGCCCATTGCACCACTCAAAAACACAAAAATTGTTGTCTCTACTTTTTCAATTTTGTGAATTATTACTTTTATTATCTTTTTAGTTTTCTTAATGTTTTGCCCCTCGGGCAAGATGGATAAATTAATCTGTAAGAGTTATTTAACCATTTGTTTGCCATTGTGTATTTTGTTGCTGTAATACACTTGCTGTACACTGGGTGGCAGTTTAAACTGGGTTGTGCAGCCAGGTGTGCTACGTTCCAGCTGACAGTTTTAGACCGTGGTCGTGGCGTTAGAAGACAGCGTAGCAGTGGCTCAAGTTTAGTTAACGAAATGTGTAATGGATGATCTTCTACATGGATGCAAGAAACCTTGTAAATATTTGTAAGTAATAAATGAAGCAGCCAGAGCAAAGATAAATATCTGGACATTATAATTGGTTTGAGCGCCACAGCTGATGTCGTCTGCATGCGTCAGTTAAGTAAGCTGACATGCAGCACCACAGTGACTTATTGGAAAGCCACTATATAAGCTAAAGAAAACTTGGCCCACAAATTCTATTATTCTGACTTGATAATTTGTTGCTCTGTTTGAAAGTGCTGTGTGGTGTTTGCTCTTTAACTAGACACTGAAAGTCCTGTGTTTTCTTATGCCTGCCTACCTGTTTGTTTATCCAGTGCAAACAAACTGGACATGTCACCAGGAAGGACGTCATAGGTGACCTGTCCGAACCTGCCAGAATCTCGGTCAGTAGCAATAACGTTGAGGATTTCTGTGCCAGGTTGTGTGTGGCTGCTGATGCTCATGGTGTACTCGTCAGGGTTAAACACTGGAGCGTTATCATTCAGGTCCTCCACCTCGATGTGCACGTAGGTTTGAGCACTAAGGCCTCCCTGACATTTGAAAAGTGAGGAAAAAACAACATTTGATGTGAGACAAAATTTAAAAGTTGCCCCTTGTGAATCAAAAGAACCGTGAAAAGTTTTTATGAACACAGTGCAGGGAAGAAATTTCGATGGTTAAAAAATGGAGGTCAGGTACACAGACAGTATGTCAAAACTAAACGTCCACTCACTGGATCTTCAGCTTTGATCAGAATATCGTGCACCGTCTGTCCTGAGTCTCGATCGATATCCTGAGAGACACACAGCTCTCCAGTCTGTGGGTGGATTTGGAAGAGAGGGTGATGGTCCTGCTTGTCAAAGCCGTCAGACAGAGAGTAGAGCAGGTTGCCAAATTCTTGGCTGTCTGCATCTGTGGCAACAACCTAAAAAGAAGAAAGATTTCATGACTTCAGACAGCCCACTGCTGCCAGATAAAGAAATATATATATAAACCCAAAAGAAAAAAGCAGCAGTGCTACTCATATGGATTTTATATGTAGTTGATGAAATGCGCCTCTTTTTCCTGCCGACAAACTTATTCTATGTAGGCCTATGCAATGACTTTGGTCAAATTTTGTTTATATTCCTGATTTTTTAAATCATTATAACACATTTTCCCCCCTTTTTTTCCTCTTTGTTTTTGTCTTTACATTTATTTATATAAAGTTAGCCTGCTAACCACACCTCCTCTACATCTACACTCCCTACATATACAGTGCATACACACTCACTCCCACCTACACTTAGTCCTACTTCCCAAACCCACATAAATGCACCATCTCTGTATGTACATTCTTTGTCCTTGTCAAATCACCCACCTTGTAATGTGTCTCTTGTTCGCCGATGTTATGTCATTTCTCAGTCATTAAAAAAAGAGACCCCCACATTATCGTGCTTTTATTGTAAGCACTGCTTCTCATTGATATAAGTAAAGTAAAATTAAAGCAAGGTAACAGACAATAGTTTAATTGATTTTGTTATGGTTTTCTATAGACTAAATATAGTTCCTAATGTGTATGGTAACAAAGAAGGGACTGTCATTGCCTGTTGTTCCTGCAGCCAAGATAAAAGTAACTAGTAACAATGGTAGCACGTAGTTTAATGTTTTTTCAGTTAAGACAAACTAAAATGACTTAAAACTTAAAAACTGTTCACAGTTCTGCTGTGATTCATAGTATAATCTTCTATTGACTTCATACATCGGTAATAACCAAGTTTATATACCGTAGGTCTTCTGTGATACCATATCCAAAACTCAAGGTCCACTTTTTAGCTTTGTCTGGAGCTCATTAACGTAATGTCAATACACAAGTTTTATGTATTTCAAGTTAATAATTAAACTTATATTTCTTATTTTCAGACCACGTCAGAACTCATAATCATGAGTTCTTATAACTTAAACTTTAAATGATGAGTTAGATGCATGTACTGTACAGAGTTCAACCAACTCATTAATTTAAGTTTCTAAAGAAACGAGCAGAATATTACAAGACTTGTCTGGTTTGAGAGTTAAACGTTCCTGTTTTATACTTTCTTTTTATAGTTTGAAGAAAAGATGTTTGATGGAAACATGCTGTGTGTCTTTGATACATTTTAAGATAAGTCACGGTTTCTTGTTTTATACAATAATGAAAACAAATTCTATTTTGGTATTGTATTTTTTATTTTATTATTTTATTTTGATTTTGATATGGAGCTTGTGTCTGAAATAAAGTTGAAAGATGAACGGTAGTGGTGCTGTAGTTAGCGTCATATGTCAGATGTCAATGTTTAGTAGTCATCGTGAATCTTGTTCAGCCAGAGAGGATCAACATAATAAAAGCATAAATCACAGAGTGAAGAGTATCATTGCAGTGGAAAACAAGAGACACAAACCGCCAAGTAAAGACACGCCTTATGTCCGACCCTTTTATGTCTAACTGTGGCCATGACAAGGGACACATTTTACAGATAGAGCGCTCACTTTTCAGCCATAAAAATGATATCATCCCAGACTTTATGAACTCTGATCAGAGAAACTTTTAGAGACACGGGTCAAGGTCTGATTAGGTGTGACACACCCGACAAGCTTTTGAACTTCCATTGTTACGTTAACGGAGAGTTAGCTGATCTTATCCTAATTCCAGTCCGTGTCTTCTTAGACCCCGTTTTCACCTGGTAGTAAAATCCGATCTGAGTGATCCGATCACAAGTGGACAGCTCTAAGTACAGGTGTG
>JBBPCS010000283.1:6644745-6666419 GCA_037974645.1 Hollardia meadi
TCTACACTGTCAAGAACTCCAAATCCTTCAACTAGCTGTTGACATGGTAATTTTGGTTGTAATTATTAAGTTAATTATTCATCATAATTCCAAATTTACAGTTTAGTATCCTTTATGAGACTGAGATTAACTGAATCGGCTATCTTTTCCCTTCTTTAAGGGTGGTGCCCGAGGTGATCTAATGTAAATTAAATCCTATTAATTAATATAATTAATAATTATTTCAGATTATTATTATAATTGTTTTTGAAAGCCAAATTTAATCTATTAGTTGTCGCCTTGTGCCCCAACAGGTGATATTGATACTGCTTTTCTTTTATGACTGAGGAATGTTTGCAGTCAGTTCCATACTGTTCAAGGCAACTTTTATTGATCTTATCACTCCCATAGTTTGTATGCTGTACAGCTGTTGCTAACGGTTAGCCAGTGGATGTTCTTCAGGATGCTCCAGGCAAAGACACCCCTCTTTTTATTACATCAAAACCAACAGTGCAGATACATGTGACTAAATAAGGCCTCATCTGTGGGCCTCATGTTGACTTTAGATGATAAATCTTACCTTAAGTACCTCTGTTTGACCTGGTTTTATTATGTAGAGAAAAAAAAACAGGCCCAGGATGGATACAGAAGCCTCGCTGACCTGAGAATGAACTGCTAGGCCGATGAACCTAAACAGTGCTGAACTTTTACTGAACTGGCCTCTTTGTGTCGAAACACCAGATGGAAAGTGTCTCTTTCTTTCTCTAAGTGCCATGAAGACATGGCCTCTCTCTCTGAACACTGTGTTCAGGATGTTAAGATGTGCTTTGGACTGTTGTTGTTATTGATGTATTCAGACACTGATGCTAGGCTGACATTCTTACATTGTTTGCCCTTTATCAGGATGCAAAGCAACAGAAGAGCAATATAAAGTTTTTTTCTTTTATTAAGGGTGGTGACTGAAATTCCCACGTTTACCCTGTAAATCAGGCCACACTAATGTGGTGCTGAATCGTGTCTTTCATGAAAACAAAGGAAATATGTTTGTTAGTAATCAACTTAAGTTTCAAGGCTGAAAAACAAAGTCAGCATAGTTTGGTGGTCTGACCAGGAATTAAATTTAAAGAGCCTTGTTTGGGTCCCCCATTGGCCACAACTATAAGTCTGGAGCCATTTGACCATGGTGTAAATCTCTCGAGGCCAGAGGGCAAAGGTTTGTAATAATGCCACATAGGGTTCAACCTGTGGTCACAGACGGTAAGTCGACTCAGCTGAACAGGGATCTGAGGCAAAACATGCAGCAAGGTTAAAATTTTGTTGTCCACTCACCATGAATGACATTAATGTGATAACTATATCATCTTACAAGAAAAATCTTTCATATGATAGTGTGGTCTCAAGTTTTCAATTATTATTTCAATTATTTGGTGATATTGTTACCAACCAACTGAATTGACCTGGATATATTATTCTTAATATCTGCCAAATATATTTATTGTTCTCTGCTCTGCCTAATGTTCAATTTGCCTGCCAGGTTGGAGAGAATTTCATTTGTCCCTGCAGCTGTGCTATAATCAAAGAAGTGGGACATATCTTTTATATTACAAGTATATTAACCACTGATTGAAATGGAACAAGTACATTTGCTCAATGTAGAAATCAGTCTGAATACGTGTGAGTCAAGGATCACTCTGATTAATAAAAACTGACTAAAACTGTTTTATTATTAATCCGAACAAACAGAGCAATCAAAGTCGACATGTGAGTTTCACTGCTTGGCTATACTACATAAGCATAGAGCAGTGGTTACTGGCTTAGCCACACACATGGCTGAAAGTACCAAAATTACTTAAGTACAATTTTGAAGTACTTATACTTGAGTATTTCCATTTTCTGCTACTTCATACTCCAGAAAATGGACTGGAAAATGAAATTCTACTACATTTTAGAGGTAAATATTATACTTTTTATTCCATTGCCTTTATTTGATAAATTCAGTTACTACTTACTTTGCAGATTACATGCTGCAACAGAGCCAAAGTAGCACATTTTTAAATTGAAAAATTATTCAAAACATTGGTTTGAATAATTGGAAAAATGTTGAACATTGGGTCAGGTAATCGGCTAGGTCGATAATTGGTCAACCCCTACATGTAAATACATGTATAATTTACTTTTACTTGTCCTTTTGATACTTACGTACATTTATGGGTGACTTTCACTTTTACCAAAATAATATATGGGCATGATATCTTTACTTTTACTCAAATATGACTTTTGGCTACTTTTTACAGCACTGATATTAACACTTGTCTTACATTTCCTCTTTCACATTGCTCATTGCCCATTTATTACCCTGATTGATTTATATAGCACATACTTGTTTGTGTTGCCATTTCCAAATCAACCTGTCAAATTAAATGATAATTTAATAAAAAGAAAGATATCAGGTAAAATTGCATGTTTGTTCATTTTCAAGCCTATCATAATTGTTACCCTGAGAATTCTTCACAGAGATGCTCGATAGCTGTTTGTAGTGGTGATTACAACACAATGATTAGTGTCAGAAGTTTCCATCCATTTTTATTGCTTTTTCTGTTACTGTTTTCTTCTACTGAAGAACATGCTTACTACATTTATCTGATCGCTCTTAGTTTCTCTCCAGAACTTATAAATTACGATACATTGTTATAGATTGAACTTCCCAACACAACATAAAGTTTTAAATAAGCTGCTCGACCAGCTACAGCGTGCTGCTTCCACATAAATCATCAGTAATAATAATCCAATTTAATTTAATTTGATAGCTAACATACTTTAACAATCTAAAAGAGACTATTCTATTGAATAAGTAATGTTTAGACTTTAGTACAATTTGCTGGCAATACTTATGTACCCTTACTTAAGTAACATTGTGAATGCAGGTTGATATTTCACACTGTAAAAATTATTGCTAACTTTCCCTTAGTAAAGAATCTTAATAAGTTTCCCACCATTGACTGCAATATAAATCCAGTGTGTTTAGAAATATCATTGTGACTTAAAGGTTCCACTTCAACCCCAAAAGAGGTTTTAAGTTAAATTGTTAATAAACTGAAAATAAATATGTTTTTACTTTCAGTTTAGGGTCATGTTTTCTGGTCCAAACTACATTACATGTGTGAGTGTAGTAACCTGCATGTGTAATGCAGAGAATTTGTATTATTTCATTGTTGAGCATTTGCTTAAAATCAGCTCATGATTTGAGTGTTAATATTTTGGCACACACACTTCACAGACAATGATAAGTGAGTTTGTTTTTTTCTCATAAATTATGAATATAAGTTTATATTTGCAATATTTGCAGGTTAGAAGTTCAAGATTTGAGCTGCATTGTGCTGTATACTCATTAATTACGCACACCTCCTCAAAAGTAGGGTACTGTACATGCACTTTGTGGGTCAAACAGGTTTTCTCATAGTCTGGAAATGCAGTACATACCAGCATTTTTTTTTTATCCCTTTAACAAGGACTTTACAGCATATAGGTCAGGAAATGTACTGTAACAAATCATTCAAAGACACAGGATCAAAAATGCTAAAATGCTTCTCAAGGTATTTTCTGGGTTAAAAGATGGGTGAGTAACTGAAGCCTACAGGATTACAGTAATCTGGTCAAAGGAATGTTTTATCTCATCATATGGTTCCTCTGAGAAGGTGCAGACCATCCAGCACAGCCTGCTTTTTCCCAACACTGATCCTGAATTGATGACAGCACAGGACAGATTAGCCGAGTCAACAAAGTCCACAGCCCACCAACTGCAGATCATTGTCTGGAGGGTTATGAGCCTAATAGTCTAATTGGAAACTTGTTTCAAATCAGATAAAATAATACATTTTAAAATAACAATCAGTTTAGCAAACTGGAAAATAACACAAATAAAAGCGAAACATTATTTATTTATTTGCACCACCTAACAATGTTTCCATTTGCTATGAACCTCTTTAACCTTAATTTATGAGCCTATGCTTTCAAAAAGATCAGTGGTGAAAAGTATATTTACTCAAGTACTGTAAGTACAAGTTTGAGGTATTTGCACATTAGTATCTCTATTCCTTGTATTCTCCTTTGTACATCTACTGCACTATACATTTCAGAGAGAGAAATATTGTACTGACGGGACCAATCTGCATAATGAATCATGTTGATGCTTAAAGTACATTTGTTTGCTAATACTTCAGAACTTTTATATAGTGAAGTGAAATATTGAATGCAGGACTTATTTGTAATGGAGTATTTTACAGTGTAGCAACAGTACATTTATTGAAGTAAATGATCTGAATACTTCTTCCACCACTGCTAAAGATTCATAATTCATAAAAACACAAATGAGGAAGTTAGTCCCCTTCAAGCTGATGTAAGTTTAATGAGTTACATTTATCATTTTTTTCTAAATGATTAAATGACAAGTCATCAGTCATGGTACATGACAAGAAATCAGTATTAATTGATTTTGTGGCTCCAGAACAACCTGTAAGCATAGGCGCCGATTTATGTTTTTGACCGTGGGTGATGACATCAAGTGAATACCACCAGTGATGACTATCACAAAATGACTTGTATTTTGTTGCTTTAGGAGGCCTAATTAACTAATCTGTGGTCCTTTCGCCACTGCAGGTTCCTCCGTGACTCTTGCTGTCTGTGTTGATGGCGCTGCTGCTGCTTGAGGGATCATTCTTGGTCGAGGCCTCACTTTTACTGTCTTTACACTTAGCAGCTCTTGGTTTCAAATTTGTCCATTCTCACCCGCCCATCACCAGTTTTTTTGTAGCTAGCTACGGAAATGTTGGTTTAGCTGACTTTAAAATGACTGCAACCCCTTAATGTACACATGCACAGAGCTGTAACCATTTTAATTGAATAAAGAGATTCACAGTTAACTCGTACACCAATAATGATAATATAGAATAAACAGATTAATTTTTAAAGATGTGGTATTTATTTATTTATGTATGTAGGCCTATTCATTTATTTTTTGATCTGCCTTCCCCGTGGGTGCTCGACCTTTTCAGTGGATGGAGCACCCATGTGATCGGCGCCTATCTGTAAGCACAATTCTTAGATATTGACAATGTATTTAAATTTGATATGGTGAACATGTTAGTACAGTGGTTCTTTAGGGGCTTCCAGGCAGTCCCCAGCAGGCCTACTTTATTTTTACTATAAATCCATAAGTAATACAATGAGAGAATGTATGACTATATGGTGGCAGAGAGAGCTCAACGCACTGCAACTTAAGAAAACACGTGCAAATAGACAAAACACTTGCAAACTAAGAAAACATCTTCATCAATTTGACAACACGTGCAAACAGGCACAACACAACCAAATAGAGAAACGCACTGCAGGTACAGATGACAACGGATATTGATGTTTCTAGGGAACACTAAAAAGTGATGGACACATGGGATACGCTTGTTTTGCGACCATTTGTGACTCTCAAAGTTATTGAAGTCGGCTACTCGTCAGTGGTGTTGACAAATAAACTAAAATATAAGTTTTTCTCTTTATTTTAATATTGTGTGACTTGGTGTGTTTTTCATGGTATTATTTGAATTGGAAGGGTAATAATCAGCAAAATGCAAAGGCTAGGTTAACAACAGATATCTGCCACCGGCTAATATCTGACTCATGACCTCATGATATTACATTAAGAGGAAAAAACTTTAGTAAGACACGGGTTTCCCTAGAAACATTCATAACCGTTGTCATCTGTGCTCCTTTCATATTTTGTTTTTTATTTATTATGTTTGAATCTATTTAACCTTTAAAGACGCTAAAGGGTTCTGGGCAACTGTAGAGGTTTGTGATATAGGTTATCATGAACTACACCTTTCACAATAAAAGTCAAGTTGTCCTCATTTATTTAAAACTATTTATTAGCTAGATTAAGTGAGCACATCTCAGCATCTCATCAAGATGCTATCTTTTATGTTAAAAGGAATCTTTTGAAATATTTGATCTTTATATTTTAAATTTCATGATGTATAAGGCCTATTTCAAACTCTTAACTTCACGTATGCAACCTAACGCTATTGCACTATTGAATACAAAAAGTGTGCCTTGCCTTAATTCTTTACACGTGCTTCTTTGAAAATGAATTGGCTTCTGGACAGCTAATTCTCTTTGCTGCAGTTCGTGTGAACCAGAGGGATTGATGCAATGCAGCTCAAGCTAGAGGAAAACACAGCAGGAAACAAATGCAAGATATTATGGATGTTAATGAAGGAGAATGCGCACGTGCCACGGTCACTCGTGGCCAATCGTGCCCTGGAGCTTTCTCTCCTCCTCGTGCCAGTGAGGATAAAAAGCTCACTTGACTCAAGCAAGTTCGGATATTTTCCCTGAAAACTCTCACGATGCTGCAGCTGTTGACATTCCTGGTGGAGAAGCTCTCTCTTCTCTCCAAATTCAAACTATTCGAGCCCAGCTGGTCGGACGGTGAGGAACAGGACCGGGAGCGCCATGCGCAGCGCAGTCCGCCACCGCCCCTCCGAAGGGGAGACCTGCTGGAGGTCCCCAGAACCATTTTCACCCACTATGGCATTTATTTAGGCGATCATAAAGTCGCTCACCTGATCCCTGACATCCTCCCTGTGCTTATAGACGACAAGAAGCTCATCAGCTCTGTCATTACAAACAAGAGACTCATCCTCGGCTGCATCTACAAGTGTGCCACGGTGCGCGTGGACACATTAGAGGACTTTGCCTATGGCTCCAAGATACTGGTTAACCACATGGATAAGTTGATGAAGAACAAAGCATTTCCCAATGAAGATGTCGCTAAGAGAGCTGAGAAGCTCATCGGAGCAATTCCATACAGTCTGCTGTGGAATAACTGTGAACACTTTGTGACATCCTGCAGATACGGATCTGCAGCGAGCCGGCAAACAGAGAAGGTATAGTCGTCAAAACTTTTCTGTGAATGGGTGCGGGGTTAAAGGTTGTTGTTGATCATGTAAGAACCACAGAAAAAGATGCTGCGTTCAAATCACTTAAAGTTTATAAGTCATTCTGACCGTGGTTGGATTAACACGTGGAAATCAATAGTGGGCCCCCCTCCCAGCTTTGGTACTCAATACCCAACAGTTTTTGTGTGTCAATTAGTTGTAGGCATTTTGATTAAACATAACTTATTTATTTAACTTATATTTGATATGCAGTGGAAGATGAAATACACACCATGTGAACATACTTTACAAATAAGGTCATAACACAGGACCTCTCTACAAGACAGGTCCATCTGTAATGTATTATTTTAAAACAATGTATAGATGGTCTTCATTATCACAGCTGATCATAAGCACTGCAAGAATGCAGGGCACAACAAAGTTCATACTATACGAATGCCATGCACAATCCCATAAATATGTAAATCACATTACTGAAACCAACCCACAGTGGGGGTTGTGGGTTTTTAGGGCTCCTACGTGGCTGAGGCTGTTAAACCATCACAAGTATAACTGGTGAGGAGGAGTACGGTCCCTATGGTTACCTCCAGGTTAACCTTGCACACTCTTTCAGAAGATTAGATTAACAGACACTTTCCAGGTGTCAGGAATATTAATATTAATCTATTAGGCACACTGTGTGAAATAATTAACTGTATTTCTTTCCTTTGTAGTTCTGTGAGTGCTTAAAATCAATCATCAGAGACCAGCGCAGCGTGATTGTCACAGTCCTTCTTGGAATTGTCTCCATCATCTGCTTCGGCATGGCACCATCAACTACATTACCCACAGTCCTTATTCCCTTTGCTCTGTGGATGGCTGGTTAAAGAAGTTCAGCATAAAGAACTAGAAAACAAACTTTTACTTAGGACTCACCGGAAATGCCCTCAGGATGGTGCACGCTTGTCATGTGAAGCCTTATGAGTCTCCTTTTCAACCATAGTTTCATTTTATTGTGTAAACAATGTTTAATGTTTTCCTGTTGATACATGAAATTATAGTTTCATATTTGTCCTCTCATATAAGTGTGAGGAAATACATCAAGTCTTATAGGAAAAAGGTTAGCGATTAATTTTTGCTGACATTGGAGTCACCGCAAAAGTGAATATTCAGTCTACAACAATATTTTAATGTACTGTATATAAAGTAGTGGGTATTTTATAGTAGTGTACTTAATAAAATGTTATAAATATGACAAATGTTTAATAAAAATTATATTTTTATTTATGTGCCTTGAGTGAGTGCGACTCTCCATACATGTCCAACATGTTAGCAAACCACAACCACAAATTAGCCTTAATATTGTAATATTTCATGCTATTGATTGATTTACTTATTAAGAGACTCAGGTTTTACAGTGCAAATATAAAGTATAGATATACTGCAAAAAATGCTGGATAATAATTTCAAACAATTACATCAAAGCAGCCATTAAATAAGCCATATAAATACTCTTTTTGTAGCATGTTGTACATATTTTAAATATTTCTTATATTTCTTATTTCTATTTTCTAGATATATTTTGTGTTATTGTCGTATAGTGTACATATTTACATACTTATTTACATACTTCTTATTTTCTATTTTTCTATTGGTACAATTTTCTACTATATATATTTCTATTCTAGAATGGAGCAACTGTAACGAACACAGTTTCCCCCTGGGGATCAATAAAGTATTTCTGATTCTGATTCTGAAATTACAGAGTCTTTTCATTTGGCTGCAATATTTCACCAATTACCTTAAAATCTATATTGTGATGAATTTAGCTATTTTTCTGATATTATATTTCACATGCAATTGCATTTCTATATGATATATACACTTTTTGAAATATCCAAGAAAGTGCTGAATAACGATGAGACAAGTTGAAATGGTTGCAGACCAATCAAGACTACGGAAAACAAAGGCTTTTTATTTGGGTATGATGGCTCAATATCAGTGACCTTTTAAATGAGGGTTTAACTCGGTGCCAAGTCAGCCTTCTTAATGAGGACCCCTGACCTTAATACACCACAAACAAGGCCTGAGTTTCAAAATCCCACCACACAGCAAAGTGATTAGAGAAAGCTCCTTTATTTCTGTCAAAATCACACTGAAATGTTGACCAATATCTAATCCTGCATACCATTCTGGCCCCGCCCAATTCCAACATAAATAAAAAGGGTGCCAAGCACTTTGCTTCACACTGCCATCATGTTTCTTTACCAACTACTGAACTTTTTCTTTGTAGCTTCCAAAAAGGAGGAGGAGGAGGACTCTAAATATGACCTGTCCCTTTACAAGCGTGGCGATTTATTAGAAGTCCCCAGGACATTATTCACACATTTTGGTATCTACCTGGGAGACAATCGTGTGGCTCATCTCATTCCGGACATCCTGCCTGTGATTTCCAAGAATAAATCTGCAATTGCCAAGATGGTAACAAATAACCGCCTGCTGTTGGGGGTTATCACTAAAGTTGCCAGCGTCAGAGTGGACTCTGTGGCCAATTTTGCGTATGGATCAGAGATTCTGGTCAACCACATGGATAAAGTATGCAGCCAACCGGTTTTGGACGGGGAGGAGGTGGCCAGAAGGGCTGAGAAACTCCTTGGCTCTGTCACCTACAGCTTGCTGTGGTACAACTGCGAACACTATGTCATGTACTGCAGATATGGCATGGCTATCAGCTACCAAACTTACCAGGTAGAAAGATGAAAGGATATATTTGCAGTTTTTAGTTCAGAATGGCTGTGAAAAAAACTTCCTATTCAATGTAAGTGATGGAGGACAAAATCACGCAGTAAAAATGAATTCCAAAGTTTAACCAAAGCTGAGACTTTAACAACAGTTGAAGAGATACATTTTTTAATTGTAAAATTCTCTTCAAGACACGGAAACACAGAAAGGCTTCTTGCTGAGGGCGTGAAAATACATTCAATACATTCACTGCTGAAGGCTCATATTAGCTTTAGCTGAACAATGAAATGTTTTTTTACATGGAATAATCTGTCCCCCATCACTTACATTGCAATTGCTTTAGGAAGGAAATTCTTCACAACCTGTATAGACAGGAAGAACAATTACAGCTGCCAATAACTCTTGGAATGGATGGGAAATGGACGTGTGAGCATTGTTTTCAGCCTTTAAAAACATGTGAACCTCTTCTTTTAAATAAGGTCACAGAAAGTCCATTCCATCCAGTATGAACAAAATTAGTGTATGAAGTGTGAACAACTGTCTGCTGCTAAATACATCAGGAAAGTTTTTAAATATACTCTATATAATCTATTATTCATGCCATAGTTGAACAGTTTGTCTATAAAACTCTTTTAAATTGTTGTTATTGCGAGCAATAATTGAGAGCTTTATGTGGAAATGTTGATTGTTTTTTTCACAGTCATCTTTAATTCTTTACGTTGCATCATGGAGATTGTTACATGAGAAAGGTCACATGCAAAAAGTCTAAGGTTTTATGGTTCACTGCACGTGTAGCATTTCAGTGCCGTCAGTTATTTCCCAAGATTTAGTGAAAACAGATTACTGGACAAATTTGTGTGTAACACTCAGTGAAAGGTGGTGTTTTATACTGATGCATTTAACATAGTGTGTGACTGAAGAAAACCGCCCTTCTTCACAATTACTGGCTACCTTAATGGTAAAATACAGATTTACTGACATTTGGTCACACTAGGATATTTTCACAGCAGAGACTGGTTTGCTTCTGTTGAATTGAGTGAAAATTAACTTCACTTATTCATGAGGTGAGTGGCTCCATCTAGTGTTACTTTATCCCCAAATTACTGCCATTCTGGAGGTAATGACGACCCTACCCTTGATAGACCACTAACGCTCTGCTAATTTGTGACCACTGTCTCATTCTCACACTCTCTCTTGCAGTTCTGCACAACGGTGCGGAAGATTGTCTGCAGCAGGATGAGTTCCTATTTGACCGCTCTGTGTGGTGTAGGAATCACGTTGTATCTGGGCTGTATGACACCACTGACAGTTTTACCAACTCTGCTCGTGTCATTCACCATCTGGATGGCCGCCTAATGGCCTCTGGAGAGATAGCTCATGAGAAAAGACTCTAATTCAACACACTAGTGGAAGTTCTGTGGTTTAGATGTGTGACTAAAGGCACTGGGAAACAAAATGTGTACATGGTAATAAAAATGTTAGTAACTTACTTTGGACAGTTGTTGATTTTATATATCAACTGGTGTTTTCTTTGCCTTGATATTTGTCATGCTGTTCATTTTGTAAGTTATTCATCACCAACCTTCACCAAGCTCTGATATTCAACATTAATCCCATTCAACAGTATCAGCTCATGGACTATAAATGGACTTTGACTCAGCACAGTAGCAAACTCCTGAAGACTGAGATAAAGCTTAACAGAGATATTTGGAAAGAATAAAGTGACCTCTACATAATGGTGTACATAGATGGATGTTGCAAGAATATTGTAGTGATTGCTTTTTAAAAAAATTTACGCTGTCATCAATGTGATACTATACTCATATCATACTCTAGTTTAAAGGTTGGCATGGACAAAGTGCAATAATACAGTATAATTTTGATTCATCATAATGTCAAATTGTAAATCCATTAAATATGTATTTGTACCGACTTCCTGTTGTGTTTTCTTGTATGAAACAAATCATTTTATTGTCTCTGTTGTCATCAACTTTAATTTTATCGAGTGCCCAATGAAAAAAATATGAATAAATATACACAAAAGGACTGTCTGTGGGAACATACTACTAAATAAAATAAATATAATAAATATAATTTATATATAAATATAAATATAAAAATAAAAGAGTTCGATCTTTTGCTCATTAAGGGAAGGTGGTCATCTTTCTGTCATTGTAACACCAACGAATAACTGGACAACATTCCTCCACCTTCTTTTAGCTTTTTCCCCCACGAATTAAAAGCAAGCAAGCAATATCATCTTGCTAATAGATCAACTGAACACTGAAAATACTTTATAGTCAGGGATGTTATTATAAAAACAACCTTGAATTACTGGTTGATTAATTATTTCAAGAATCTGAAGATCAGAGATGTAAATCATTAATTCTGCCTCTGTCTAAGGGGAAAATGTTCAAAATTGTTCCATTACCCAGAGGAGACACTTAGTGGTGAGCAAAGAATGTTATTTATATAACAAATCAATAAATCTTTATTATAGCTTGACCATGGTGGTAGCTGCCTCTGCCTACATAGCTATTGAGTTTATGTAAGTCCTTAAAAGGGATGAAACTGACTTTAAACTGAATTTAGCATTCAATATCTGTGTTTCTTAATGTTTTACTTGGACAATCTGAGTATCAGTGCAACCAAGTCTCAAGGGCCAAAGTAGGTAAGCAAAAAGTCCAGAAAGTCAGACAGAAGAGACAAGAAGGGTGTAATGCTATAACTTGGGTAACAAACAAAATGCAGGTATATGTACTGTATATAGGCCTGCTGTTTAGACTCTGTTTGACTAAACCATTATGCTTCACAACAGATCAAAGGTAACTATAACCCTTGTTCAATGAGAACTGACGAAACCCTTTGACAGACTGTTTAAGGGTAAATCCTGTGAAGAACAGGCTTTTGTTGTATGTAAAGGCAGAAGTTACTTGTACAAACTGTTATGGTTTTGCTGTCCAAAAAAGGACCCAAATGCAGACCACCAGTGACCTGTACTATCAAGCAGGACTGGTGGTTAGCGAGGTAACTTCAGGGTTTACGGAGGTTCATTTCTTAGTGGGGTACATCACTATGGTAACTTATGCTGCACGCCTGCAGGTCATGTTTAAGAAAATAAAAATGTATAAAACACCGCATATTAATCAATTATCTGTGAAATGGCATGATAATTTATAGATCCTGTGGATTGTGAGAGGTGTACTCCAGTGTATGAGGGCCCCCTCCTGTCCTCTTCATTTCATTCTACAAATCAATCAATGAGGAGGGAAAAGAACAACGGGAGGAAGTGTAAAGCAGGACAAGATACAAGAGGAAAGGACTACAAAATAAAACAGGAAATAAAATAGAAACTCACACGATAACAGAGGAAGTAACTAACAAATATAATTACAAACTCAAAACCATAACACAGGAAAATAACACTAAAACTGAAACCCTGACATTCGCTCATCATTTGTAAAATATGCTGTACTCCTGCCAGTTGGCGATATCCTGCACACACAGCCTCTATCGTGTGAACAATGTCCAGGATAGATTGGGAAAACTTGGGTTGCCTTATGGAGTTGATAACCTTTGTGTGACCTCTTAGCAGGAGTGCGTTTGTTGTGCTTAGTGAAGCCCTATAACGGACAGATATCCGGGGCATGTTGAACTTTGTAGTACACGTGAAGCCAGAGGTAACGTGCTATTTGCTTCTACATATTTACATGTTTCCTGTATACATGGTCAGGTAGGGAGGGACTCGTGGTGGATATTGATTGGCATTAATAATAGCTGAATGTGCGTTACACCCCCGTCATTCAGCTAGATGACCAACTAGCTCACTCTGGGAGCTCCCAGTTAACACGATCGATTAAATGTTAAAAGGGCTGAGAGTGAACTCAAAGAGTGAACTTTCAACATAAAACAGGAAGTAACTAAACTAAAACCCCAAACTATAACATGCACATCTTGTTCTTCTCATCTTTTTGAAATTAAAGGTAACCTGTGGATATTTTTACCACATATAGTGCTATGGAGCAATGCTTTTATGAGAGGGTACCCATTATTTTGGACGCAATGCAGTATGTATTCCTGCCAATTGGTTTCACAGTTGGTTGTGCTTACATGCCAAGAAATATAGCAATACACCAGCAAAGGTGAAGAAGAGCAAGACTGCAAGTGACGTAAACAAGGATTTAAACAGATTTTTATATATATATATATATATACAGAAGTATTTACAAAGTTATGTACAGGGTACATTTAAAAACCTGTCACCATCAGTGAGCCATTCAGCTCATGAAATAAGACACACTAGTTGAAGCTGAAATGAAGTCCTGTGGTTTAGCTGTTTGATTAATAGCATTGGAAAACAAATGTGTTCATGGTAATTGAAATAACAGTATTTTAATTATTTATGTTCTTTGGACAATTGTTGATTTTTTTATACATCATTTGATTTTGTTTATTTTATCTTAAATCATCCTAATAGTTCTAATGATACAAACAATTTTGATAGATGTCAGATTTTCTAAGTTATTTGATGTTCAGAAGATGATATACAACATTAATCTAATGTTACTGCAGCAGCTTATAGAGCACAAACTTAAAGAGATAGATAGAGATAGAGATAAAGAGATAAAGCTCAACAGCTATATTTGGAAAGAAGAGACTGGCCTGTGTATACAGTATATGATGATGTATATTATATCGATAGATGTTGCAGCAAATTTGCAGAGAATGTTTTTTTCTTTACAGATATTATAACTTGATAACTTGTAACCCTTGTTCTATAAGCACAGGCGAAGCCCACTACTGGACTCTATGGGTATTACTCTCCTCCAACCACAATCATGTATTTGCCCACTGAAAATTTATATAAACATAGCAGGCCAACCAGGAACAACCTCCCCAGTGGATACAAGGCTGCATCGCCTGTAATGTAAATGTATGCAACACCACGTGTTGAGTGTGCACGAACCACAGAGGGAGGGTCATGTCCCGTCTGCCTATAGGCCTGGAGATACACCCACACAACCAGATGGCAAGGTGCTTTTCTTGGACAGGGCCTTTCCAGCCCCGCCAATCCCAAAGCAAACAAACAACTGCTCCGTGTGTCTGATGGGGCAAACTCGCTGATCACTGAAGAGAAAAAGGATCCGAGGCAGCAGAGGCACAGCCTTATATACACTGTTTTTTCCCCCACGTATTCGGGTAGGCTCGTCCTGGCTGGCAGGCTGTGTTTATTCCCTTCTGATGGAGAAGAACATATTTGAACAGAGAAAGGAGTTACAGTCTTTCTTTAAGTTCAGTTGAAGTGTAATACTTTAGTGTAATAGATTACTAGAACTGAGCCACATCCATGATAACCTAAGTTGACCTTGAGGTAAGATCATTTTGTATGATACTATTTTCAAGGTCATGTATGAATCTCACTCTGTCAGACGCTCCTTGTCCTTAGCTCAGACAAATTAAACTTATTTCACAATGTTTTCCATCAAATTATACCTGCTAGACGTCCAGGATAGTGAGCTGTAAAAAGTCAGTAGAGTCATATTGTATAAATTTATCCCTTCAAACTAAGTGACACAAGTAAAAAAAACAGTGTTAATAAAGGATAATTGCCTGGATATTATACTTTGGCACTAATCCTGCTGAGAAGCACTACTTATTGATTCAAGAGAGGCTGATGTAATAGACTGATGCCCCCCTAGTTCTATTAAGCGGAGTGCAGGTGCACAGTCCCTGCTGAGATTGAAGAGTAACTGAGTTTTGTCACCTCTATAATTGACGCCTTTCAACTTTTAGCCTGGATTCTGTGAGGTAAATCTGATTTTCATATCTATATTCCCACAGCTGCCTTCTTCTTTTAGCTACAAATAAATACATCAAACATGGATCACACGGCTGCTTTAGCAATCAAATTTTCTCTTTCTATAAGAACAGAGTAGCATGAATCATTACTGAGAACAAAAACAAACAGTCTCTCTCAAGGATAAAGTAGGACTTGCTCTAAGCATAAACATGGTAACAATGGCCACCAGTCATTTGTTTGAATTTTAATTTAAAATTTATGCTTCTGAACTGTGAAATGGTTCCCCTACCATTGAAAGACTAGGAGTCACTGAACCTAATGATTATCTCTCCAGCAGTGCTCTTTTTGAAACATTTTAACTTGGGTTCACATGCAGTAAAAACACACAAATGTTTGCCTGAAATTCGCTTCATCTGATTTTAATGGAGCTTTTAATACAGTTGATCACATACAACCCTGTCTTGTGGAAATTACTTTTATAGACAACTAATTTGCAAGAGTAACGCTTATATGGGGAAACGTAATCGTTGCTTGGATTATGTTCACAGATAATGTTTATTTGACTGAACGAAACACAAGGAGTAGGTTGGGGTGGATGGTGACATCAGGAACCACGGATCGAGTCCAGACTCTGGTCTGTGGTTACATTTATATAACACAAGCACCTTGGTTAAGTAAGGAAAAGATTGTGTTTTCAGTCAATTTTTGGGCAAGAGAAGCCATTTGGTTAAGGTTAGGGAAAAATCATGTTTTCTGTTAAATGTTTCGGGGAAAAAAATGTTCTGTATCAACATATTTTTAAATTGCAATTTACGTGAATTAATATTTCCTTATTACGTTAAGAGAAATGTAACTGATTACATTTCCTTAGTAAATGTTTTTGCTGTTGTAAATTTGTTGTACATAAACATAATTTCTAGGAGACAGGGCTGTCACATAATGCTTATGTTTGGTGTTATGTATACAGGTCTTTGACTGGTGGACAGCATCTAATTGCCAGAGCCTATATGGTAAACATTCCATATCACACGGTGTCACGTCTTTTAGCATGTGTCAATTGATGCCAGCACGCATGCTATACAGACAGAAGAGCTCGTCAAGGATAACCTTGAAATCTGTGGAATGTGTTGCTTTTAAAGGTTCTGCTTTCAAATGTTGACTGTGTAAACTCAACTCCATGGCTTGTAATTAGAATTTGAACCAGGTGCACTGGTTCACTGACTGGACTCGGGGTGCTGTCCAAAAATCAAGAATGTGAACTAAACGGTGCTGAACTTCTGTTTCCCTTTTGTGGCATTGAGAGTAATTACACAAACACTGTCAACGTGATTATGATGTCATAGGCTCCGACCTCTAGTTGCTGCAGCCTGTAGCCCATAGCCTTCTCCGTCGCTACGGATGCTCCCTCCTTCTGCACTGGAAAACCAATCTTTGCTAAAACCATTCACATAAATAAAGATGGACGATGCATCTCCACTTCCTCCCATTGTACAAAAATGAAGCCAAAATAACCTGGATATGAGCGCTGCCATCTTGTGCATCTCACCAGAGTCTGTGCAGCAGTGACCGGGCGGTGGAGCCGCAGTATCGAGTTCCCACCCATACACCCACCTGCCCAATTGTGAGTAGGGCTCAGCTGTCAATCATGATGTTTCACCCTGTTTTTGTTTTGTTTTTTAGCATCAAATAACTAATTAAAACCAAAATGATCAGAAAAATGAAAACTTGAACAAACATCAGCGTGATAACAACTATCTAATACGACAGAAACCATCTTTGAGAAAAATTTATTCGAGGTGTCTCTGAGTTTTTAGTTTGGCCCATGTCCTATCTGATATCATTGAGGGGGAGGAGTTTATGACCTATTAGGTTCACTATGTTAACAAATATAATTTCGTTCAAAATTTTTGGAGATTAGCAAACCTGTACATTTTTGGAATCATCAGAGCATGGAGAATCCAAAAATCAATGTTGGCATTTGCACAGACACTTGCATGGCCGCCATTTTGGATTTTCAAAATGGCTGCCATAAAATACATATTTTGCGCTATCTTGGCTTCTAGTCAACCTAGAAACTTAATTAAATATGCTAATCCTATGTTTTCTGGGTTGAGGAGTCCAATAAATGCCTCAAAATAGTGCTCAGGATTATAGAAAAGCAACAAACAAAGGTAATTGAAAACCATTGTCTTTATATTTGTGATATAACTGTATTACATAATACATGATATTGCAAGTCCTTTGAAGTTATGGGTTTATAAAGCAAGAGAGCAGCCTTGTTAGTTATCAGATTGAACTAAAAGTCCTATACACAGTGTCACAGCCTGGCTCTTAGGCTGCGACAAAGATGGGAGACCAGAGGAATGGGCAAATGCGGATAATCATATTTATTTACAAAGTAACAATAAATAACAGAAAGAACAGTAGTCAGTCATGTCAGCATGTATGGATGTGTGAAGATGTCTACAGCAACAGAGCAAAAAAATAACTGTGCCCGCAGGAGGAGAGCGAGAGCGTCCGTGGGAAAGTGGTGAGCTTTTTGTAACCACACCGGCCCAGGTGAGGCTCATGAAGCTGATGACGACCTAGATCCTGCAACAAAGTAGAACAAAACAAAAGACACAGGACACCTAGTGGAGTGGAGGGGTCATCACAACAGGATATACTAGGTCTATATCGTTCAGGATTATGCTTTTAAAGATCTTCATCACTGTCCTGATTGTCATTTTCAGAATTACAGTCCACGTCATTTTCACAGTCACTTCCACACAAACAAAGGTCTGTGCAAGCCAAGTTGTGTCTCCTGCATGAACACCTCTTTGTTGTGCAATGGGCTTTACACTGACATCTGACCAACTCTACAATGGCCTGTGGTGCAGATGGAACCTTCATGGTGGTAGGTAGTATCTCACCATGGTCATTCTGATAATAGCCATGTTTGAGTGGGTTGAACAGACGTTGCCACATCACGGTTGCTTGGCACCACACGCTACTCTGTACGCGCACACGTTCAATGTGCTCTTCAAAGGCACCAACTGTAGGAGGCAACTTGCTGCTTTCTGCCAGATGTTTGCAAAACAGATGCCACCTTAGGTCAGGAATACTTGTTATATGGATGCCCTTTGGGCAGTACAGTAAGCATACAAAGTTGGCCAATGCATCCTTCACCTCCTGTGTTCGGTCGCCTTCCTCTGTCAGTTTCATCAATGCTGAGATGATGTCCCTGTCAACCTTCATGTACTGTTGAAAACACTTGGTTTTGCCTGTTCCAGAGAATCTTCCAGCATTGTCTGCTCCATTGAATGCGTGGAATACCGGTAACGCTGCTGCCTTGTCTAGTCCCAGCGCACTCTAGATTGGCTCAATTTTTGGACTTTCAGAGGGTACTAAAGATGTTTCTGCTTCATTAACATGTTCCTCAGATGTTGGTGCTTGTGCATTCTGGGTTTCATTGTTTTTTTCCCAGCTTTTCCAGGCAATGTATGAGCTTCGACTTGTCAGTACATGGAAGGATGGATCCATCTGGAGAAAACAATGCCCTGGGAGTCAGAGTAAACTTGTAGTTCCCAACTGCATTCTTCTGATCGATGTCCTGGTTCGATCTGGCTAGAACCATAAACCGACCATAGAGTTCTTTTGTTTCTTTCAGATCCACCGATTGGTTGTGGACCTTGACAGTTTGATTCTTGTTTCCTGACAGGAACATGCCGTTGTTCTGCTTCTTGACTGGTGCCCACAGACTAACGTCTCCATTGATGCGTTTGGCAACGTAATCTTCATACAGTTTCTGGCCAATGTCGTCGACATTCAAAATCTGTGGGACACTATATTTTTTTTAATCTCATACATGCTTATGATGAGCTCAGTGTTGATTTTTAATAGGCCTAATGGAAGTATATACATGTAATATACTATAAGATAAAAATGATGAAGCTATCACTGACATCTGGACAGATAAAAAGTCCTAAAAGTGAAAAGTGTTAGGATTAGAAGTCTAATGATACCACCAGTGGTTTTCTTGACCCAGAAAACATAGGATTAGCATATTTCATTAAGTTTCTAGGTTGACTAGAAGCCGAGATAGCGCAAATTATGTGTTTTATGGTGGCCATTTTGAGAATCCAAAATGGTGGTTTGAATTGAAATGTTTTGGCTTCACTTTTGGGGAGCTCTCATGTCGCCCATCTTTATATACCGTCAATGATTAAAACGCATCGCTACTGGTGTGCAAGCGTGGAAAAGTTTATCTAAAAGCTCCGGTATTCTGCGAAAACAAAGAGATTCATCTGTTCATCTGGCTGTGATCGACTAAATCAGCATTGAGGGCTGAAGGTAACGGATGTTCGTTTATATAAAAAAAATCCCGCAGTCCAGGTTTAAGTCCTTTCTGTCTGATGAAACACACTGTTTAACTTTGGCATACAAGATTCAGTATAGGCTCTTGCAATTTTATGGTTCTGTCAAGTGTTTATGCTGTGTTCACCATAGTAATGGTAATATCTTCACATATGTAGATGACACTCAAATGTACATGCAAATAAAACCTAGTGACTGCTCACAACTCTCCAGTGTAGAAGCTTTCTTTCCTACACATGTCTTCAATTTAATTGCCTGCTAATTAAATCCTACGCAGGTGTCAATTGTTGGCCCAAAAACATAAGTCTTGGGTCATGGATGTAATTTTCCATGATCACACATCTGATAACTAAAGGTTTTTTTGTTTTTTTTCCTATAAGCCTTAGCTCTCTTTTTAGTTTTAAATCAAGAATAAAGAAACAAACAACAAATTATTCCTGTAACGATGCAAAAATTACATACACAGTGAATGAGACAGTGACTGTGGAAAAAATAAGCTTGTTTTAGTCTGACTTACAACCAAATGAGCATCATTCTGCTACAATGTTATTAGTTCTGTATCACATACGATTTGCTTTATGCCCAGTACATTTACCGTAAAATACTTCCCAGCTCATCCTCTGTAGTACAACATAAATTTGGGGATATTCATGACAATGATGTGGTCAAGTTATGATGATCAGACAAGAGGCCATGCGAGCAGCATTATGTGTGAGTTCAGCTTAAAATAACAAACTGTTTTTTTAAATTATTGCTCACAGAATCTCAGAATTGAAAATCATTCTCTTACTTTTTTATTTTTCATTTTATTAAATTGATCAAAAAAGTGCAGGAATACTGCCTATTGTCATGGATAGTTGAACTGTTCTGATGCTTAACTGAGAAATCTAGAACATAGATAGAACATTTTTTGTTTTTCACCACTTATTAAATGCTAAGGCTAAATATGCCTCAGCAGTAACTGTATCAATTATGATGCATAATGAGGCAGAGAAGTAATCTACCAGTAGACTGGGAAACTATTAGCACTGCCTGTGAGAAGGCAATGTTTTAATACTAGTCTAAATTGACTATAGATACACTGGAAGTTTGTGTGAAAAGGAAGGGAATGCATTATTATTATTTAATATTTCAATGCAAATTGACTGCAGTCGTGACTGAAGTTGTATCAAGATGATCTCTTATAGTAGGAATGGGAAGATTAACCGATTTGTATCGATACACGAAAACGCGCGGGCAAGATGCGAGTGCTTCAGTAGAGCAGCTGTGAATCGATGCAATTTTGGAAAGAAATCGAGATGCATCGGTTATTAAATGTTTGCATCGGTAAAATCCGATATATTAGACTGTTAGATGTTTTATTAATTTGTTTAGACATGTGTCCGACCCAATAATTTGATATTTGGATACTTTTATTCCTCCTAAATTGGACCTACGTTACGTTAACGTTGCGCCGCGGATGTATACCCACCTGTGAACTGCAAATCGAAAGTTTGGCAACACTACGGGTTTTACAAGAGACGGGAAATTTGACAAGTCTGATGCAATTTGCAAAATGTGCTGTGCTGCTGTTAAGTACACAGGCAGCACAACTAACCTTATAACTCACCTGAAGTGACGACACTCGGATTCATTAACGGCTACTACGGTGAGCAAAGTATTGCAAGTTGTGCACTATTCTGGATGGCCACAAGGTGTCCTGTTGACATAATTTTCTTTTGATTCTTTAAATAATTTTTCTGTTTGCAAATTCTTACCACAGCTAAGCTATGTGACTGTCATGACTGTTACTATTATGACAGTGAGACTGATGTTTGTTTACAGCAGCATGTGACTGCTAATACTAGTTTACATTTTTTCATTTGTAA
>JBBPCS010000283.1:6666519-6689093 GCA_037974645.1 Hollardia meadi
TGCATATGTATCTTTAATGCATCGGATCGTTGACAGTGTATCAAGATACGTATCGTATCGGCCTCACACCAGAGATGTCCAACCCTATCTTATAGACTAATAAAAGACTCTGGTGTCCCTGGACACACAGATCAAGATTGAAGTAAACGCATGTAGAGAAGCATTCTTTAAGTGAAACCTGTGCTGCCATATGAATAGGAAATAACTTTAATTTGAACTTTATGTTACCTCGGTTCAGCCAGGAACTTTTGTTGCATGCCATCCTTACTCTTTTTCCCTTTATTACCCTCTTCTGTCTAGAGTCACGATAAAAATAAAGGCACAAATGGATGTAAAGTATAGAAAATAGAAAAATAATCATGTCTTTTGTAATTTAGACTTTGGTGCAGCAACACCTCAATGTAGACTAAACTTTTCGCTAGATAGATAAATAGATAAATACAACCTCAACATTATCTGAATAAATGGTGTGGATACTCATATTTATTCAACTCCATAAATATTAACTCAGGCTAAAAAGTACAACAGCATAGCTTAAATTAAAGCAACTTTCTCTTGATTAACCACTTTACCTTCAAACTGACATTTGATCTTTGGATGGTGACATCATGGAGGGATGTGCAGCTTTGTAAAGATCAGGTGACATTTGGTCAATCATTTTATTAAATAGGCTGTCCCCTGACAGAAGGGCCCTGTATAGCTTAGCATATTAATGTCTTTTCTGTTCAGAATGATTAATGTACTGTCATCCTCTACAGACGTAGTGTGTAAGTCTGAGAACTCCTCTGCAGGTATTTAGGTATGCTTCAGTCACTTTAGATATCTCTGGAAAATGATTCTATTTAGATAGAGGAAATCAATAATGAGTCACTGCTCTGTGCTGTCATGCTCAGTTACCGACTCACTGCATGTTGTTGTTTAGTGCAGTGGATGAGTAGCTCAAATTTATAGGACATGAATTATGACAATGATCGCTAAAACTAACAGGATCAATAAATCATGAAGAAACGAGGGACTCAATTTATTTATTTATGTTGCCTTATTCTTGCACTGCCTTTTCATTGGAAAGCATTAAATTAAAACATGAAGAATGTATTTTAATTCTCAGAAAGCAATATTATCATTAATTTATGTGGCAAAATTCTCATTAATCATTTGAAGCAGTTTTGTGGGAAATCAGTTTGTTTATGTTAACATAAGATGAGATAAGACTTTGTTGAAATTTGGTTATTGCAGCAGCGCCAGGAGAGAAATAAGATAATACGGAAAAAACAAGAAATAAATAATAGCATGTGTATCAAATTAAAATAAGAATAAAAATACATATTTAAAATGCAGAAAAATAAGAGAGATACAAGTTAAACATATAGCTACATCGAATTTTTAGCGTTACAATAGCACAAGGAAAATACATTAATACTACTCTAATCAATGTTTTTTTTATATCAACAATGGATCAAATGACTATGTGTAAAGTGTAAAGTATCGCTTGTGGGATGAACCAATAGAGCATCCCGTTCTTATCCCCAGCTCGTCAGTTATCAACGTTTTGTCATGGCCCCTCCCGTCTCATCCAGACGCAGAAGGTATACCTTTTGGCATCAGGCAGAGATGCACAAGGATTTGATGTACAAGTGATGTAAAATCGTCTGCGTCAGTTCCAGACGACTTGAACAGATGACATAGTGTGACTTATATTCCAAAGAGAGAAAGTGCTGAGATGGGGTGGAGGTCTTGGTTGAGTGGAGGGTCACACACATGACTTTTATCCAGGAGACCGAGGGTCACCAGTCATTTCCTACACCTAACCACGGGATTTTCGTCCCTAAACTTAACCAAATATTACCGCTGTTTTGTGCCAAATATTAACCAAAGTCAGGATAAGATACGCGTCACCCCGAGACACTGAAGGGAAGGCTTAGCACATCAGCCGGCGACGCCAAAGGGTACCTTGCACATCTGGATAACGGCGCATGACAAAACGTCGGTATGTAACGAGCTGGGATGATAATTTCTCTCCTGTCTCTGCAGTTTGCCTTTTTAGCATCTTTCAGCTCATATGGTCCAAAACTTTACTGCTTTCATCGATTTCCATCGATTTCCATTTGTCCGGGGAAGGTCCATAGCTGTCCACCAGCAAATGGCAGATAGACATCTTTAGTGTCCTGTTAAAATATAGGCGAGAGTGCATTTGCATGTTTCATCCCATTTACTACAAATCACAAACCTTTTACCTCAAAGCTATTGAAGGCCATGCTGCTGTGCTTGAGAATTAGACATGTACCTGTACAATACCAGGCATCCATTATTTTCCATTGGTTTCTTTATGGTATGGAAATCTATTAGCAGACTCTCTATACTTTCTTGACTTTTGTTGTCCATCACAGTGAGAATCAAATCTACACTAAAGTTACATTACTGTAGTGAGGTCATGAATGACAAACAATAGCTGCATGGAATTTAAGGTACACCCTCATTGTGCAGAAAATAGTCAGTAGAACTGTCAGGTACACAAAAGTTGTGTAAAGAGCCGAAACCTTGAAACACACCATTCTTTCACACATTTTTTCATATTTAATTTAGCTGACGCTTTTATCCAAAGTGACTTCCAATAAGTGCATTCAACCATGAGGGTACAAACCCAGAACAGCAAGAATCATGTAAGTACATTAGCTTAAAATAAGCCAAACTACAAAGTGCTACATATAAGTGGAGGATGTAAGTGCAAAAAAAAAATAAAAAAAAAAAAATAAACCATCATCTTCTTAAATGACAACGGAATAATCTTTTTGTTTTCTGACATTGACGTTAAAACAGGGGATCATTTGCAGTCTTGCTCCACCTCCTTAAATCATAGGGGAAGATGCCCTTCTATTCTGGGTTTCCTGGTTTTTCTCATTACTTCACCATCTGTGTAGTTGCACTATGGGTGAAAGGGCTTTCGCCAAGGATGCTGTTATACAGTAACTCAATTTCCACTGGCCACATGGTGTCTTGGTTTATAACAGTGCTAATCAAATTATGAGCCCAATTACCCACCAGAGGCTTAACAGTTTGGGTCAGCCACATTGTGTTATACTTCAAATGCTAAACTCTCATTGCCAGTGACCATTATGTAAATCTTTACTTCAAGCGAGGTCTCTAATGGCAATACGTTCTCATGCTAATGATGATGCAGCTTGTGGAGTTTAAAGCTTTAGGATTTTACCTGCTCAGAGATGCAGATGTTTACTTTAATCTACACTAATCATCTGGACCATCACTGAAACATTTCTGTTTGGAAATTATTTTCAAGCTCAGAGTTGAGTTTTACTCAGAATTTTCAATATCAATTGTCGATGTTGGCAGAATTACCTCATATTAATAAAGGCCTTATGCCTCTCATTAAAGCGTGCACACTTTTTAGGTGAAGTGGACACTGACTGACAACCTGCCTCTCACCCAGTTGGTGCCAGGATAGTCATCATCCATCTGTGACCTTGCACAGGACATACAGATATAACTGATGGATGGAGTTTTGACTTAGTGCTCACAAAGTTGGAAAGATGCAAATGTTCCCATGTGTTCGTATCCCACCCCTCTTCTCCAGTCAAATTCAGTCAGACCTTTAGGTCACATTATGTTTGAATAATCTGCTGGTAAAAAAAACAGGTTTTAACTCCCACTTGTGACTGACGTGTGAAGCATTGAGGATTCTCTTCATTTTTTTCTTTGAATCAGTGGGTGTCCCATAATGACCTGAGGCTTGATCCTTCACACTCAACAGGGCCACACACGTTCTTTGTTAAATACGCCAGCTTTATGTGCTCTGCACTGGAGGATTGGTCTGCAGATGCACACTGCTACTGACGTTAATGTAAAACACATAACGTTAAACAGATTATCTGATTCTTGGTCCTGCTTGAAACGTTTCTCAATTTGACATCATAGTTGTTGTTGTTTTTTTACATTGTGGGTTATTAACTGGGAGCTGAACGCAAATGCTCCATCTATATTAGCCTACATTATATCCTTCTGTATTTGGCACTGATAGGCGGAGACATGCCACTTGCCATTCCAGCACGGGCAGGCGCTCAGGATGAAGTGTGTGAAATATTCACCATTGTGAGGTAAAGAGACATCGTCTCGGTTTGACAGCCCACCTCGTCTGTTCGTCTCTCGGACTCTCACAGGGCAGGTAATGCGCCCTCAATGCCAAACGGGCTGCAGTGCGCACCGGTGAATGTTGTGCGTACGCTGTTCCTCCATGAAGACGGTTACTTCGTCGGTGTTTAGGTGGTTTATATTGTTTTTGTTGTCTTGATATCCCAGAAACGAGAGGAAACATGCCAGAACCTATCACTTAACTTAAGTAGAGGCAGACACAATGAGTGGAATCTGGACATCTTGCTCTGCAGATTGAGGTGAGTGGATCGGAATCTCAGTTTTATAAAAGCCTGTTGATCTTACATTTTGCTCCGGACAGCTGGTGTGGAAAAGTCAGCTACAGTCGGTTTCTCTGAAGGCTTGCACATACCGAACCAGGTCACGTTTCCATTATAATGTCACATTATTATCACAAACTCCCACGGGACCCAGTCACACGGCATTTTAACTTCTAAAGCCACTTGAGACTTATGGATAAGCTATGTAAAATTCGACAGTAGTTGAGGCGTAATTTAAGACTTTTTTTTAATTCAAGCAGCTTAGCAGGTTCTCACTCATCTTCACTCTAGAGATGTCATGGAGATATAAAATATGAAGGCTCTCCAACAGTTATGGAGAATACTGTAGCTTATGTGGGTATATGGTTCCTACGTTCAATGTTAAGATCTTTTTAAGGGGAAATCCACCCTAAAAACAATGTGTTTCTCATCTTACAAAGGCTTGTACACATGGTTTTAACATGCATATCATAAATGATAATTGAGCTTCCTGTGTAATGCAAGTTAGCTATTTAATAGGGACCAGTGCAGTCTTAATTCAAACGAATGTTCCTTTGAAATGTAGACATATATTGAAAATAACTTCCACAGTGCCACTGCTGTCTGAAGGTACAATGCATTCTCATTAAATGCTATTCTTTTCATTAGCTTCAAATGAAAATAAACATAGTTTTATGTTTTCTAGATGCGTGCCATTGTTTTTGGAGAAATACCGAAAACATTATGCCAGATTGTTGCCTGTAAACTAATTTTAAAAATAAAATAAAATAATTGACTTTGGCAGGGCAGACATTTGCATCTCTGAAACTGATGTCCATCTTTTAACAGACTAATTTATGGGGACTGTTGGCCATGGATACAGCAGATCAGCTGAATAGAACTCAAGTTGAAGATTCACAGTTTGAACTGACATCTTTCAACTGCTGCACAACTGCAGACACAATAAATGACGGGAACTTTTTGACGCTGGACGACAGCACAAAGCTGGTTGGAGTTCAAGTAATTCTCATCTTCGCTTACAGCACAATCATATTGTTTGGAGTCACTGGAAACTCCTTAGTGATATATGTTGTCTACAAGTTTAAAAATCTACGAACTGTTACCAATTTCTTCATTGTAAACTTAGCTGTGGCAGACCTGCTTGTGAACACGCTGTGTTTGCCTTTCACCCTAGTCTACACTCTGTACGGTGAGTGGAAGTTTGGCCAGGTCTTGTGCTTCATGCTGCCCTGCGCTCAAGGCATGGCAGTGCATGTGTCCACCATCACCATGAATGTCATCGCCCTGGACCGCCACAGGAGCATCGTCTACCACATGGAGAACAAGATGTCCAAAGACATGTGCACTGTGGTCATTGTCATCACGTGGGCGGTCAGCGCCCTGTTGGCTAGCCCGCTCGCTATCTTCAGGGAGTACGGGACGTTCGATCTTTCGCCGGACGAGTCTATTCAGGTGTGTACAGAGAAGTGGCCTGGAAGCAGCATGAACGGAAGCATCTACAGTATATTAGCACTACTGGTTCAATATGGTTTACCTCTGGCCATCATCTCTGTTGCCTACATCCGCATCTGGAATAAGCTGAAGAAGACTTGTGGAGGTCGAAATGACCGTCATCAGCGCAGGAAGAAGACCACTAAGATGCTGCTGATCATGGTGGTGGTCTTCGCCGTCAGCTGGTTGCCTTTCCACGCGTTCCAGTTAGCTGTTGATATCGACAGCACAGTGTTGTATATGAAGGACTTTAAGCTGCTTTTCACTGTGTTCCATATTGTGGCTATGTGCTCGACGTTTGTCAACCCCATCCTGTACGGGTGGATGAACAACAACTACAGGATGGCCTTTCTGTCTGTGTGTAAGTGTTACCAGCCCATGAGTTTGAGGGCAGCGTGCTTCAAAGGCAGAGAGACAAAAAAAGATGAAGACAGGGTTTGTACAGATTGTAAATCAACTAATGTCTAAGTTGCACAGTCAGGCCATTGATAATCATTTGTGGAAATGTGAAGTTTGTTTCAACTTTAAACTAAATCACCATCACTAACACTGCGATGAATGTGGGTCACACTAGCTCTCATCCCCATCAGCACTTGTCACTTCAAGTATGTTTGAGCCAAACTATGGTGGATATTTCACAGTTTAAAATATTTTTGATGTTTCAGTCTGTTTATCTCGATGTAATAAATTATCTGAATCGTCAATATGGGCACAGATGACTCGGCCTTTGAAGCTCTTAATTTTTTCCCCTTACTTTTTATTGTTTTCGTTTGACTTTAGCGCTGACAAATGCAACCAGCTGACATTTTAACATAATATGAGCTGCTGTGATTGTGTCGCTTTAGAATAAAAGTCCTTTTCTCTGTGTACTTCTCCTCTCATAACTAATGTGTCAAGCTATCAAGTATATTTCATTTCACTTTAATTGTGCGCCACAGCAGTAAAGCAAAAACATTATGAAGAAACAGGGAGTAAATTCACGCATACACGTCTCATATTAAATGAAACAAAATATAACATATTTGCATCATATGTTCTGAAAATGTAGGGAAAAAAAGAGCCCTGGTGCCTCATTTGTACGATCAATTTAGATCTTAAGTAGAACTAGTTAGCAGAAGTAGTTATTTATAAAAACCTTTCTTTGAAGTGGAAAACATCTCTGAGCAAAGTGTAAACTTGACTTCAATGATTTCCCTGCTGGTTATGTGGGTGTATTGCAGTTTGGGAGACATACTGGATGTGTCCATGCCTGTGGTGAACTTTGCATAAGCTTTATGACAATGTGGAAATTTCACTTAAAGGTAGGAGGAATTAATCGCCAGACCATTTCTTTTTAATATGAGCCGTGAGTCATGACCCATCTTGTTCTCTGCATGCTACATGTTTTAGTTTTGTCTGTCAGCCCACTATTTAATCAACGGAATAAAACGTTTTTCCTGGCTTCGGTCTCCTCTACCATCACCATTATCTTGTCTTCCATAAAGTTTGACTTTCTCTACTTTTCTTTATCACTGCCTGACATGAATGAGCATTTGTCTCTGATTAAGACATGAACATCCCCATAAAATCTTGCAGTCAGTAATCATCATTGTTACACTCTGCACAACATACTGCTGCTTCATTTACAATAGGTGACTAGACCTTGACATAAGTGTCACATTCGATAATCTATTAAGAGTATTTCATTTAGTCTACGTGTCTCTCTGCAATTTGACCTTGCTATATACTTTAACAGCCACTTCATTTGAATTTAATTTGTTTTCTATTCTTCATTTTCTGGTCCACTGCATGAGATTATAATATATAGAGTAAATGATTAAATGATTAAATAAAATACATCCATATACAAAAATGGATGTGATGCACTACCTTGCCTAATCCCTTCCCTAAACAATGCACAATACTAATTCTGAGTAGGTATTTAGATATCCTCTAAAGATTCTTCGAGATTGATTTGATTGATCGCCTTTCAAGCAGCTGAAAACACATGAATATGGTGAAAGTATGACCATGATATCTGGTATTGATTCTTCAGGCTCATATCCAATACCCCTCTTTCCAAAATGCATTATAATAATTGCAACCTTCAGGCAGGTGAATCACTGATTTCATTTTGTGACATAGATGCACTCTTGAAGCGTAAACAAGGGCCAACTTTCATAAAAGCCGGTCACAGCAGTGTGGATTTCAGCTCCAAATCTGTTCCAGGTTTAATATTAAATGCTTTTTTCTGACAGTATTCACAATGTTGTTCATGTTTGCAGTTTTACATCTCTTCATACTGTAGGTTGTTCTATTCAAATGTATCTCAGTTGACCGGGCATACTTGATATCATTATTCATCATTGTGATATTGTCACCACCACTGTTGTCATTGAAAGTCATAACAACTTTTTATGAGATACCTGATGCATTTACTGCAAGAAGGAAGTATTGTGTTTTTCATACTTTTGTTGTTGCTGCTTTGTAGAACAATCTCATCCCCAACATGGAGTGACAACTGGTTATATTAATCTGTAATGTCTACTGAAATGCTATGTGAGTATAATATGCTGCTGTTAACAATCAGAAATGTACCAAAGGATGCAAGGAGCTCAACTGAACTTATAAAGCCAGGGTGCATCAGGGTCCACATACTGTATACTCACAAAGGCATGAGTGTCTTCAGTTCAAATCTGTTTATTTTCACATGTGGGGTTATAATACTAGTGCAATTATCTAAACAATGGCTAACCTAAATGCTAATGGTGCGATCAGTTCAACTAGTAGGGTGCTATCAAACGAAGTAAATAAACTGAACCATAAATAAACATCTACACCGTTTTCAAAAGTCCTTTTTAAGCTGTATTAAATTATTAACTCGTGTGCATCTTTGATATATTACAGGCTTATTAAGCTCTTATGGCTGACACATTGTTGCTAACACAAGATGTCAAACATTGATTGGTTCCAGACTATAAAGTGAATGTATTAATTGAGGAAATGTACAGAGTAATTGCCGCCACCTCTTGAAAAATGTATGTGGATCTCTCTGACACAGTAGATTATCTTCACGAGCCTCTTGTTGATTTTGACTGTTGAAAATCTGGTTGTAAATGTGGGATCAGTGGTTTCTGTCAGGATTCAAACATAATTGGAAAACTGGAGAGATTTGTGTTGATCTTCAGTGGGATGTGATTATTTGAAACAGTGTTATTATGCTAAAAGTGTTGGACATTCATTGGACATGGTGGTCAATTTTATTGCATGCTGAAATATACAAATAAATGGACAAATAAATATCAAATACACATGAATTCATGACACATGTGACATGGAGAAACTGGCTTGTGAAGCACATACCACCAATTAACTTTTGCTTTGTTTACTAAATTTCTGACATTTATTGGGGTCTTTGTTGTGGGTTTTGAGCCACAATTGCAGAGGGATGCAGATGTTTGTCTGTGTGTTCATATTATGTGTTTAGTCGAAACTGAAATAGGCTTTCTTATTAGACAGAATAAGGAGGAGTCTCTCCCCCTTCCGCCTGCTCTTTATTTGCAGCGAGCATCCTAATTACCACTATTTACTTTTACAGTGATTTTACAGTGGTTTTCAAGAGTCCTTCCTGTTTACCAGGCCCTCACTGATTTACTTTGTTCGTACGTGAGGAGCTGAGGGACTGGGTTATTAGCTCCACATCCCCCTTTTTAGTGACCTATTCAGGGTGTATTGAGAACTAAATCAATAATTGTTTCTTTAACTGCCTGCGTTATCGAGCAGCTGCCACAAACGTGCCCTCAGGAGGAGCATATTTAAATAAATAAAATGAACAATAGCTTTGAAACTAATTTAATTCCTCCTTTCTTCTTGTCTTTTGGCTTTCAAAAGAGAAAGCACTTACGTTTCTCCTCATGTCTGTATATATTGGCTTTCCATCCACTTGTATTAACACTGGGTTAATGGCATTTTGTCAGTGGACTGAGAATCGATTTTGCCAACTTATTGTACTTTTGTTGAGAAATGATTAAGTGGAGCCGGTAGTGAAACACAGTGTGACAACATATTCATCAGAGATGGTTCACTTAAAGTACATAGTCTTTTTGGTTAATGGTGGCTCATTGTGTCCATTTAGTCTGATGTTGAAGTATGATGTTGCTACTAATTTATAAGAATTAGGGTTATAGCTGTATTATTTAATCAATTTGGCAGAAAATGCACCATGTTATCATGTATAAAGTAAAACTGCCCAACATGTGTAGGCTTCAATTTCTTAAGTTTGTGTGCTACTCATATTGTATATATACTTTTTTTTTTTTTTTTTTTACAGATTGATGGATAAAATAGGACATTTTACAGCAGACGTGGAGCAACATTAATATTCAATGAATCATTCTGTTGCCACCTGAAGAACGTTAGAGTAAATATTAAGCTGTTGTAACTGTGGCTTGGTCTAACTCCTGAGAAATGGGCTTTAGCTTGCTTGATATTTCTGAATAGAACTTGTTGATAACTTTGTTTTCTGTTTGGTGATGTGGGTATAGCACACAGTGGATTTATCACAACTTTCTTAATGGAAACATCTACCTATAGTAGTAAATTCAAGCTGCTGAGGTTAAAAGCCATAAAATACTGGGGTAACACTTTACAATAAGGTACGTAAAACTTTGAATAGTTGACAGGATACAAATGGAACGAATGAGGAATAAAAAAGTAACCCCTACTCAGTATAATGTAAAACTTTACGTGAGGAGGCACAAAAAGAGTAACTAAAGTAGAATTAACACATTAATACTATATTTAAACACAAAATTTGCTGTGGAAACTGTCAAGACATGTACATAGCTACACATTCAATCAAAATGTTTGATTTCACATATTTATCATGCCTCAATTAGTCAATAAAGTTGATTTACAAAAAATAACAGAAAAAAACACTTCTGAATCAAACTATATTTAGTCGTCAGTCACATGGGATTACTCATTTTATCATTCTTCACAAAAACACTAATGGAAATACAAGTTCCTTTGATCACATGTTCAAAAAAATGTATGCACTTAATGACCATAGAAGAAGCAAGAATTGATTATTAAAAATATTTTTAAAAATGTCCGATGCCCCTTTAAGGACAAATGATGAGAAATGTAACTCTGTGACCATGAGTTCCCATGCAGTTCTGTGGGGTTAATGGGTATGGCTGAACATACACACACACACACACTGTGGAAAGGAAATTATAAAATTCCACTGTGGACATTAATGAGTTAATGAGTCTATTTGGTAACTACGCAGGATTAAGTATCACTTTACTTTAGGGGGGCACAAAAACCGTAACTAATGATTAAGTAATCAGTAATTAATGACTCGATTTGGTAACTACTCATGTAGCCACTTAACAAAAGAGAAACTAATGATTGTAAGTAATTAGTAATCAATGAGTGCTCACTAGTTTGCGCTATTATTATAGAAGTATTTACTAATGAGTCATTAATTATAAAGACACTTGTTTCTTAATTAACAAATCTAAACTAATTACCAATCATTATTGCTACTCTATAAAATTTTATTAGGATTTAACTAGCAGTTAGTTCCTCATTCGTTCCGTGTTCCCTCGTTAACGACTCAAAATGTTTTGTACCTTATTGTAAAGTGTTACCAAACATTGTAGTTGCACAGTGGGCTTTTAGCAACACAAACACTTAATGAGAGAAAATTAACCAAACTGAGAAAACTAACAATTTATCGCTTCATACATGAATGTAAATCTAACATAAAGAAGTGGCGTCATAGATAGATTTGGGTTTCTCTAATAATATAGAAGTTTAAAGCAACTATGAGTGTGTTAATTTGGAGGAGGGGGTTAATGTTTAACACATATAACAAAATGAATGAATGAAAAGAAGTTTCCCTCTGCTTCTTTTTGCATGAGGACTATGAAGACTATTCTCCTCGGAGCTTTGCAGTTTTTTTTAAATCTCTTATTTGACATGAAGCGACAACATGCCATAATACATAAGCTGTTAAAAAAAAGCACAGCGAAGCTTCCTCCACATTTAGATTCAGTGTGTTTCACCAGCCCACTAGATGGCCACATAAACCACAGACGGTCAAATCTGACATGTTTCCTTGTCATAACAAAGAGACAGTGAGACACATTAACTCCTTGTTATGCTCAGTGCAGGCTGCCAGTCTTCTTCTTCTTTATCTTCTTTGTCTTCTTCATCTTCTGTCGTTTGTGGATGAGAATTATGACTATAGTAATTATTATAACTGAAAACAGAGCTGGACTGACTATACTGCCTTGAGGAGTTCCATTTACCACTAAATACTTGGTGCTATAATCTTTCCATATTTTTTTTTTACTGATAACTGATCTATTAAAACTTTTAAATGCATTTATACATTTTCTCTCTTATTCCCATTTGATATGATAATACCACCGCATGCCATTTTGGCTTGTCCCTCGACATCTCATCCCGACGCACAAAGTACCCTTTAGCATCTTTGTGCGACATGCAGATCCTTCCCTTCAGCGTCTGTGTGACACGTGCAAAGCCTTCCTGCCACAAAGCCTTACAATAAGACTAACAATAAGTCTATTTAAAAGATAAATAGTCCTATCAATCACAACGCAATAGTTGGACCAAACAAATAAACTATAAATCTTCCATATTTTATTCTTCAGTCCTCAAAAACAAACTGTACCTCCAAAAGTAGGCTACAAGAAAACAATGCACATTCCAAAATATTCAGTCAAACACACGCCCCTGGTTAAAATGAAACAGCACCTTGTTTAAACCCACAGTGTGAACTTCTGTTTGTCCTCTTCTGGCAGCTGGAGTCAATGTGGTTATGATGCCATACTGTAGGCTCCAATGTACTTCTGGGTGCAGTAGCCTGTAGGCCAGACTGAAGTCTACTCCGTCGCTATACGGTTGCTCCATCCCATTGCTCTGGAAAACCGATCTTGGCTAACACGCATCGCTACCGGTGAGCTAACGTGGGAACGTCGCCACCAACAGAGATTTAAAACTTTGGTATTTATTTTTCACAGAGACATTTATCTGGCAGTGATCGACTAAATCAGCGTGATGCTCCACTCAATCCTGACCTCCAGCCTCCTCCTTGCTTTGTAAACTACATTGTGTTGTGCAACTGCTTTAATCGTTTCATATTGATGTGGATGTGTTTGCATTGGAGGACCAGTAAAGTCCGGTGTGTATCATCCAGGCACTGAAGTGTACTTTCTGCACAATCCATCCAATAGTTGATGAGATATTTCCATCTGGACCAAGGTGGTGAACTGACCAACATGCCAACACTATACTCATGTTATTCTGCAATTTAATCACAAGCTATATTTGAGTAGACTGATTATAGAGGCTGTTGTCTGTTCATTTTAACAGTTGATGCTTTTCAAGATTTCACAGACAGATGGATGCAGCATGAAGAGAGGTCTTTATTGAAACAACATCAAATTGTGAGAAATGGACACAATGAAAGTGGCAAACCTCTTTTGCAATCACTGCCACTGGGCTCTTCAAACAACCAGGCTCTTCAATTGTCTCCTGCCAAATGTTCCTACACAGAGGTGTTTTATAGGTCAACACATCTTCATATTGGATGTTCAGAGAGAACAGGGTATTCTTATCGAAATATCATTGCACACAGACAACACATAGAAGTGCAGATAAACACAAAACAGGTGTACATGGGTGTGTTGTTTTAAAGTGTGTTTGCTGTGTGTCTGAGTGTTTCTGTGCTCATAAGAGGGGAATCTATGCAGAAGGAAAAGTTGTGATGAGGTCGTGTCCCTCTGGTGGTCTCATTCGAGCACGAGCGTGAGTCTCGCAGTACAGCTGCCCCTCCACAAAGAAATAGCCCTTCTGTTTGAGGTTGACGTCACAGTCGGAGCACACAAAGCAACCAGGGTGACGATATTTGTCTCGTGCTTTCACCACCGTCCCGCTGTAGCACAAAAGACAGACGGAGATGTCAAAGTGTGGAAAATAATTAAAACAATGGGTCTAGAGAGGACCTTGTATTGAACACTGTAGCTGCCTCTAGATGACTCGCAATCCTACATACTGGACCATAAAGTAGATAAGTATGTACACGTCTATACGTTTGCAAATATAACGGATGGACAAAAAAAAAACCCCACACATTTCCCTTTTTGGTGTGAACTAAACCTTGCAGTATTTTGTTAAACACTATGTGTGCATTTTAGACCCCCCTGAGACCCCCCCCCCCCCAGACTAATTTGAATGACCTGAAAACAACAAATCACCAATTTTTGATTGGGATTTTCGACAAACAAAAGCAACCCCATCACATTAATTTGACTGATGCTATGATAAAGAATGTGATTTGTTAAACATGACAGACTGAATTGATTAATTAATGTACAAAACCTTTAACTATATAGTGTTTATATGCAGTGAATAAACAGTTGCATGCAGATATATGGATATATGTAAATTGTGAAAAATAGTTTTTCCCTTGTGCACATGTGGTCAATAAATATATGCATAAATTATATTATATGCAGAAAGACATGTAATAATATGATATTTTGTGGTATAAGAGTGCAATTCAGTGCAGCAGCACTACACTACTCTATGACTCTTATTCATGTTCAGCTTATGTCAGTGAGTGTTAATTAATTTCTAAACCAGCTAGGTTGTGGTGTTGCTGTAGTGAACTGTGTTGTTCCCGTAATTTTCTTCACCCACTGTTTCTATTGATTCATCGAGGCTCTCAATGTGAATCACAGATGATTTTGTTCTATTTTTACTTACACAATCCCATTCCCACACTTGTCGCAGACGGGCAGTTTCTGCAGGTTTCCTGTGGGCGGAGTTGGTTTGATTGTGGGGGCTTTTACCGTCCTGGTCACAACAGGACGAGTGCCTGTTCACATGGGAGAAAGACCACTCAACAAAAATCACATAAATAAAAACAAAACACTCTAGAGATATTAGGCAGGGGCACTTATAACCTCTTGAATCCTAAATGACACTTCCTGATGGGTGCTTTTTTAATGATGTATTGTGTAGCTTTAATACTACACTACTTGAATAATAAGACAGTGTGTCTTAATCATATATTGTGTAGCTTAACAGTGGTTTGTCATATAGTACATTGTCAAAATATTGAATCAGTTATTTAAATACCAATGCGATGCAAATGGTATAGTCTATCTTTGTTCCCTGCGGCATAGTGCATAGAATTTACTGCAATAATAATAATTACTAATAACTGAAAAATTGTTTATGCCACATGTAGGTAGGTCATCAAATGAGTAATGTGGTTCTGTAAACTCAATTGTTGCTTAGAAGCTGGTTGGTTGTTGGGTTGGTTCCAGGTAAAAAATATTACGTTGCTTTGAAGAGAACAATGAAGACATACAGTACATTATGTCAAAACATTTTCTGCTGCACCTTTTTTAATAGGTCTAACTCTAAAATGTAATGTAATATATTTGATCTGAACCATTCAATACTGCAACAATGATATTACTAACACAACATTTCAGTAGTACTGCAAAATAGCTTAAAAGACCCTGACAACTTTGCTTCAAATCTTGGCACTATTTCTCTAAAAAAAAAATTAAATATTCATGAGTAAAACAAAAGTTTAAAAAAATTATTTATTTATTTATTTTTTACTTTAACTGTGTTTTTATGCAACCTAATACGAAGGTAAATTCCTTGAACATGGACTTTACCTTGGCAGTAAAACTGATTTTGATTCTGGATTATTAAGAGTTTAAAAATGAAAAAGTCAGCTAATTAGCTTCATCAGGACTGTATTGGTGTGCTTTGATCAGATTTGAATAACAGATTTGATTGCTAAATGTTGACTGGTATGTAACATAACCTTTTTTCCCCAGCTGAGCCTCACAAACTTCAAACCAGTGTTACGAGCTCAGAGGGAAAAAAAGAAATCCAAAAACCTCTAATGTGAAATATACAAAACTTTTCTAAGTTTGGCAGAGTGTTCATAACCCCATAACTCATAGTAAAAGGCAGATTTAGAAAAGTTTATAGGGCCTTTAAAACATCTGTTTCTGCAGTGAGGCATTGTCTCATTGTTGGCTGTCAGTAAAAACACAAATATTCCTCTGGACTGGTGATCATTTCAACCTGTAAGACGTTTTTGTGAAGGAAATCGTTTTGGAAAGAGAAAGAACTCACCATCACTGTCAATAAAATCCTGCAGAGCTTTGAACGAGCCAGACTGTCGAGGAGCTTGGGGCTCCTCCTGTTCTTTCTGTAACATCTGGTACACGTCAGAATCCTCAATGCTGGTCAAAGTCCTGGGGCTGAGCAACACATTCAGACACACACATGCATACAGTACAATACCTGGTCAGGATATAAACACAAACACACACTCTATAACACAGCACTGCTTAAGTCTATAGGTTGCCAAATGACTTTATTCACTGACCACTTTAAGTCCATTTCATTAAGAGGCACTCCTTCATGCTAGTGGCAGAAATGATGCATCGCAATCTTAACTGCAATGTCGTGAGTTTTTAATTTGTGGTTAGAGAGTGAAGCAGATCAGTGAGAACAACCAGCTGGAGATTATAGAGATACAGCATGGTGAGTCAACCTGACAAGGATGTGTGATGAAGAACATCCATGAGCTGGAGCACGTACTGTAGATGAATTCATGAATTCTAGATGAGTTTTACAGCATGCAGATTCTACAACATGCCTTTTTCATCTGTATCAACATCATGTATTGTGATTTCATAATTATGGTCTATTATATAAAAATTCTAGCCTTTCTAGTCTGCTTGTTATAGAGGTTATGAATACATTACAATTAAATCTAGTTTTGGTTAAGCCATGGAAAGATTAATTCCTGTGGGCTGTGGTAATATATTTTCAGTGTGACACTCCATATATCAGGTAGCCTAATGAAAGCCACACAAACGGAGGGGAAGGACGGAGGATAACATACTGGAGATACTGGACATACATCCATGGCTGTATTAAGCTACTCAGCTTCACCCGACACCTTCAGACGGACCAAACAAACCGAGTGATTTGGGAGGTGAGTCATATAAAGAGCAGGGGGGCTACAGTAAATGTATGTAAGAAACCATGGAGGGAACAAACTCTATAATTAGCCCTGTGAGGCTGTAATGATCATTAAACATCAAGAAACCCAACTTGGATGGATAAAAATGGACATTTAGCTATTCTTAGATCCTTAGCTATCCTAATGCTAGAACCAGAGGAAAGGCTATTTACAATTGAAACAATTAGTTCATCACTTAAGTCTATGATTAAAATGTTCTAAACTCCGCTCAGCTTTTTGTCTGAGCTTTGAAATGTAAAAAGTTTGTAAGTGAACCTTGAGTTTAGAGTCTTTCATCGCAGATACATGTTTCCAAGTTCATAAATGAACCTAGCTAAGCTAATTTAGCAAATTTAAGCTAATTTAATTCCATAATAATAGACAATAATTTTGATAATCAATAAATTATTAGTCTTTTATCAAGCAAACATTTGTTGTTTACAGCTTCTATCAGGATTCACTGCTTGTCTCTGTTTAATATAACTATAAATGAAATATATTTGGGGTCGGACAAAACAAGCAATCTGAACGTCTTTATCTTTGGAAAATTAATAATCCAAGCCCTAAAGCCAACTACTCATGCTAAATTGCTTATATCAAAATGTGATGCAATGTTAGCAGTTAGAAAGCTGACAAATGTTAGCATGACTGTTAGCAAAGACTGTTACTGAGGCTGACAGGAACTTTATTACTTTTTGAGGTAGTGTAGCAAGTGTACATTTTAAATTGTAATGGTGCTTCAGTAGATGGAAAGTCAGGGGAAACACCATTCCAATTCAAGGGGCAACTTGGAAAATATGGCCAGAATTCGAAGGTAGCTCCAAAAAATATAGGGGGCAAAATATCACCAGAGTAAAAGTAAACTGTTGCTTACTATAGTTTTTGCTGTAGTTATCTATAGCTGCTGTTAGCTCAGTTAGCTGTGGAGCCCAGGGGCCCTATAGCTGACTGGATTGTGTCTGGACTGCGACCTTGGATCACGGGGGGAATGACCGTGAGCAACTGAGCTCAGCTTCCTCCCAGTGAACACAGCTGGAAACCAGACTCTGAGACTGGCCGGGGCCATTTTGACGAAAGCGGATACCGTACGGAGGTGATGTACAGCGGCTCCGATGAGGACTAGGACTTCGAACATTACAGGACACCGCAGGCGGGGACAGGAGAAAGGTGAAGCGGCAGAACAGTAAAATAGAGTTGGACATCAGCAGCAGGTGAAAACAGTGTCTAGAGCTCTAGAGGTCTTACTCTGTGAATTGAGGATATTTTGACCAAAACCAATTGTGGAAAGAAACCAAGACGGATTTGGTGAATTTTATTTTATTTTAATGTCTGAATTAATCGATCAATAGGACGGCTCCAGCTCATTCAGAATGCAGCAGTCAGAGTGCTAACATGTACGCGAAAATTTGAACATATTACCCCAGGACTGAAATCACTTCATTGGCTTCCAGTACAATACAGAATCACCTTCAAAATACTCTTAATATTCTATAAAGCACTTAATGGTTTGGCTCCTAATGTACACGTCTGACTTGCTCACTGGCTATAACCCAATCAGGTCCCTCAGGTGGCCACTACACCAAATACACAAATCTAGCACTGATCCGCTGAATGACAAATATCATAATCAGTGTATTTAAGACTTGCTGCTAGTTGCTGTATGTTGAAGGGCTTTGAGAGAACCAGCCATGTTTAAGCTGAAGATAAAGTCAGAACCATCACCTCTCAGGCTTTTGGTGAACCAGGCCTCGGATCTGGCCCTCCATGGCATCCTGGATGTTGCCTGAGGAGTAGAGGCCTATAGGAGTGTTGTAGGATGCACTGACCACCTGACGCTTGTCATCGATGTTCGCTGCGGCAATGAAAGGCTGAGCTTTCCGGTTGTGAGCTGTGCCAATAGGTTTATATTCCTGTTGGTGGAAGAAGCAAGTGAGGTCATTGTTAAGACAATAATGAGATAATTACATGGAGCAAAATGGCTACCATAATCTTTAATAAATGTGAATACATTTCTCATACACTCTTACAAACCTGCTGTTCTGCTTCCAGGTTGATTTTATATGGATGAGCTCTACCTTCATCCACAACATGTGGTGACCATAGTCTTGATTCATTCCTGGAAATTAAAGAAAGATCCTGGTCAGAAGGTCATCATAACATGACTGAAGTGGCTGCATACTGTGTTAGCTGTCCATAATCCTAACATATTAAACTTCTGCTTACACGTTGGCCTTTTCCTGTCGTCCCATAGGATACTTTTTGAAGTGGGTTTTGAGTGTATACAAACTGAAAAAGTGACTAAAAGCCAAACTCATAAGCCATACCAAATTTGACTGATGTCAGCACTCATCTTTTGTCATTTCCTGTTAGTACAAAACAAGTATACTAATTTCTTGTTTACTAACTGTAGAACACAGTACTATAAAAACTGGTTCATGCAGTGGTTTACAACCTGGAAGTTGGCACCCACACAAGGGGATCATAAGACAAATCTGAGATGTCGTGAGATGATTATCACGCACACAGAATTCAGTTTATTACCAGCCATGACAGCATGAAGGATATGGTTTTCACTTTGTGAGTTTCTGTGTGAGTGTGTGTGTGTGTGTGTGTGTGTCATCATGGCAAAATATGGACCTTAAGACACTTATTGTAGCGGGAAATACAAAAGAAGATGAAAAGAAGTGAGTTTGATTGCTTGTCCAGGTGTTTATATATCTGCATGTGGACAGGTCACAACTGTGCAAAATGCAGTCACAAAACATTACAGGTGTGTAGTTAGTTGAAGGCCGAGTTCGACATGGGGCTTGGTCCGAGCAAGGGTTATGGTTAGAGCCCAAATATACTCTGAAACGGAAAAGGACACGGCAGTGTGTCTGGAGTCCGCTCAAAGGACATATCCCACACGTGCAGACCTATTCCATGGTTTGTCATAGCGTAGTGGACACCCTCTGATGATGAAATGTATGTCACACTGACCCCAGCGAACCCTCGCACAATCGGGCAGCAAGTATAATTCAGCTTTAGGTAGTAGGGACGAGGAAGTAGGGAAGACTTCACACCCCTGACTACATTTGTTTTAAGTCATGGATCACTGTATGCCAGTTTCAGTCATTCTTGTCCACTCAAGGACATTAGGTAAACTAGAGATCATGTGATGGGATTACACCAGTGACATGAGAGAAGTGAGTTTGGAGAAATGTGAAATATGTCATGTTTACTGTTGTACATTCATGAATCAAACGACCAGGTGAGGGTGTTTAGGCATACTGAATAAATCTGGCGCAGTTCACCTGTTCTCACTTCTCTTATGTCATTTGTTCCATTGCACCATAAACACCACATTGTGGCCAGATGTGGTCCCTGACGTTCTTTTACTCTTAGTTCTGGTGATTTAGTGGACAAGTTTGCCTTTTCAGGCCTCAAAAACACTCACACATACATTCACACACACAAAAAAATCACTCTTTAGGGACAACTGACATTCAAACAGTAACTAGGGCCGCAACTCGCAAGTACACCCATTTTTCTTTTTGAAAGGGCTGAACAGGTTGGGAACCGCTGCTGTACTGTTACTGCAGTACCAGTATGTATTATGGAAATGGGACACATTTATTGACACAGTAAAAGCAACAACAGTAACCACAACAATGGCCTTTAAACTTAATTTAGAACTGAATCAGCAGCTGTCTGACACAAAACGGGAACAATATAAGCTTTGCAAACACCGTAATTACTGCAAGGCTAATGTATTAAATTTCATTACTGTGCAGGTGTTGCCTTTACTGGGCCCACCAGCTGTTTGTGTGCATGCTTTTTGTTTCTGCATTTAACCTTTCAATGGTAAGACGGAGCTTATTGGTGGAATCTTTTATCTTGTTCTGGGCTTCACAGTGTAGCATGTCTTTGGCTGGGACTCCCTCGATGGCCAGGATGACGTCACCGGGACTCAAGTTGGCTATGGAGGCCTTACTGCCGGGAGTGATCTGGAAGGGAGATGAGCAGATGAGTATTAGCCACCTGATCTCAAACTCCCATGGGAGATTTTATATGGACGTGTGAGCTGCTGAGGAACATTTTTTGGAAGAATGGCACTAATTTATCACCCATTTGAATATTGAGAAAGCTCAGGGATTGATGAGTTCAACAAAAAAAGAAGGAAAAGAGAGCAGCAAAGCCATTATTTGTCTCCTCCCTTCTTTTTGACATTTGTTTAAAAATATACCCATAACATAACATTTTCCATAAAATAAATTTGGCTTTCCACCCAGACATAAAAATATGCTTTGCTCAAATTCAACAACATTGCTGATTGCTGGGGATCATGAGAAGTTTGGGACCTGAAAACAGGGTCATGAAGGGGCAGAAAGGGTTGAAAACCCAGATTTAGAACATCAGTAGAGGTGAAGGGAAATAAGTCTGTTGTCTATATTTGTTTTGTTTTTCATATTAAAGTTATTTCCTAGTAGTTCATTGTTTTTATTGTTTGCAATACAAATAAACAAACAAAATAATTATTTGCATATAAATCTTAGTATTTTAAAGTCCCAGAGTCCCAGTTGCACCACATGTTTTTTTTATTTTATTTTAACACAATAAATCAATAACACAATTAATCTATAAATACTTACTACTGAAAAAAGCAAAAAATTTTAGGACACTATTTTATTTCCAAAATATCTCATCAGTTTTATAATAATAGCCTAATAATAATAATAATAATAATAATAATAATAATAATAATAATAATAATAATAATAATAATAATAATTACTGCAACAATGCTCAATCTGAGGTTCAAAAACATCTGTAGAAGTTATTTACTGGTGGCCAGAAAATAGTTCACTTATTAAGACAAGAACATAATTTACATAAGAAGGTAGCTGTCATAACATCAATAACATCTAGAATCAAAATATGATTTGTCGTCAGTTACCGATGCTTAAGGTTTCCCGGGTCATCAAATACTGACGCTTTAGGTAGGTAGGCCGGGCCCGGCACCACCCTGAAGCGTCAGTATTTGACTACCTGGGAATGAGACTTAACAATAAACTATACATGTTGCACCTTTAAATTGGCATGACTGTCATAAACAAATTAAGATAAATTAACTCTAGTTTAAGTTCCAGCCTAGTGTATAATTTCTTTTGGAAAAGAATGCTATTATTAAGTTCTTGTTGCAAATTGATGCAAATGAATAACTGTCTCTAACTGGTTAATTATTTCACATTAGAATGAATTCTAGAGGAATGTCTTCTAACTTGCTTGACCAGAAAACTCTGACTTCTGTTTCTGCCTCTCTATAAATCCTATTCCAGCAGCCCAGTATGTCCAGGTGGCGTAGGCTTGTGAAAGGTTTCGGGTCTGTTCTCCATCACTGGCACTTCATCTCTTATTACATAAAATCAGCTGCAAGGCCTCTTATTCCAACATTCCTTTGCTGGGATCACAGCTTTATATGATTTCTTTTCTCTGAGTCTCACCTGTTCTAAATACTCCTGCAAAATACAAAACGCAGACTCCACCATAATATTTTCACCATAGGCAATTCACAAAACACTAACTGCTCTCTCTCTCTCTCT
>JBBPCS010000283.1:6689193-6730141 GCA_037974645.1 Hollardia meadi
CTATGTGTAAAAATGGCTGTAATTCCTAAAAGGTTAATGCAATATTTCTGTTCAACCCCTTGAATTAAAGCTGAAAGACTACACTACACTACACTTCAACCACATCCTGATTGTTTCATTTCAAATCCAGTGTGGCGGTGTACAGAGGCAAAATTACAAAAATTGTGTTACTGTCCAAATACTTATAGACCTGACTGTAAGTATTTTCCATATGTGTTAATCTGTTGTCACATTTTGTTTAATTGCTTAGTTATAAAAAGCTCAAAAAATTTGAAAAATGCCCATCACAATTTACCAGAGTTCAAGGTGACGTCTTCAAATAGTATTTTTGTCCTATTACAGTCCAAAACCTAAAGGTAGTTAATTTACAATGATATAAAACAAAGGAAAGCATTAAATTGTCATGGCATTTTTCCTGCATAAACAGCTTAAATATTAATTAGATGAAAAAAAAAGATGCCCATTGATTTTCTGTCAATTGATTAGTTGACTTTAACCACAGTCTCATCTTCACTAATTAGAGACAAATATTATGAGATGAGGTCTTGTCATAATACTTGACACCCACCACAAACACGATCTAAATCAACACCATCATCTCCACAGTCCAGCTTTACCTTCACCTTGGGAGACCTATGTCCTGGATGGGGTACAGTGGGGGGAGAGCGTGGAGTGGCGAGGGGAGGAGAGACAGATTTAGGGGGAGACAGGGTGGGAAGGGCAATATGCGACTCTGAGTCGGGGCAGGATGTGACCGGATGAGAAAGACGGTGAGAGGTTGAGACAGAGAACTGTGAAGGATCATTTGGAGAGGGGTGGGAGGAGTGGAGGGGAGGTAGTGAGACAGGTGGAGACGGAGAGACTGGAGGTAGCGGTGATGTCATGAGGAGAGGAAGGGATGGGGGCCGAGGGGAGACAGGGGGGGAGGGAGGGATGGTGTTACGGTCCTGCTGTTGTGACCGTGAGAAAGAAGACAAAGAACAAGTGAAAGAAGAAGTAGAAGAAGAAACAGGGGGCGGTAAGGAGGTCAGAGGTGGTGGTATAGAGTGTGAGGGGAGGCCCGGCTGAGGAAGTTGTGTCAGAGTGGGAGGAGAGACATCAGCCTACGGAGGTAATGACACACATCAATTATGAAGCTGAAACACAGAAGCTAAATACTGAAGAAAGGAAGAAATCTTTTAACTTAATTCAGATGGCTGTATTTTACAGAGCCCTGGAAAAGACGTGGAGGAAAACATTATACATGTATGATTTTAACATAAAGATCTACTTTTGAGTCTTATACTAAGAAAACTACAGCATTATTCCTGAAAATATCCTTCTATTCCTCCGTGGAAAATCTTTCGAAGAAAAACAAAACAAAAACAAAGGCACAATATGCTTTACAATAGAGATATTTTAAGACTAGAGTGTCAAAAACTACTCTTCCTCTCATGTACAGAAGAAATTAACTGTTCACTACAGAATAGAATATTGTATTTATGTCAATGTGTGTCAGTCCACAAATCTCTAGTTATAAATTAAGCTTATTGTATTATTTTTTGTATTATTTATAATTTCTTGGTCCTAATTAGTAACTGATGCTTTCAGTCAGTGGGTGCAATGATTGACACTAAATTACAGTATTTTACAGTAACTATTCTAAGACACTAATCTTATCTAATCCATCCTTTCTCACAAGCCTTTTACTACACAGTTGTGCTGCTCCCTCCTGCTACCCTCATCTGCTGTGGATGAGGGTATAAAACAACATATAAGCTAGAACTCACTACTCAGTCTTCATTACAATCATGAAACATCTTTCACTGTAGATATTGTTAGACTCCATGATCATTCAGCTGTTGGTTATATAACACATTGCTTCCCTTTAAATAGCTAAGTGATTTAAGTACGGCAGTGTTGAACTTCTTTAATGCAAAATTAGGTCTAGTTTTTCTCAAATGTAAAATATTTCCTCCATCTCTCTTGCAGGGCCCTGTAGTGTTTGCAAACTGAAAAGATGCAGCTCACACCATGCTCTACCTGTGGACTGAGTCTCTCATTAAAACCTCTAATGTCCTCCTCTTTGTCCTTTCTAGTTTCTTCCTCTTCCTCAATGAACAACTCAGTATATCCACTTCTTTCCACCAATGGTGGTCTCTGAGACTGGACGGGTTGCTCATTCAGAGTTTTTGACTGCCCTCCCCAAGTGATGGAAAGTGGCTCCATTGTTGCAGGTTTGTGAAGCTGCACCTCTAGCCGAACACTGCCTGCCGAGTCACTGACTAGAGTGACTCCTGTGGGTTTCACTGCTGGCTGATGGGATTCTTCTGTTTTTAGCTTAAACCTGCTCTGGGATGCACTGGTTATCGGAGCTGATGGGGAATCTACCAGAGACAATCTGGAAAAGTCAGCATCATCTGTACTGGTACAACCTTTCAGAATCATGGACAGCAGCTCATCATAAGGGTCTTTTACTTGCAGCTCAATGTCAGGGATTTTGCTGCTTTTGTTTACTTGCACATTTAACTTGTGCCATGGAGGAACTTGTGTGGGTGTTTTTATTGGCTCTGGCTCTGTGCAGAACAAAACCTCTGGCTTAGAAATGTGTGACGTTTGGGCTATTCCTTTGCCACTGTTGTACAGCAGTGTAGAGGCGGGCAGTGGAGAGCTAAATGAGGAATGAGGAAGGGGAGGAGGACTTTGGGAGAAAGGCAGTGCAGCTGGAGTGTGGCCTAAACTGTGTCTCCCTTCTTTAAAAGGAGGAGTACTAGAAACAATCTGGGGCGGCAGGGTAAAGCCTATTTGTGACGCCACAGGTGAGGGTGTCTTAAGCTCCTGGGATTTAAGGAAAGGTGTAAGGTCAGTGGGGAGAGGGGGTGGTGTGGGCGGTACAGGAGTGGCCGTGAGGGAGTGAGCTGGAGTGGATGCTGATGGGTCCATTGTGAGAGACAGCCACTCGCTGGTGACAGCTTGCAGGCCAAACCTTCTCAGCGGGTAGTGAGGGGAGGGGAGATCACAAGGAGTGGAGGATGGGGGTAGATGGTGGAAAGGCTCCATGAAGGTAAAGTGAAAAAGAAGGAACAAAGTGTAATTTATAAAACTGGAACAGAGATGAGTGTTTTGTGTATTTTTTTTAATGCCATTTGAGAATTAAAAAGAGTTTAAAAGCTGTATTTACTCCATTACACAGATAATGTATTGAATTATTGATTCAAATGTATTTAAACATAATTACAACATGTTACTTTCTGAGGATATAAAATGTTTGTTTGCATTTGTCATATTGGTTAATAAACAACACTACTGTTCACAAACATAAATAATACCCCTAGCATTAATCAATCAATCAATTTATTTATAAAGCAGCTGCAAAGGATTTTTAATTAAAACAAATTGCTAATTAGAAATATATAACTATATTGTATTGGTTTATTATATTCTACTGTCACAATACAGTACGTGTGTTATGATTCTCCTACCTTGATGGGTGTAGAGCTTGGGGTCCTGTTGCCAGGGTAACCATGTGGGTCTATGTGGTGGGCGGAGCTCTTGGACGGGGAGCGCTTGACAATGTCAACATACGACACAGGAAAGATGCCCTGTTTGGTTGTGTCTGGGATCTTCCCCTCATACCAGTTCTGGTCCACCTGCCTTAGCACAATTACTCTCTCACCCTACACACACGCAACACACCCAGAATATACACAGATTTTTAACTGCGATACAGCACTGTTGTACTACTTATGTGATCATAGCATCTTCAATATCATCAAATTAGTCCAATGGCTTTGGTTTGAAGAGAAACGGGTGCAAGCTTTTAGCCCATTCACATCAGTGTCTGCAGTTCTGCAGGTGTGTGATCCACATGTATTGCTGTCTAGCACTGTGTCTTTGTTGATACTACAGTTGGGGTTTCAAAGCCAGAAATGTCTTTATTCACATCAAACATATCATCACTGCATGGTGGGAACCTTGTAACTGATGATTTTCATGTAACTAAATCTGGATCATTACTTGAAAAATGTTGCATCTTTTGAGTTTATCTAATAACTTCTAACTCAAACAACTGATGACAGTGTGATTCTTCAAGAAATGCATGATTTCACCCCATAATTAGAAACCATTGTAAATGTGTTGCATTGCTCCTGCTTTACATTGACACACCAACAATGAAGTACCTTTCTGAGAGACAGCTCCACATTAGTATCAGCATTGAAGTTGTAGCGAGCTACTGCTTCTCCGATCTCTCTGACATGTGCTGGCGGAGGAGGACGAATCGGCTGCTGCTTCTCTGAGGACGGCATCTTCTGTTTATGTGTGTGCATCGGTGTAAATGTGTATGTTGAAGAGAGGGAGAGAAATGAATGAGACAAATTACATATAGGACAGAAAATGGTGCACATCTATAGTACTCACATACAGTTTGTCAATTGCACACTTACCTCTACATATGACATGGGGAATATCCCAACCCGCCCACGGTGCTCTCCTTCATACCAGTTGTCGTCTATCTGCCGGATGATGTTCACTGCATCACCCTTCTTAAATGACAGCTCCCTGCAACACATTCATGTTGTCAAAGTGCCCACACACGAGTATGAAGAAGACATAAACTCACACCTTCAACCAGCACAGCGCATTTCATGTGAACAGAATCAGCTACGAACCTCAGCCACCAAAGCAGGATCAAATAAGATCAATTACAACAGAAATGCATATATTATTCATGCATATATTTACAGCAAAAAATAAATTAGTTAAAGCCATCCAGGCGTGGTGGTATGTTGTGACAATGAATTTATCTTAGAAAGCAACAGAAAATGCTTAAGAATCTGAAATGATAACATTGAATGCAATGAGTTGCGATGTATTGATATGCAGTTAGATATTCATGCTTTAAAGCTTGGCTTCCTGTAACACTGTTCATCTACTGTACTCACTTAGCTGTTTGTGCCTTAAAATCATAAATGGCTCTCGCAGGTTGTTTCTGATGGAGGAGAGAGAACAGAATAAGTTGTGTCATCTGTTTATGGGAGACCTAGGAGATGAGAGTGAGAGACAGAAAGCCGGCAAGCATTACCAGGCAAAACATAAAACATAGCTTTTTAATATTTGTTAGAAAATTTAACTGTGCTGTGGTATTGTCAAGTTAAAAATAAATAAATAGCCAAACTGGTTCAATCTGAAATATTTTATAGTTCCAACCAAATTTATTTGGGAGTACTTTAGGTGGAATATTAATTATTTAGTTCTACTATTGAAGTGCATGTTGGTGTTGAGAATACTAGCAATCAGTTTCAATGTTGTACCTCTCTGTCAGGAGTAGGTCTTCTACTCTGGGGTGTGTGGCGTCCATCCATGGCAGAATAACACCTGGAGACATCCTGGTCTGTGTTCAGCAAAGACACATGAAAAAGGTCATGGGAATTATCATAGTAACTACTGTCATGTCACATGCATGCTCGCAATACAAAAATGTGCTTTGGGAAAGTACTGAATGGTACAGTGATGATGCCATTCCAACATGTAAATGGGGGGAATTAAAAGGTCAGAGTCAAAAATACATGGGTTTTATTTCCATTTCATTGGAAAACCAAGGTAAATGAGATTACTACAATATGACACATGCAATCTTCCAAAATAATTGAAACACAAAATGAAACAAGGGGAATACATCTCAAAAAATATGCTAAAAACCATTTACACATGTGAACAAACAAGCAAATGGCTTGAGGGAAAAAATGATAGTGGGGCAATAAGATGACAACCAAAACAATAATAAAATTTCTAAAAACAAACAGAGGAATAATCACATTTATTTACTCTAACCAGAGTAATATACTGTAAATTCTCAAATATTTCTTTAGATCAGCTGCAGAAAAGTCAAATTAATTTAAAACACCTGTTTTATAAGTATATTTATCACATTTTGGAACTGTCTATGTTTTCTAAATGGCTCTGGTTTTAATTTGCTATTTCCATCAGTGCAACAACAAAGTGGTCTTAGATACCATTCTGTTGCTCTGATTTTCTCTTTCGAACAGAAATATTGTTCTCCTTCACTATTTAACTCAAACTGCCCCTACTTTACCATTGTTATGTTCATCATAAAGCTACTGTGGATAAAAGACATCATTTTCTGAAATGTTTCAAATTAAAAGCCTATATAATAATCCTCCCAATTTACTAGCAGACCTTTAATGTGAAACATCAGCAGAAAGTGTTTAGATTCACTGTTATTGGTTTACTTTAATACCAGGTTTTACTTGAGAATTTACATTTAACAGGTCTTACTGAATGTCATAGAAATATATTAACAAGAACAATAATGGATGTATTGGCTGACCAATGAGGGAATAGAGCAACGAGCAATACGGAAAGAGACATTGACGTAAATGTATGTGGATACATATTTGGAGTGTGTATGTGTATGTATGTGTGTATGTTTATATTGAAAAAAAACTATGTGTAGGTGTGACAAATTGTGTATGTGCATATTTGAGGTATGATGTGTGTTTTATCTCCACCTGAATAACAGAGACCATTTCCATTGCCCTGCTCCTCTCCATAGTCATTATTGTTTGAGGTTTCTAAGTGGCGTCCATAACAGGCACTGATTGGTGACTGTAGCCGTGGTGATTGTAACCGTGGTGTGGAGGAATCCCCTCTATACGAGGCATACCCAGTGGGGCTCCCATCTGGGTACAAAGATGCAGAGGAGTGACCCCCGTGCCAACACCCCTTCCTCCCTCGCAATGAGGAGCTTCGTTCAGGTACATTTGGGAGCAGTTCAGCCAGTATTCTCCTCAGGATGCCATCATCAGGTGGCCTAGATCCTCTGTGGCCTCTCTCTGTTTGAATGTGCTCATATATGTCTCTCAACGCTGCATCTAGTGCTTCATAAATGGCCTGTTTGGACTTGGGTCTGCTACTTCGATCTCTGCAACTATTGCTTCTTCTAGAAGTAGGTGGTGAGCCCTTTTTCCTGCGGAAAGGCACTGGGCTGACCAGGAAAGCCAGCTTGGACATTGCTTGCTGGGACTGTGAGCTCTGGACTTGGGACTGACTGCTGTGGCTCAGCTGTGAATGTCTCTGGTGTTCCTGGCGCGCTCGTTCTCTCTCATGGCGAAGCATGGTTGTAAAACGGGTATAAGAGGCTGGGCAGCGTCCTTTGCAGGTGCTGATGAGGTGGCGATGTTGGTAGCCCTGGCTCTGGCCTATACTTTGGTGACCAGGGTGGTGATGGTGGTGGTGATGACGAAGGTGGTGATGGTGACGGATGGTGGAAGAGCCATACAAGCTCTCAGAAGAGGTAAGTGAGCAATGGTCAAAGTCACTCTCACTGCAAAATGAGGAGCCCTCCACCTGTATGAAGTCACTGAGGTCTGATGCAACAGCGTCTTGTTCACTGTCAGAGTAGTCTGGGTTAGCTGGAGGGCCTTGAGGAACAGGAGGAGCAGAAAAGGTCTGCCCATGACCGGGTTCTGGCCCAACCCGAGGCTGGCCCTCAGGTGGGCTACGAGGTCGATGCAAGTGAACCATGGTGTGAGGTACTGTTCCACTGTTGCCGTTGTTATCTTCCTCAAGTAAAGATTCTATGGAAAAACGACGTTTTGGAAAACTGGGTGTGCCTCCACCACCGCTGCTGGCTCGAGATGAAGAACCACCTGGTGTGGTAGTGCCTGATGGCATCTCACTATCGTCCAAGTTGGGCATGGATTTGGACTTCTTAATAAGGCGCTCATATTCAGAAATGCGGTTTGGCACCATATCTCGTAGCACCTCCATGCCACAAGAGGGTGTCCAAGGAGAGAGGCGATGTAGGTGAGGCTGGCGTTCTAGCTCCAGGATGCGAGCACGGACCGAGCGGATGACTTCGGATGGGATGAGCTGAGCTCGGTCAATCTGATGCATCTTACGATAGAGCTGGAGAAAGCCTGGTGAATCATGTGCCCGTCGCCGGTGGAGACGAGGGAGTGAGCGAGTGGAGGTGGACCCAGTGGAACCTGAGGGATTCCCATCACAAACAAGCGACCCAGCACTTTCTGAGCGGGTGGCGTTGTGACCACCTGAGCCAGAATGACCATCATTAAGCAAGTCATCACAGCTGCGTGACTTGAGCTTGCCAGGGGGGGGCGGTGCCTCCTCCACACTGCTCCATGTCTCAGGATCCTGGTTTTTTGTATGCCAAGTGTTCTTACAACAGACAGACTGCTTGGAGGAGGAGCTGCCTTCCTGGCTGGCATCCTCCTGGCAATGGATAGGGTCGGAGGGGACAGGGGGCAGATAGTGGCCCTGATAAGGACCTGGGGAGGTCAAACTTTTTGAATACATGTTGCATGCGTCCCCACCTTTCAGATGTCCAACATTGAGCAGCGTGGTGAAAGAGAAGAAGGAGGAAAGTATGTTAAGCAGTAATACCTAGCAAAAGGGTGAAAGAGCTGGGGAGAGGAAGAAGAATTAGTAGAGAAAAGAGGATGGAATAAAAGATTATTTGATTCTTTTTCTTCAGACTACCAATACCACCGACCACCAATACCAATCAAGGAAACATATGACCACACCAGACAGGCATACAACAAATCTTCTTTGATTTTCTGGCACTGTGGTAAGCACTTTACATGACAGTCTGGGGAAAAAAGGCGAAAGAGAAATACAAAGGGAAATAATAATAATTCCTTGCGTTTCAAGTAAAGAAAGTATCCTGAGAAAAGGAGATGTTTGTGCGTATGTGTGTGTACCTTTGGCTCTGGAGGGTGAAGATGGTGAGGAACGAATCACAGGTTTCTTTAGGCTGCTGCTGGGTCTATAGGCATCCACTGGTTTAGGGGAGGTTGCAGCTCTGTTTTGCGACGGAGCATTCACTTGGGAACTTGACGGCTCAGACTTCCTTCTCTTCCTGTAGTCGCTGGAAGCACTGCAAAGTCAGTCATCAATCAACAATGATCAACATTAATGCCAACTGCTTTGAGAACACTATACAGTGATGAATGCAGTTTATAAAAGGCAGATATATTTCCTGTATCATCATATAACAAATAATAATAAGCAAGTGAATAGTGTTTCACATCTCTAATCACCTCTGAGAACTTTCTTAAAACAATGTGAAACAATTTTTCTCTTTTCTAAACCACTTAGGTTAAGGTGGAAACAAATGAACTATACATATATTTCTACTATTGGGCAACTGTTTTCATTTTTGGGGATTTTTATGCGAAACTTGGATTAAATATTTTCATTTATGGACTGAGAGAATGTTACAATACTTAATGTACTTAATGCATTTTCCAAGTATATCCGTGCTCATAATAAAAATTAAGCTATAATCCTTGAGTACGAAAAGATGAGACAACAGTTATTGTAGCTTTTCTTAGTCAAAATGTCTAAAAAAATCAATGGGCTTTCTATTCAAAACAAACCCATTCAATGTCACTTGCATGAATTACATGGCCTATTCATCACATGCCATTTCTGCCCTTTCTGCTCACTGAGGAAAATGCGACTGAATAAGCAGGCCATTGGTGAAAGGGAGTAGAACGAAAGGAGAAAGGGGGGTTGGGGGAAGGATAGGAGGTGAAGGGCAGAATCAATAGGTTTGCTGGGTTAATTTATTCTGGCTCAGTTAGTGGGAGGGAGATGCAAAGCACCCTGCCTTAAGTGACAAAAGCAAATAAAGACTAATAATAATCCTTGCAAACCATCCTTAAGAGCAGGCACAGAGGCTATTTGCACCAGAGCTGAGGCACGAAAAAGCAGCTTTGATTCCGTGCTGAATCACAACAAGGACTACTGCTGTTAAGAGGATGGTGGAGAGGGAAGAAGGGGTGATGCAGAGGGAAATAAAAGAAACAGAGGTTACCTTGCAGGTCTCTCAGGAGCCTTGTCAGCGGGAGTGATTTGCAGGGATGTCTGAAAGACAACAAAAGAGAAAAGTGAGCTCCGCAAGAACAAAGACTCGAGGCAGAGCAGCTCACAATGCACAGCCTGCATGCGGTTGTTGCTGTGCCACACTCAAAACGCTCCCCCAGCGTAAGGTGTGATCGATGCTGGTTCCACATGGCACACCTGACTGAAAAGAGGCCTACCGGTATGAGCAGTGAAGATACATTTCTGCTCTCTCCTGGGCTGCTCTGGAGAATGATGGCAAAGTTGATATAGCAAAGGCTGTTATGAGCTGAGCTCAGGGGGCAAATGTTGCCCTGCAAAACCACACAGATCAGCTGGAATGGGTCTTAGTAGTAAAGAATGGTCCACACACTCTCTCACGAAAGATTTACAGTGAATTATATTTTGAGCTTAAAAAAAAAAAGATCATTAACTTTGCGAGGAGAAAGAGATTAGCAGACAGTAAATAAAAAATATCTAGTGTATATGATACAACCAGCAGATCTTCATACATCACAAAGCAAATAAATGAATGCTAAATACAAAGATGTAAGTTTGTTCAACAGTCTTGACAAAGCAACATCACACTCATCTTGGATTACAATCACTTAAGCAATCTTAAAATTATTTAACAACATAAATTTTGATTCCTATGATAGGTTAGAAATTGTGAGATTAACATCAATACTGGAACACTTGTGAATGTGAGATTACCTCAATGCGCTGGCGAGCGGAGATGTCTGGATTATAATCCAGCCGTTTTTTAGGAGGCTTGAGCCCCAAGCAGCAGCAGTGAGCAGGAGGAGGAGAGGAGGAGGAATAGGAAGATGGTGAAAATGAGGTGAAGAAGGAGAAGCAGTAGTGACATCATGGGGAGAAACCAAAAAACAAGGAACATGTGGAGAGAGTGACACTCGTTAGAGAATCTGAGTAACCAGAGATGGACTAGTTCACAAACGTTGCACATGTGCTTTGCATGTACAACGCACACATGTACACACACTCAATACACATTAACACACATACTGAAAAATACACATGCACAGTCCTCCACATAGTGCATCTGTTGATGCTTTAATCACAAAATAGCAACATTTAAACTATAGTAAGTCAGTGCTAAAATAAATTAGGCCTACTATAGCAACATTTATACTACACACTCACACACACACACACACACACACACTGAAATGTGCCCATGTAGCACACACACATGCAGAGTGTGAGAGCAAGCTGTGAAGCAGGAAGCAGAGTGAAGCACAAGTTGCTGCGTTGTTTTTATTTGAGAGTGCGACAAGTTGCACTCTCAAATGGTGTGATTTAGTGCTTGTTTACAAGTGCAGCTACACTACAGTTCACTCAGTTGGTCAAAACTCCTTGTGACGACTTCTGGCACCTCAATAAAAACTCAAACACTTCACATACTGTGAGATTCTGTCCCCGCTGGCCCAGTCAGTGCATGTAGGGAAACCATCGACACTCTAAGGGCTTATTCAGTGAGGTGAAGCATTCAAAATATTGCAGGTACAAATCTCAGCAGACTGCCCGACATGACTCTGGGAAGTCATGACAGCTCCAGCTGTGAAATTTTCACCTGAACATTTTGAATAAGCCCAACAAATTATCGCCTGATATCATGCTGCTGGCATGGACAGAGGCATGTTTTCATAACACTTTGTACATCAGTCAGGTTGGGGTAATTTGATCCCAGATCTGCAGCTAGAGGAAACCCCCTCCCTGAGCCACTAGGACATTATTACCACCTACATCCAGCAGAGTGCACTAAAGCATCTAGCTTGATGATATGCAGAACATTCTTCTCCCAAAAGTGAAGATTTAAAAAAATACTACCAGAAATGAATACATGATCCAATGAATACACAGGTTGAATGAAAGGATGATTAATTGATACACATTATGTGTGCATGTGCATAAGATGAAGAAACTGCACAGACTCAGATTGTTATGTAGAACAAATGGATAATATTTATGATTAGGAAACTCATCTATTTGGATATTTATCAGTGTTCTGATTGATAAGACTGTTTTGTGTAGTTCTACCAGCCTGAAACTCAAGTCATCTAAAGCATCTGGAGCACACTGCCTTTTGACCTAAGATGCAATAATGAACCAACTTCAATACAAAAAGTTTGTGAATGAACATTACAGTGCCTGCTAGCCACCAGACCAAAAAACCCAGCAACACAGAGACATAACATCGCCTGTCACCAGAGTGGGGAAAGGGTGGGGGGGTGGGGTCACAGCACCCAACAAATACCACATGCCCAAACAACTAGCCCCACCCAGTCTATTGGTGGAGACATAAAAAAAAAAATCATGGGTGGGGTGGAGAAAGTGGGTGTATGCCTATGACAGGGTTGTGGTTGAGGGAGCAGCTATGGCCCTGACTTACCGGCCGCCCAAACTCCAGCTCGGAAAAGAACTTATACCAAGGCTCGTTCTCTAAATCTATGTCATCATAGGTCTGGGAAAGCATGAAAGTGACAGAGAGAGGAGGTAGAAGAAAGACAGAAGAAAGGAAGTGTGGAAAGAAGTCACACACAAAGTGAGACATGGACCTCATGGTTAGGAATGGGTGGCATAGGAAGATGGGCACAGGATGAAGATATAGGCAGACTCATGGGGATGAAAGCAGTGATGCAAAATTTACTATAGACAAATCCTACTAAAAGATTTTTCTTCAATACAGCAATAGACAGCTTACAGTAGTCCCATATTATTAGAAAGTAATTAAATGTGTATACACTAAATAATCTACTATGCACAATCCAACTCTTATCACCGTCGGGAGCCACAGAGGCAGAATATTTCAACACGTACGCCCTTTTGAACTAACATTAATTTAATTCATATACATAAGTTAATAGGACTGTGAATCCTATGACAGACTCACATTACTACAGCTTTATTCTAAGCCATAGTGATGAAAATCAGCATGTTACTTTGAGCATTACATATTGAACACCCAACCTAATTATCCAAACTTTAGTGCTACACACTTGATGCCCCACAAGTATCAAATATTCTATATGGACAAAACAATCTAGATGGAAAGTGTTTTTGATTTGGAGGTGAACTGTTCCCTTAAGGTATGACAAAAAATTTAAGATTTTATTTCTGTAATAATCTTGAACCGTGATAAAATCTCTCATATTGATGCATGTTAGACATCATCCAATGTTAAAATACTGTATATTCCACATTTTTTCATCTCTGCTGATGTCACATGATGGATTATAACACCCAGCTCTTTTTGTATCACAGAGAGATACATTTTCATAATAAATCAACCTGCAATAAACTATGTCAGAGGGGATGCAAACAATGGTTACCACTGTGTAGCAAGTTAATCATCTCCTCCTTTTTATATGTTTATTCTCGAACACATACAGCTTTCATTATTTGTTTCCATTTTCACACTTCAGTCTGCACTACAGTCAAGAGGCTTATTCATTTTCAAAGAGACTTACTGTTATTTCAGCTGTACAGATAATGCACTGGTTTGTGACTCTGTCTGCACTTTCTAACCCTGTTCCCACGTGCAAATAAGAGTTTTCACGCCAAATGAAACACTGCCAAGAGATGTTTTGTAGGTGTTGTGGTGTCACATCTCTTGCTAAAAAGAGAATTCAACTTTGAGACAAATGAGTCACCCTGTGGAAAAAAGATGCCTGGCGGAGACTGCCAATCACAGAAGTACTGTAGATGCACATAGAAAAAAACAAACAGAGTGCTGGATAAAACATTTTTTGTTTTCTATGGCAAATGAACATTTCACCACAGAACAAGTCATTTTCGGGTACCATTTCATTTCCTACCTTGGAGTGGAGAAAAAAAGCTTCTAAACAAACAACATATATAAAGTGTCTCAGACAGCAGATTAGCCAGCGTGGGTTTACTTCTACTCTCTACAGCTTTCTCCTTTTATTGCAGGAACTGACTCATGCATTATTGCCCCAAGAGAACTCTCTCTCTGCAGTCAGTCATTACATAAAAAATCTGAAAAACCTTCTCCCACATAACGGACTCCTCACCTATAATGCATTCTCCATTATCTTGTCCTTATCTCAGATACTTCATGTCTGTTATTTTTGCCCTTCCTTTACACAGTAATTATATCTGCTGTCTGCTTTGCACAGTCACTAAAGGATGGAGCACTGGAAACCTTTGCTTTTTAACGCCCACACTGTGTATGGTGGAAAGAAGTCCAAGCAAAAAGCCCATAATATGAAAATATATGAACGATAAGAAAGATAAAAATGTTTGCTAGCAAGCATAACTACAACAATACTAACAGGAATCACTTCTGTAATAGAAACATTCTCCAAAGATGCCAGTTTAGAGCCAGCTAGGGAAGATTGTATCTTCTACATGTTGTAAAGAATAAACTTTACTGTCTGAGGTGATTCCAAATTGGTCCCAACAGACCTCAAATGTTAAAATAACACAAAGGAAGGTACTAATGTAATGATGGCTACCAACATTTCAGTGCATTTAACAGGAAAATGACAGAATTCCTTATAATGAAGTGAAATTTCATTTTTAAATATACTCACTGGTCTTTCTTGCGCCAAAATAGAGGACTTTCCAGGCTCATAGTCGAAAATACTCTTGGGCTCTGCGCGGTACTTTCGTGTGTCCACTTTCCTGTTGGGAGGTCCCCATTCATTCCTGGTGCAAGAATAACAGAAACATCTTTCTTAGGCAACAGCCTAAAACCAAGTTAATCAATCATTCGAGCATATTTTAAATGTACGACAAGGAGTTTTTAACTGGTTATCAAACAGTCTCAATTTAATACGAAGGGACTCTAAATGATCTCTCTGTTCTCTGATATTTCTGTTCATTTATTCTTAATGCCTGCCATCAGGTCGGATGTCTGCCTCTGGGTTGGATTCTGAAAATTCAGAAAGTTTTTGGTTTTTTTCTTTGCGGTTGCTGAGGATGAATTGAAGGGTTTCACAGCCTGAGGAAAGATGCTGCTCTGTGGTCTGGTGGTACAGCATTTGTATTGCTGGACAGCACCACAACAACTTGCTTATAATGTAACATTTTATGTTGGCCTTGCTACTGAGATATATCTTGCATATTATTATTATGAAGACATAACATTACTTTGGCATGTTGATAACTTTAGCTTCTTTAGCCATGTAGCCTAGGTGTATGAACAGTAGTAAAACAAAGTTTACTTTATTTAATCATACAGTTTTAATACAGTTATTTATCTTACATAGCCACAAATAAATACATTGCCTCACCGGTATGCATTCTGCAAACAGCTGTGTTTAAAAGAGATAAATAGTACAGATACGTTGCATCTCTCTTTCCCTCGCTTCCAAAACAGATGCACGCTCTAGCCAGATCAAGATGTTTACCACTGGAGGCAGTGGTGCTTATACTGCTGTTGTCTATAAGGGTTGCCAGAATCAACAAAAAATGAAAGTTGCTTGTAGCTGCTTTAAATTAATATAAATTAAGGTGGATCATAATTTATAGTAGCAAAACATATTTTTTAAATTAGGTCAGTCAAATTCAAATAATGTATATAAAAGTTAATGAAATTAAAATAATGCATATAAAATATGATAATAAATAAATAATCCATCACATTTATTCATTCTCATACATGATGGTAGGATTTCAATATTGATTGAGGGCTAGTATTTCATAACTAATAAGGTGTAATAAATGAAAGACAAAGCTACTCTTACGCATCCGGTGAGTCTTTCTCTCGGTCACTGTCTCTGGCCCTCAGCTGGAGGAGAGATGGCATGGGTGGAGGAGGTGGGGGTACAGGGGATGGCGAAGGGTCCTGAGGCCCGCCGTTGTCTGAGGGGCTTTTGGCGAGTGGCCTGTATGTATGTGTCCGGGGTGCAGGGTGGGCCATGGTGGGGTTGGACGACAGGCTGTAGTCATCTGTTAAAGACAGGACAGAGGAGACATCGAGGGAGAAGTAATGAGGCAGAGCAAGCCAGACAGGAGGAGACAAATGGGTTGGGAAGATATAACTTATTGTATGAAACACAGCTTTGGTTATACGTAAAACATCTCTCACCATTGTTTATGACAGCATATGTTGCATTGTATGTGTCAGAATAGTCATCATCTGTAGAAGAAAACAACAAAGTCTTATTGGGATGTACACACGAAAATACGTTATGGCACAGAGGGGACAAATATGTAGTTTCTCTTCAGGGGAGAATTTTTCAGCAGATAGAAGCATCAAAACCACCCAAGCAGCATAAACAATTTCTCCTGCTCATCCACAAGATCAGCGTGTTTCAAACAATTGTTTTTCCAATATGTCTTTTTTCAGTTACAACACAGAAGCACAACCCCACAGAAGCAGCGTATTAACCATATTTTAATGTAACTTTGAGTATTTGATTCTGTTTGTAGTCAAAGCTGCTGCTTTCTGCAAATGAGAAAATTACAAATCTCCTCGACTCTTGAATTCGGCAGGGGGTTATTGAAATACTGCTTGAAAAAATGACTAAGAATATGTGAATATTCATCATGGGAACTCTCAAAGATCTATCATAAAGATGTTTCAGGCAGACGCAATCATCAAAGTGTGTGTGTGTGTGTGCATGTGTGTGTGTGTGTTGTAGTAGAAGAAGCCTGAGCAGTTATGAACAAACAAGCCTTGTACTGACTGTGTGATTCTGTCAAGCCCAGAAAATTAGAGCAGATTTCCCAGGACAGCTCAGTGTCTATTAGAGGCTTTTCTCAATTCTTCCTCCTCTCCAGACTCTCTTGCTCTCATCTAATGAGTTCTGGCTTCGAGCTTCTCTGGCACTTTTGGTTCAACAAGAGCCGACATGCACAGACACACAAAGATACAAATGTGTGCATGCATGAGCAATTCTAATCATAATGTCTGATTCAAATAACATCAGATAATGCGACATTTCTGCCGTTCACTGTGATTCAGTACAGACTTACCTGCTTTGTGAACCTTGTGGATCTGTTTGAACATAGTTTTGTACCAATCCTTTGGCCTATCCACTGTCTGAGGAGAGAAAAATAAAAAAGATTTATGTGCTGCGAAATGCAACATAGCTGAAGTTAGAAAGAAGAACGAGTTCCCACTGTTTTATAGAATATTCCTATTCCTGTCAGCATTTTTTAGAGATCCATATTTCACTTACTGAGAATTTAACATCTGCTGAGACATGAATAAATGATTTATGAGATACATTGAAATCGTTGTATTTGGAGACACTTCATAATTTGCTTTTAGGAAATGCTGATCAAGCTTGTTCAGTGAAAAAGTTTAGGGTGACTTAAGGATGACTAAATCTCCTTTTTTCTTATCCGAGACACATAATCTTGACAAGAATTGATTGTGTTAGGCTACTTAATTTAATTCAAGGTAACTGCTCTTTGCTATTTGTCTTGGTAAGATATTTAATCCATTTCTGTATATGACGAGAAAGTAAGAAAGTAAGTAATCCTGTGTTAATTCTTAATGCACCTCTCGCTAAATGCTATGATACAATAGAGGACACACTTAAAACATTATATTTAGAAATTCGTCATGAGTACAGGTTTGTTGTATGTGTATGACATTTCCACTGCTTACTAACAACAAAGAAGTGAAAAACTTCATCATCATTCAAACAATCTAAATGTGAGTAAAGTGGATATTTCAGCTTTTAAACACACTTATATAGTAAGCAGAACACCCCATGCACAGCCAGTATTAGTGATCAGGTGCTCGTCTGTTGCAAGAACATATAAGGTGAAGATCAAAATTAACCAGTGCACATTGAAATGACTTTAGTGTGATTTTATTTGAAGCGAACAACACGTTTCACCTGTAGCTTCTTCAGGTCTGCTCAGCACAACTTATATAGCCAACATGGCCAGAAAAAGACATATCTGCTATCAGTAAATTGATAAACTACTATGGCAATTTGTTTTGGTGAGTGTGTTTGTGATTGTACCTACTTTGAGAAATCAATGTCAGCAGGTTTAGTTTGGCGGAGGATACAGAAACCATGTTGCTACAAATGCAAAGTGGGAGCTCCTGGTGCTCTGCCCGGTATGTGTGTCTTTGTATACACAGTATAGATCTAACAGCCACTTCAAAAAAGAGCTATCAAATGGCAGAGAGACTTAATCCTCTCTTTATTCTGTAGCATTAAACACTGAGTCTAGACTCTGGTCCCAGAAAAGGTATTTTGGCTCCACAGTGAAGGAGTGTGTGTGACTGAGCATGTAGCACTGGCACAGCCAATTGCCACTTCACTCCATGGTTACCAAATCGAGTGGCCACAAAAATGTTTCTCTGCTCACAACAAGGAGCAATCTGTTTTCTTCTTTCCTGCTTTTTTTTTTCACCTTTTCACTTTGCCTCTATTTGCCGACTTTTAATTCTGCCTCTAATTTTCTCTTGCTCACTCATTCTGTGGTTTGTGTGCACTTTTAAATGCTGCTCTTCAATGGATAACTGAGTGACAATGACACGAAAAGCCTTAACAGAGATAACACACAGACACGCACTTTGACAAGTAAGCAGCAAGGACCTTACAGTATTAAAGCAAAGACCTTTTCTGAGCTCATCTTTAGAACTAGTACTCAGAGGGAGAGTAAAAGAGATAATGAGAGATAGTGGGAGCGAGAGAGAAAGGGTTATCAACATGGGGTCAAAAGCTGCTGACAGTTGAAAGTAATCCCGTCTCCTGAGCCTGATCACATATCAACACAACAGCAATGGGTCCAAAGACACTCCTGTGCAATGATACACTACCCATCTGAGCTAGTCTGCTACAAGTCAATGTTTCCAGCTTTGTGTATGTATGAACTCACCGTGCGGATGGCGATAGGGATGCCAGACTCATCCACGGGGCCAATGCCTTCATAATGAGGGGCTTTAATGACTGACACCTTTTTCTCTTCTTCTGAGAAACGGGCAATGGGCACGGTGCTGCTGACGCTGGTGTGGCCTGACACCACGGACTCTCTGGTTATTGACTCACTGCCCTCTAAATAAAAGGAGGAGGACGAGGGAAAAGTGGAACAGACACTGTCAGTTGTACCTAACTAATAATCTACCAATAGGTATATACAGTATGTATCATATCCTGGGATTGCAAACAAATACATTTACCTTAATACCAATTAACTATTTAATTGATATGGGGTCCTTAAAGAAGCACTTCATCAATTTCAGAGCATATTTTATCATTATTATTATATACAACCAATGATTGATTTTTTTTTTAATGTATGGTTTTCATGTTCTGCATTTGTGTGTTTCTGTGCATGTAATTGTTTAAGGAGAGCAGGATTTTCTCAATTAAATATATAGTGAAATATTGTTTGTCAAGTATTTGTACTTAATCATAATCATGCATATGGGTAGTTTTTACATTTCATACAGTGAGCGCTGATATTTTCAAATAATTTTCATTAAGACATGTGGCGTCCTCGGCTCACATAAATGGACAAAAGATCAGCAACCCACCTGAACTTCTGTTCTGTCTCTGGAGGCCAGTGTGGAGTGAGGTGGGGGGAGGAGGGTAGGATGGGGGAGAGAGGGGCCTCTGTGGATGGCTAGTACTTCCATTCATAGCGTGAGAGAGGACCTGGCCCTAGGAGTGACCCACAAGCCAGAAACAGAGATAATCAGTCACTACCAATCACAAATGGCAGCAAAATGTACAAATATCCACTTACTATAGTGGAGATTGTTTACGCTGTGCCCTACAACATTAGATAATGAGTGTTAATGTAAAAAACATTAGCAAAACAAAAGAATGATTAATTTTAGAAATCCATTATTAGTTATTAGATTGCTATTAAACGTATAAAGAGCTAGAGAAACCTAGTGTGGAAATGAATGCACATGTAGACAGATATTGGGGCTTGAATTGAATCTGAAGTGACTGTACTATGTAAGAAAAGTAGGTGAGGAGAAGGTGCACATATTGAATCACTTCACTTCAGAACAGACAGAAGAGATTAAAAGATTGATGGTAAACAAACACAACTCTTTTAGATTCACATTTCATCATAAATTAGTTGTGACATAAACAAGACAATGGACACGATACATTTACAATGGGAGGCTCTTCTGTAGAATGCTCTCCCATTCAACACAAGAACATATGATTTTATCTGACAGAGATATAAACATTTTAATTTAAAGGCCTTTCTGTTCAGATCAGAGATTCATGATAGCTCTAAAACCAATAACTACTGTACCTGTAATGTACCAATCTAAAAGTGAATTCACATTAAAGCAACACACAACACTTACAGTATATACAATGTTTCCAACAGTGTCTCTACACAGGAGGCTTTTCAGCCGTGTTTTTCAGTCGTCCACCTCATGTGCGTCTGACAGAACAGATATTTTCTACCTATACTTTTATTTGAACAAAAAAGATGTACACACCACATAATGGCTCACGTTTTACTCACACTATATGTGTGTAACTGTGACCCAATATGTATTTTTATGCTTCAAGTCTATTTTCTCCAGTTTTTCCGCTCATAACTACAATGATGTGGGCTCTGAGTGCTGTCAAAACACAGGTGTCCTACACTTAATAATGTGCCTGAACACATCCTGTGTAAACACAAAGCTCTGAAGCTGCTGCTCCGCTAACATGCTGCTCATGTTACACCTCCCGTATAGAAACAGTGTGCTACTTCTAACTTCTTCCTTGTTTAGTGCTTGGGCATAGAACAGAAGGAATAATTCAATGACAGTATACAGATTGCTGCTGCTGTTACTGTGAATGCCAGAGCTAACAATCTCAAACCAAGGGTTTGAAGAACATTGCTCTAGATCTGACTCAAAGACCATATCCCAAATTCTGTAAAGTGTTTCACCAGTCTAGTGCTGCTCTAAATAAACTAGTACTACAACATTACAATTTAGTCTCAATATCAGTCTTGTACTACTGTATATACCATAATCTAGACATGCGCCATTCTGTGACTGGGTCCCTTACATTGATTCCCAGAGCATTATATGAGCTGACAGGAAGTGAAACTACAGTCCGACATGCATCTTATATCATGAAACCCTCAGTCTTTCAAGATGCCAGCAACCTGCAGCCAACAGCTTCTAGCTTCACCCTGCTAGAACTTCTCTGAAAACGGTTTTGTCTCATCATGAATTTTTTATTTGAACTGGCCTTTAAGAATCAGGGTAATTGCATATTGGATTGCAAAAAAAGCATAACAAAGAGAAAGACAGACAAGCACAGGTAGACAGAGTTCTAATGAGTACAAACATTATCATAATAAAGGAACATATAAGTGGGCTGAATTTAATTCTTGTATCTAACAGGTAGGTTGTAGTTGGAGTTAGTAAAAATCGGGAGTTACAACATTTTGTGAAGGTTTGGTTCAGTCATCCAAATGAGTGGGGGGAGAGAGGAAACCATTTGTTTTTTGACATGTTTTGCAGCAGCGACTTGTTGGGATAATTACGTTAGTGAAAGTGGCTGCTGCAGCAGTGGAGGCCACAGTGGTTGTTAGCACATCATCAAGACCAGCAGTGGATGTGTAGGTAGAGACATGGCTGAGGGTGGGCGATGGTGTGGGTGAGGCGCCAGGTGAGTCCAGGCTACAGATCTGCAGCTCATCCAGCAGACCTGTCGTGGACGACGAGTAGTGGCTGAGGGCTGACACCGTCACGGGGGAAGCCGAGGGTGACACCCAGCCACTGATGCTCGCACTGCTGACTGTGGTCAGGCTCGGCCCACTGACTGCACCAGCTGTGCTGCCAGCTCCGCTAGGAACATACAGGGTGGGCGATAGAGTCTTGGGCATTAGGCCTGACAGGTAGTCGAGTGATTCTGAGCTGTGGCAGCGATAGGGGGAGTGCCGTGCTGCAGGGTCGGGGGAGGGAGGCCCCTGGTGTTGGAGGGAGAGGGAGTTGATTGGAAAAGGAGGAGAGGAGGAGAGTGCTTAGTGATATCACTCATTAGCCACGCTGTCACAAAGGATGTGTGAAAGTAACACGTGTGCCTAACAGAAGGTGAAATGTTGTGAAACCACACTGAGATGTCATGCAGCTGTAGCATCATCTTCTGAAACATGATTGATGCTGTGAACTGAAGAGGCTCTGTTAGTTCAAACTCTGTGGAAGGCAGCAAAAAGACAGACAATAACAGTGGTATAAAATAAATGAAACAACTGGTTATAACACATATGGTATGAGTTCACACATATGTAGAACCACCATGAGTTTGAATGGCTGGTTGGAGGGCAGCACCAAGACGAACAAACTAAAGGGCAACACACAAAAGCAGCATTTAAACATCTGCGCTTTGTGTTCTATGAAAGGCCAAACACCAGTGGCTTTAAGGAACACCACTGTCAGAATTCACAGAAAAACAGCGATTTGATCTGTTTTGGCCTCTGAATTCCACACTTCCTGGCTATGCTTACTTGACTACTTCTTCTGTTTTTACAGTTTGTTCGATTTGACAAAGCCAGTGTGTTACCCTTTAAATTCTCTTGATGTCACCAAGACAAAAAAACAGGGATGTTTTATTATAGTGACCTTAAAATGGACATGATCGATGTTCTCTTTTTTTCTGTTGTTAATGTATATAGTCACTTATGTACCAACAGTTCTGCAGGAGAAGGTCTTGGCGGAACAGGAGGGGCCTTCGTTATCTCCACATGAGCTGGGGTTTGATTTGGGGCTTGATCTGGGACCTTGAGTTCCACTGAGTCGTTTGAAGGATCTGGATGTTTTAGATTTGCGGCGCCCAAGTGGACAGAAAGCAAGGCTGTCTGTGTTAAAGGTGGAGTAAGGGTGGGACCTCTTTGTGGAGAAGAGGAAGTGGATGGTGGGGAACCTGTGGTCTTAGTGTGGAGGTCAAGGTAAGAGTTGCAGTGAGCTGGAGGGTCAGGGATGGTGACAGGGGTAAGTTTGAGGGAAGACACCTTACGCTCCTGGGCCTGTGTGTTAGTGGTGGCAGATGCACTGCAGTTGCTAATATTACTTGGGACAGTGGGTTGGTGTGCCTGTTGGACTGGGTTTGCACTGGTCTCTGAGTAGGAATAAGAAGATGTGCTACTTATAGAGTAGGACTCTTTCAAAATTGCTTTCTCATTCTGAGTGACTGTTAGCGCTCCAGGGCTAAAATCATTAGCCAGGGCAATGAGGGAGCTGTAGTCTGGTGGATTAGTGCCAGTGGGTGAGAAGTGGAAACTCTCTCTCCTGGGGGGTGGCAAAGGCACGTGATTGATTTCCTTATTGGCCAATTAGAATGCAACAAGCAGAAGTTCAGACAACAACAAATATCATCAGTGCAAAGCTTGATACAAATCATCAATTTGTTCAAAAATACATACTTAGTAATACAGTATGGTTGTGTGTAAATTATCCATAATTATGATTGTTCGTCGTGTCATTAAGAATGCCATTTTCCACAGGACTTTTTTTCATAAAACTAGCAGTAAAAAAAGGTAGAAATGTCAACAACTGTCAGTGTGATGTGTGAGACATTTTACCTGTGTTGGTGACTTTTTGTCCTGTAGGTTGGGTCTAACACTGCGGAAGCCTTTGGCAGCAAGAGATGAGCTGCTGGCGTCTCCATTCTTAAGGCCATCTGTTACACTGCGTGACCGCCAAGAGTCTGAAGATAAAGTTATTAATATTAACATCACACACTGCAGTGTGTTTTAATGAAGTTTTCTGGTCTCCTACAGGGTGTTTCATAGCTTCTTTTGGCATGTGCAATGTCAAGATTCTCCACCTGAATTCACCATATGGAATAGAGACTTACCCAAGTCTGATGAGTGAGAATCACTCCCTGGGGAACAGAGAACATAGAAATAATAAGTGACACGACTGAAGTGTGATCACACTCATCCCTGCAACAAAAGTCAATAGTATTGAATAGGATTACATCTAAAGTAGTGGTCATGTCACAAAATGCTTATGAGAATGTTTAGTGTGACAGAGAGACTTGTAGATGGCGTTCAGGGAGTAGGAACAGGTCTGACAAGGCACAGACTGAAGAGGAAAAGGTACAGGACAGAAAAATACTTTCTTAAGGACTGCATGACTTACCCTCATCTGACACACAGTATCACTAGCTGTACTAACATTTTAACATTCACAAGTAGTCAGAACTCTGTGCTTTGAATAAGCAACCACTTTGTTCAAAGTCTGCAACCACTTGATCTTGTAATCATCAGCATTCACCGTGAACAAATGGTCTTAATACTAATACTACGAAGGGCTCTTTTCCTGTAGTTTATAGATAACAGTTTCTCCAGATAATGTAGTCATCTTTTGAAGAAGTACAATTTTTTTTATCAGATTAAAGTACAAAATGTGAAGCCATAATGGCCATTTTTGGCAGCACCTTTCTATGCTTAATTTTGCTCAGACTCAGTGAAAAGTGTTTGAAATTATTCATGTAAAAAACATACTTATTTAGAAAGCTTTGGAAGGCTTGCACAGCTTGCCCGAATGTATGTTGTTTTGCGAGATGGCGAGTGCAAAGATAGCATGACCCATAGCGACAATAGCTACTTTTATGGGAAATACACCAGGTTGAAATAAACCAGAATCATTCTTTAACGAATATCCTTGAGTACTTTCACACACTCATTGTTAACTGTACATTATGTCTATGTTAATTGATTCCACATGACTTGGTTATTTTAGCTAGCTCGCAGCAAAATAAGCAGCTAGTTTTACCAGATGAGGTTGGTCATGCTGGAATGGTTTACTCCACAGCACACAAAACACTCTGAACTGCTTTCTGTATTTTTGGAAAACCGCATTGCAGATTTTGGAGTGTAGAGTCCAAGTATAACAGTGTGCCAAACACCAATGGTGAGTGTCAGGGACCTCAGAAACTGACATCTGCATGTAATAATGCTCTGGTGTCTATGCACAGGGTCCTTAAGGCCTCTGAGTGGTGGTTTAATCAGTCCTACCATGCTCCTAAACCTTCTACATCTGACAACAGCAGTTGTTTTCACAGTTTTTACACAGTGCCCCACTATTGTTAAAAGGAAACTGACAGTGCTGAATAGCATACATGTGTGCAGCTGTTAACCTGGATGCTGACAAGGTTCAAGCACAAACAATGCTCTCTCAGCAGAGGAAAAGCATAGGCAGATGGGGATGACCAGCTGTAGCTTCTGGAAGCTGAGAATATACTGATGCTTCATATCTTTCTCTTGCTATATAAAAGCTCTTCAGTTATTTATCTTAACTTAATCTGTAATTTCATATTACGTGAGACAAGAAACATGAGGATGAAGGGGCTTATATATACAGATCTACTGCAAGTCTGCTAGCATGAAACTGAAACATCGAGCAGGAAGAATTAAGCCGAATGGTGCTACTTTAGGCAACACAACAGGACCATCAGAGAAAATGTCCTCATTCTCCAAGACATCAGAGTCAAGAGAGCTGTGCCAGGTCTAACCATATCTAACCAATTCATGCTGACAGAGGATAAAGACTAGTGTGGAAAAAACAGGCAGGAAAAATGGTGATGAAAACACTTTAGACCACAGGAAGAGTAAAATAAACTACCCATAAAGAGAGGGAAATGGTATTGAGCAGTGTTAGAGCATGATATATGAGAGCTATCAAAAGAAGGAAGATTAACAACAGCTAGATACAGTATGTGACTGATTTAGGAAGCAAAAATAAGCCCAAAACAGAGGGGACTAAACAAAAGAAAATAAAAGAATTTGCCATAAACTAATTAGGAAAAAACAGCATCCAGCAGTCCAAACATTGCTTAAGCATACAGAAACAGCCACACCCTATTTGAAAGTACTTATATGCTAAAGCCAGGTTGATGAAGCCCAAAGATGATTCTGAAAAACAACAAGCCACTTTTTTAAAACTTACCTCATGCTTTGACAGTTTAGTTCAGTCAATACCTGACGTGGCTTCTATTCATTTCAGCTACTTAATTAACTCTTCTTATTCAAACCTGTTAATTTGTAATGTGTTTGTGAGTGTTAGTACCTGTGCCTAGATTTGGTGAGCTCTGGACTCTCTTCATGGGAGAGAGTACGAGTGACAAGGCCACGCTTTTGCGAGCGAATCCTCCGCTATCTGAGAAATCACAGCCGGGCAGGTGATCACCGATGCATAAGCAGCAGCACACATGCACATGCATATACACAAAGACACAAATACACACACAAATGCGTCCAGCCAGAACCATAATGCAAACAGGTGGAAGCAAAGAACGTGCATTTAAAGAGCTTGACTTTCACTGCATGAGCTCAGGATATGTGATGAAAGATTTCATTGTTAAGTAGAAATTTTATTGCATTATTTTACACTAGCATAACCATTTTTGTCAGATAAAGTATGCTTCTGAGGACACAAATCACGAGTATAATCACTTTACAGATTAAATTAACATGGGGGATATTTGTTAATAGTGGAGAAATCAAGTGTTAATATGGTAAAAAAAAATAAAATCTGAAAATCACTGTTTACTGGCCTGTTGACACACTTTAAACACACAATTTAAACTATCGGACAATACGAGTGGCTTAAAATCTATGACAAGTTTGAGAAAAGTGGGGGCTCGTCTGGGGTTAAAGTAGTTTGCTAGGAGTAAATTAGGTTTTCTTTTTGCTAACATTGTCTAGATTAGGTTGGTGTGTTGCTACCTCCTGAGGGAGAGAGTGTGGCTACTGATTTGTTTTTCTTATAGGAGGGCTGGCTGGTTTGTTGTTTATTTGACTTAGCTGTCAGTATAGGTTTTTTGTTATTATATTCACCAACTATTTCGGGAGGGGAAATGTCAGGATTTCTGTTGTTTTATTTCTCCATAAACTTAATTTCCTGTTCTAAATATTATTGTTTTGTTTCAACACACCATAAATCTATTTTTGTGTTGTCTTGTGTCAAGCTACCACTGGCAACCACACGGAGTGTTGGTGTGTAAAGAAGATTCAAAGACATATTACTCATCATTGATTCTCTGACTGAAATACACACTTGGGATGACTGCCAACTTTAGGACAGAGCTTTGGGAATGTATCAAAGGAAGAATACTTGACTGTGGTTAAAAAGCTCAGTGGTCTGGAATGTGGAAACATATTAACTATTTATTGTAAAGTATCAAATCTAAACATCAGTTTTATGTTCATTTAATCTGCAGTAAGAAAAACAAGATACAACAAATTACAAATATGAAAAAAATATTATTCAACTTGGCTAGATAAAAAAGAATGGACATGGACTGAATGGACGACTCCCCAAAAATCTCATACATTATATGGTGTGTGTGTGTGTGTGCGTGTGTGTACTTGTATACCTGTATTCATATTGAAGAGCACTTCTTACTGACCTACTACAGGGGAATACACTTTCCTGGAAAACAAAAACAAGGCATTTTAGACAAAAGAATTCAAAATGTTCCAGAATAAATGTCAAAGAGCATAAATGATCATGAAGATCAATTGATCTTCCTAAAACTGCTAAAATAAATAATTGACTTACTGCAATTACGACACATAACCTCTTCTTTTGTATAAAATCTCAAATATAAGCAATTATTTTGGAAGTCTGCCAGTTTCTTACTAAGTAATCAGCTTTACTTTCATTCAATTCAAACTACTTAAACAGCCAAAATCTCTGTGCAGAGAAATTCTGGAGAGATTAATGATGTTTTAGGAGTTGGAACACAGTGTGCTGACATACTGCAATTGACTACAAGTCAGCTCAATTTTATTCAATTTTTTCAATCTTGAGAAAACCTATGAGGTGAAGGAGATAAAATGTGACAAACTGCACTTCTGAATTTCCAGACAAAATAAGGTGTTAGACTGGAACCATCACCCACATCTGATTTGTTGATTGATTCATATAAAGTGAACTGAAATGGCAATTCAGTCTGATTATCCGGCTTAGTTGGCATAAACATATATTCGATTAGCAATATAAGGTGTGCCCGGCCTCTTACCCAAAATGTGCTGGGATAGGCCCCCAGCTCCCTGAATAGGATAAAAGAAGGTGTATAACATGGCATGGATATGAATAACCAATAGCTACTGACCATGATGATTCATAATGCCTCAGCAAGATTATGAGAGTATTCCTGATTAACTGCTTTAACAATGAGATATTGAAAATAAGAACATATGACATCTTGTTTTCTAAATAATAATTTCAAGTGTTTTGAATTTACACAGAAATGTAGTACAGTATGTCAACTGCCAGAGATTTACGATATAAGAGTTCATAAAATCTTCTCATAAGAGCTTTGGAAGTTCTACATAGCAGGGCGACAAGTTCACTCCCACACTTTCCATTCTATTTCACATAATTTACTATGCAGCACTGTAGAAAAAATAGAAGTTGAAATTAAATCAGCACATACTGTTCATGTTCAAACCAAAGCCTAAACCCATGGAATCCAAATGAGGGAACATAATTTCTTCCAGCTCAGTGACAGTTAATGACCTCAGCAAATACTTTACCGCACATTGATGAAACAAATCATTTAAATGGCACTGATAAATGATACAGACTGTCATGTTTACTTAACTGTAGCTTACGTGATGCCTGTCTCTTGCTATATGTAGATCTTTTCTTGGAGCTGTTGCAGTAGGGTGCATGATTGATATGAATGGCGCAAAGATCAAAAGCCAAAGGCACAACACGGATTTTACATTGCTGTGTGAATGCATTCACCAGTCTCATCACGGGACTTAGTGTGTATGACAGATACTACAAGTGACAGCCTACAGTGGCTGCAGTAGGGATCATACATGTCTGGTATGTAAATAACTGTCACATACACAAGGCTGACCTCTTACACACACGTTGATACTGTTGTGAAGTTTTGGGAATGTGATGTATAGTAGCTGTTGTTTGAATGGTAGTGTAGACGGCCCCAGATTTCTTTATCTACTCTAAAACATTATGACGAGGATGTTACCAGTATCTTACTAACCAGAGATATGAATGAAAGAAAACAAATACATAAAAGAGGCAAGGAAAACGTCACAAATATAAATGGTGAGTAAACACTGTCTCAAAATTAGAACATTATATTAAGCCCCATACATATTTGTCTTTAGTTGAGGTTGGGTGATTTTAATAATACATCCACTGATTTTAATTCTTGCAAGAGAACCGATACTAAATACCGATCCAATACTGCTTGATTAATAAGCTGTATGCCTCACTTTGTGGAAATGACTGGGATCATCCTTTAACATCAGGCTTGACTTAAACACTGCTTTGTAAAGCAAAATGTAACAAATAAATACATAGATATAAATTGATTGAATAGTTATAATACACAACTGTGCAACAGCAACTTGGTAAAAAATCTTTTAAATGCAGCAACAAATTGGTCAGGCATTAAAAATCCAGTGTAAAACAATATACTAACTGCATCTAATGAGAACAAAGTGTAAACATTAAATCACAAACTGCTACAAAGAAACGTGATAAAGTAAATCACAATTCACACGAGTAGCATAAACAAGTAAAAACTTGGTAAAAAAGAACAGAACATTCAAGATAAACAGGAATAAAAATTCTTTGTAAATGTTTAGTGAAAATAGGATCCAGTCATTTCAGTCAGTATTGGATCAATATCTGATATCCATATCAGATCGATACATCCCATTAGGTGGGTGACAAGATCCCATGAGATACGGCAATCTAGCAATTGCTAATAATGTAAAGTAAAAGTAGAGTTTGTACACCCAAATCAATCAGAATGCTCTTTTTAATTTAATTCTTCTTTTTCTATGTTGAGCACAGGGGAGTCAAATTTCAGCTCTGCCTTCTTTAGTGTACCAAGTAATTAAATCTCTACAAATTATAGGTCATTAAAAAGTCTATGAAACACAAGTGAGTACGGACATAAAGGCTGTTTAATGATGAAAGCACACACGTGTTAGCACTTTGTGCTTTAACTCATGTTAAATCCTTTGTTAATAATTGTGACTACCATTTACTGGGGCTTTTTTTGGAAAAGGTATGCAACCATATCCTGACATGAATGTGTAAACTGCCTTAGCAGTTGGCTCGAGTGATGAGTGGCAGTAGATGCATGGCATAACAGTAACATGTTTTGAACAGGCAAAATATTTCACGAGCTCTTTTCTATGGGGGGTGGATGTTATAAAAATTTAATGAAAACTAATAGTGTTCAACTAAATATATTTATTTTTTAAATAAAGTATATAACAATATAAATTTAAAACTAGTACTCATCAATTAAATGTATTTGATTTTAAAATAAAGCATCATTGCATAGTTTAAGTTGATATACTGCGATTCGAACTTCATTATGTGGACATTTCAGTTGGGAAGAGCTTTCATTTTAGTGGCTTGCACTTCCATTCGCCACCGTTTTTACTTAAGAAACATTTGGTTTTAGATTAGAGAGCTGCCTCTACCTGTCAACTACCTGTCAACCATACTCACGATGGCCATGGTGTATGATTGACTGGAAGAGGAAGCTCTATAATCCAAAACCAAATGCCTCTTAAATAAAAATGGTGGTGAATGGAACTGCAAGCTGCTAAAATAAAAGCTCTTCCCAACTGAAATGTCCACAGAAAGAAGTTGTAATAGCAATATACTGAAATGAATTAAAGTCAATTTATTGTGCCACTTGAGTTAATCAAGTGTCAGTATTTAATCAGTATATAATCAGTATTTCATTGGCAAACTTAAATGGTGGCAGATGATATAAGAATATCCAGTATGTTCCAAGATAGGCAGTCAATAAAAGTAATTAGATGATTATTTCATAAAGGGGTCGTATGAACTGGAATATTTCTCAGGCAAAACATATAATTCAGAAATCAACCTGTCTTACAATAATGCTTACAAAATTTTTCAAGTATTGTAAATCGCCTTCCTATATTGATAATCATAATATACCCTATATAATATACCTACATATACAACTAGTTTATTGCTACCATGTGAGGATTCCTAAACACAGTTAATGCTGGTGAATAGGAAGTGCTATTACTTGTAGGACTACATCAACTGGTGTGTCGTGGGATACTTTCAAGACCCTCAAGACCTAATCCTTACCCTCATACAGTACGCCCTCATAAATCTATCTCTGAGAAAGACACTTACACGCGCACTGGGGTAAATCATGGGTCTGGCGTCGCAGACAGTCGGCGTCTAAATGATTCTCAGATTATAAACAGGATCATGTTTCTTGAGGACAGATCAGCGGCGACACTGCAGCTGTGGCCATGGTGTAATGTTATGGCTGGACACTGGAAGAAAACCCATCAGGCTCTACGCCTCCAAACAACTCTAACTATTTGTGCAGATAGACTTTTTGAAGCTTTTAAAAACAAAATGTGCAGAACTCCGGCAATAGATCATTAGCAGCTCATGCATTTCAGTATGCGTATCACGGTAAATGCTGGAGAGGTGCCAAATGTTTATATTCAGTGAGTGCTTCTCCAAAGTGTAATGCTACAAAGGAAGGACTGGGAATAAATACTTACAGATCAAACACTGGTTACCCTATCATTTCTAATAATGAATAAACTTAAATATCAATTCCCAGAACTTCTTTCTACACTGAATCCTACTATATCTTTAATGAATGAAAAATAAATGTGCTAAATAAATATATAATAAAGACTATTTTCAAAGAGTTGTTTTTAAATTTTCAATTAGTTTTGTTGGCTAAAACATTTGGTATGTTAAGTTTGTTTCAAGTCATTTTAGTTACTTACTTTGCTGTGGTTTATCCACCAACTGTAATCAAGACATTGGTGGGTCACTCTGGAGACTAGTGTGTATATAATTACTGAGTGTAATAGCTGTGGAACTACAAATACACAAGTCAGAGCTATAAGCCACTGAAAGCCATGACGTCCAACACCACAAGCTTATCAAGTCTCATTTGCCTGTTAAGTCACCCACTGGGACACATTCAGTTCATATCAGTGGACTGTAGTAACTATACTAGGAAGCACTATTTCCCACTATAGTTACTGCAGTCTCTATTTCTTTATTATAAGAACATTACCAGCGATTTTTGCTCCACACAGAAGAGTTTGAACCTTCATGAACCTTGAAAGCTCTTGACAAAATTAAATTATAAAGACAGAACAAGGAAATGTGTTATGGACACACGCAGTTATGGAAATTTCCCTGAGTAATCTGTCTCTGTACTATTTAAATGATCTCATAAAATTAGTGTGTAGACAGCACTTCGATGAAACAGCAGACTTAATCAATACTACTAGAGAATGAAGTTAAAGCACATCATAAAATGTCATGCACCACTATCTTTGCCCTTATGAACAAATCAAGGGTCAAGTCCTGATACTAAATGCCCTGAAAAAGCAATAACATGAAAAGAATGCAACCCAGACAGTATGATGGAAGCACAAAAGGAAGGAAAGAAAAACACAAACAAGTCCTCAAAGGGCACAGTCCAGGATGCCATTAGCCACTGGCAGTCTGCCTTGGCATAGACAAAACAAGTGTCTAAAAACAAATTTGTGACCATCCTTCCACAACAAAAATAACAATGAAAGCAAAGCATAGAAGAAAAAAAACAATGATTTAATGTCTGAACTTCAACTTATTGCCTACTGTACATGACTATTGTAGCTCATATTGTTTTTTCACAAACTCGTGACTCTCAAATTGCGGAGGAGACAAAAAGCCGAGAGATTCAAGGATTTATCATTTCAGTTACTTATGAAACTAACTTATTTCAGTTATAATATTCCCTGTTCAAGTATAATGGACACAAAAATTGCAGACACAAAATAAGAAATTAGTCATAATGGGGGAACAAAGCAAATATATCAATAATTGTATAAATAATCAAATAAATTGTAAAATAATGAAATTAAAACGCTAACTTATTAAAACTTGACTAATTAGGATGAATGATATGTGTGTGTGTGTGTGTGTGTGTGTGTGTGTGTGTGTGTGTGTGTGTGTGTGTGTGTGTGTGCGTGTGTGTGGGTGTGTGTGTGTGACAGCAGGAGAGAGTGAACAGTCATTGGAGATAAGCCGACCATGGTCTCAAGGGTCCTGACCCTGGAGTGGTCACTCAGACTGAGACATAGTCACAGGATGTCAACAGATTAAGCTCCTTAGCAAATCTATTTAAAGACAAAACCAAAAAGTCATCAGATAGACATTTTCTGTTCAGCTATTCTATGTACAAAAGCTGGTCAACTGTTGAATATTGTTGTATAACTGTTTAATATAAAAAAAATACATTTTGGCCAAGTATTATCTTCTGCGATGGTCTGCAGTGAACTACCATCTGCAGTTAAGCCCTGTACTCAGGAGTTTGATAACTGAAGCACTAATGTTACTGTAGGAATCAAAGAGAACAAATCCCTTTTCAACAAGGCAACAGAATTTCCCTGGAGATCCAACATAAATCCCAACCGAAACATGGCTAGCGACAGTAACCCTCCAAAAAGAGCAGAATTTGGAATTCCTGCTTCATTCTTTAATTACTCAATTGGAGCCAAGATGTTTTAGTTGTGCATTTTTGTGGTAGAAATGTGGGGAATGCAGGGGTGTGGTAGGAATAAAAAGAAAGACTTGGGAATCAAAACAAGAGTCTAGCTATAAGAAAATACCTTTTGTACAAGTAAACATTTCAACAGTACATAATTCAGTGCTGTAATACACAGAAGAAGAGAACAATGGCCTTACTGTAATATCTCAGGTTTAGCAGTTTAAATTTCAACAGTGAACACTCCTGATTCAAATAATGACTTACTTAAAGGTACTACAAGCAAGAGAAACTTGAATCTTCATAAAACTTACATCAGCTGCTGCAAAGACAACTTGTCGCTTGCTGTCTCCCATTCACAAACCTTCTTTCAGGAAACATTAAAAACATAATATTGGCAGAACAGTCAGCCATCCTACTGCAGCACAGCAATAAATTGCAGTGGACAAATTCATCTTGATGATATATTAATAAGTAGTGAGGACATTCTGATTTATCAAGGCTGTAGTAACATTAGATACAGCAGAAGTTGGCATAGCATAGAAGCTCTGCACGGTTGGATCATATAAGCATACAAACAACAAAATAAAGTTTTTTTTCTATGTTTGGTTTAAAACTCTGTCTACTCTATAGTCAGCACAAAACAACCACAATGGTCTCATTATTCAGTAAAATCTCTGAAATGAAAATTAATTTGAAAATGTGATATTATGATCTAATCCATATCAAGGTGCGTTTAAGTACTTAAGGACGCTTAAATCCTTGCTGATAGGTACTTTTTAGCTGCAGTGTTAAAATCCTTGAATGCATACATCAGAATGTTTATCCTGCTTATACCCCGGCCACTGGCCAAAATGTTAAACAAGAGCATTTGCACCTTTATTGATGTTTTGGACATGATACTCCAGCCAGTCAGTAATAAGCCAAGTCATGGTTAAAAAAACAACAACTACACATACATGTGTTTTAATGCATTGCTAAAAACTATAACACCTAAATGCAGAAGTAATAGAATTCAATCAAAGCATTAATTTAAACTTGTCACAAATACAAAGCTGCTTATTGTTAGATGCAGGCCATTTTTATAAGGAATATTTTATCAGCAGCATCATGTTCTACCACCACATTACTGTCACTAGTTGAACAACAACCACCTCCAACAAAGTCTCTGTTATCAACCTTGTTTGTTCAACCTTGCCACTCATTAGCAGACCCCCCCTCTGGCTGTATGAATGGATGGGGAAGGTCAATACACTGACCCTGCGTGTCCACTCACTGCCCATACTGCAAACAACAGAGGCCCGTGTGTTCTGCAGATTGCATCACAACCCCACTAACGAGCAGCTCCATTGGCCTGAGAGCACTAATGCAATTATGCAACACAAGCCCCGACACTGTGAGCCGGGGCTATGGGGGAAGAAGAATGAATGAACTGGATGTGACAATTCATGGGTTTGTTATCTTACCATTACTATACAGAACTAAAGATGCATATATTGATACACGGAGAGGAAGAGACACATAAAAAAAGATATAATTAAAGAGCATGTCCAAGCAATGAAGAAGAAAGCAAAAAAAAAAATAGATGGCAGAAAGGATGAAATTACATAAAGGAATAAGTTTGAAGAAGCAAATTGTGAAAATGGAAACAGTTGATATTGGGATGTGGTATTACATAAGCTGTCTGGCTAAAGCCGTCTGGGGACACAGCATCATCAGTAAACAACACAGCTAAAGCTGCTTCATCTCCTCTTGTAGAGCTCTGCAAAGACTAGTAATTACAACATCCAGGCTACAAACTGGGGGATAATGTTACATGTTGCTGAACGCCAAAGCAATTTAAAAAATGAGGCTTGAGCTTTTCCTGACATTTTCACTTAGTGTTATAGCAGGTCCCAGTTATGGCTTCAGCTTTTTCAAATGGTTGAGTGAAGAGAGAACAACTGTTGGTCACCTCACAATCTCAAACCCTTTCAGTTTAAAATATGATTATTAAACTTGAATTCTGTCAGCTGAGGACAAACTAAACCACCTCCTTATGCTCTATCAAAGTAACAGATATAGAGGCATATTGTAAAAAGTTGCAAAGAGGTTGTAAATGACACTCAATACATGTCTGCTTTTAAATATCATGTTCATACTGTAAAAATGCTGATTTCAAGTCAGCCCAGCATAACTGAATCCGTAAATTACCTGGATACCTGGAGCTATATGACTTTACAAGCAGTAATTACCACGATCTGAACAAGAGACAGCAGACCAGGAGGCAAATTAGTGTGGCACATGAGATTTTGAGTAAGTTGTTTTTTAGCATTGTTGCCTAGCAAAAACGTACAAAATGCACCACACTGCTCTTTTTTTGTGTCCACCAAAGCCCTTAAAAAGGTCTGATCAGCCCCTAAGATCTTTTGTAAAAGGCCCAAGAGACATTCAGGAGAATAGAGAAATGAGCTTATCCAAACAGTTGGCTAGTAAACGCTCCCATCTAGAGAATGAGGGAGGATAGTGAAGCAGTAGCAAAGTAATTAATTCTGAAATATGAACACTTTCTCTGCACTTCCGGGTAAATTCTTTGTAAACACTGCCAATCATTAATCACTATTGTGGGGAACTTATTTCTGTGCAAAATGCAGCATGAAAGTGAAGAAGCCTTTTGCAACATTGCAAAACAACAGGGAAAAAAAATGAGTACCTGAAGAATAATATAGTTATCTTGTAGAAAGATTTAACACCTTAGAGAAAACACTGGCTGCAAATTACATTTGAAAGTTTTTTAGTAAAGACTTTGTATGCTATTTTGTAATAGCATTTTCAAAATCTATCAAATAATCTGACGAAAACAAGCAAAATATTTTTAAAATATTCATTTGACGCAAGGCAAAGGGTACACTAAAGCAGAATGTCTATCAGCTGCGGCTAAGATTACATTCCCCATACATAGTCTGGATTCCCCAGGTACCGGTGTTAAGTGTCGAGCATGAAGATAAGAGGAACTTGATTAGCAGGGGTGCTATATTTACTGCCATTAGACAGGACCCTTTACCCTCTAAGGTGGTCCGGATCATCAGGAAAATCCATCTGAGGAATCGTTATGTACTCTGGGTGTAAGGCATGCACGAATATTATTTTTAATTTTAAATCCGTAAAATTCAGCAGGGAGTCAAAGAGACAGTGAACTTCACAGTCACAACCAGATACACAACTTAAATTATCTCAGAGAGGTGACTGTCTGTTTATCTTATTCAATATGCATAAATCTCAGGAATATGTGACTGTTTATGTGTGGGCTCAATTGTAGATCTCAAACACCATCCAAACTATCCTGAACAGTCCTATTGATTTTTGTTTCAGTACTGCTACTATTCTCCATGATGGCCAGTGAATAACACTGCAATTAGCTACGAAAACCTCCTTCCATTAACAGTGTTGTCAGACAGAGGAAGAATGAGACTATTGCATATTCACACAGAAGGCTGTAATTTAAGAGCCTGCTGTTATTCTGTAAAGGCAACTTTTGAATGTCTTTGTTACGTCAACTTTTTAAACAAATATCCAGTATCAGGAAGGAATGAGGAAGAGGAGGGCAAAATAGACTGACAGTACCAATTATTAGGAGTTATAGTTTCCAAGCTGCTGATAGTGAAACAATAGTACTTCTGTACAGCCCTAAAAAGCTCCCTGATTTGCAGAACACATATACCTCAAAACTTTCCGTACTTAGAAATAAAATTACATCATAAATAAGTTATTTTGGTCTCTCGCCAACAGAGTTACTACTTCCTACACCAATGTCACAGGTGATACAGATCCCGCCAAGCAATCAAGCCATCTCTGTCCCAAATAATGTAGCCTATGTCTAACCAAAAGGTTTAAGAGGAGCACCGTAGAGTTCTGCAAACAAATAAAGTTTTATTGGGACTGGAATTAATCATTTTATGTATCAATAATGTCACATTTCCATGGAAAAGATGGAGTGCCCTGTGACGTTTACAGGGAACAGACAAAGTGCCTCAGTGTATGTCAGGTCCAAGGGAAACGGAACCAAGCAAAGCCGTGCTACGACCCGAGGCTGGGAACCACCCCTTACTGTGTACCCAAGGGGTCAAAGTGACATTCAACAACACCTCTGAGACTGGCCTAATGGAGGGATTGGTGCATGGCTTTTGTTTAATGGGAAAGAGGACACCATGAAAAAAGTGTGTAACAAGATATGTAAGTATGTAAAAGGGGAACAGGGAGGAAAATGTGATTCTGGGGCAAAATTATGGTAAGGTAAGAGGTAAAAGCAACGGCTTTGGGGACTGAATACTTTTCTCTACATGTAGAACTTTTCTCCAAAATACATAAAAATAAGATAAAGTTCCAACAGGTGAATTTTTGCTGTACAATTACTTTTAACTTTTCCTTTTCAGTTAAAAAGTCACACACATTATTTTTTCCTGAAGCTTCCATTTATCTCCTATGGTTGATGTATAAAATCCACAAAACTGTAATCTAGGTTATTTTCTCATGCTATTTCTGAGGTGGCCGCAGTAGCAGCCACTGTTTAATTTGTCACCATTTCCCCTGTCCACTGTCACGAAAGACAAAAATTCTACTCTCAGTCTATAATTGTGGGTTTTGGCAGGACAGATAAATACAATTCCCTTTTGGTGTTAGGATTGTAAAATCTATTCACATCTCTTTTCATTTGCATTCCCTTAAAGCATCAATGTGTTCATACCAAGTATGACACAAGATCACAGTAGAAGACAGCTTCATATGATCTGTTTGTGTATGTATATTTAAATGTGACATAATTTTAAAACATAACTACATGTAAATCATACATACAAATATTGAAATATGTTGTTTTTTTTATTGGTTAGGAAGGTAAACTAAACCTGTATTTGTCAAATCAATAATGCCTAATCTTCAATCCACAACAACATTTTCTGTGTTTTGTCATAAAAATGCACAAGCACAATATTTACTTATGAAATGCAACTCTACAGTCTAATTATCTTTTGTGACATTTAACCCTAAAAGCCTGACCTCTCAACCAGCACAGTGCAGGTGCAATAGTCTGTCAAGCAGAGGAATTTAACTCTTACCGTCATAAAACCAAAAGACTGGAGACTTGGTAAGAAGAGTCAGGTATAGGTGAGCTGTGAGCCCAAGTGCCTTTTCCTTCCTCTTTCTCTTATAATCTGATTTGGTTTTTCTGTCCTTTTCCTTCTGCTCAGGTTAAGTCTCTCCTCTCGGTCAAGCTTTATTCCCAGAGCTTACCCCCGTTAATGCCTAGGACACACAGAAACAAAAGAACAAGGAGAAAGTTAGAGAGCCAAAGAGAGGGAGTGACAGAGAAAGAGAGTTCCCTGTTTGGGTGAAGCAGTGATCAGATACGGCTATTTTCAGATCAGGCATGCTCGTCTATGAGACTGGAAAGTTACCCCCCAGTGTAAATGGGTGGGGGCTAAGTGACAGAGCTGACTATCTCTATTTTACCCCACGCACACGTTTGCATGCGTGCATACCACACATGCACAAGGTAATGCACGCAAAGACAGACTATTTCTATACACACATTCACATAGTCCACAAACAACAACAACACACATACACTTTGTAATTCAATGGTACAAAATACATCAGGTACTGTTGGTACACCTATGACAAGTTATGAATGCTAGTGTTACCAAAATCTCAGAATTTTACACTAATTTGTTTTAGAAAAACAATACTCAATACCACAGTCACAAGAAAAGATGTCCTGAGCACACAAAAAAGGATTTATTTTTTGCTTCTTTTTTTTTTTTAAACTAACAACCTGTACACATTGCTGGTACAGAAAATTCACTGAACATATTTCAACACAATTATAATAATATTAAAATGGGTGCAGCCTTGGGTTGAATTTGGATTGAATATCTTTTTTCTTTATAGCTTTGGTACTTTAAACACTGTAAAATGCAGATATTCTATTGTTTTAAATATGTGGTAATGGAAAAAGTATCGCTAATTCAATAATTTTGACAACCCTAATGTACGGTTAATTGGTGTTAGGATGGCAGTGGGAGTGAGCAGACAGAGAGGGGTGTTCAAGGGCCTCCACACACCCATCTCTCCTCTCGGGCTTTAATGTCACACAGTAGTCAATGTCGTCAGTGTGGGGCTATGTAAAGTGGACTACTCCACAAAGAAACTGACAGGAGTGTCAAATTGTTCTCACATGAGATTTTCTTTCACTCCCTGTTGCTGACACTTTGATTGCCTGTGAAGAAGGGTCGCTCAGGGATGTGCAAACGTACACACAGACGCAGCAACTCTTTATCACAAATAAACCATGTGCAGTCAGTGTCATATCAGGCTGTAAATATATAGACTAATTATGTGTCCACTCACCTGCGTCATTAATAATCTTACTGCTGTGTAATCCATATGGGAATGTATATTTTTGGACATGACCACACACATACACACGGGCTGAATATACACAGCAGAGAGGTCAGTTAGAAGCACCTCTAGACCCCAGACTCCCTGCTATTCCCAGAATGATGATGTAACTACTGCTATTAGCATCTCATATTTAGAGCCTGGACACCTAAAACCAACCAGGCCGCTACTGTGCAATAAGCTTTTTTGGACCACTTCCACCTCCTCACTTCACACCCATACTCGACAATAAACAAAACAAGCAGAAAAATCATCAGATTAAAAGGCAGTAGGACCCAGGAAGAGCTCAGCAGTCACTACAAAGAAAATCCATTAACTCATAATGCAGCTACATTAGTGGCAAATGAATGCCGTAGGTGTGCAACGGATCACAAAATTCACAATTTGGATCGTATTTCTGTTTTGAGTCCCGAATTGGATCATTTTTCAGACAAATAATGCAGCTTTCAATTCAACTGTGTTCTCCTTTCTGATACTGATTTCAATACCTTAACTTTGTTTATCAGCCAATGCCGAGTACCAATCTGAAAACAGTATGTTATAATACGTTACATACAGACATACTGTATATTACCCTGTCTGGGTGTTATGTTATGGATGTGTTTGAAGTTACACACGTTGCTTGACATTTATGGTAATTGGCTACTTGTGCTGTAAAAAATCTGTTGCATTCAGATGTAAGGGTAAGGGAGGCTGCTGAGAAGCAGCACGGTCCCGTTTCTAATAAATAAACTATGTGGTATTGGATCTTTGCACAAACTCATGTACTTGTTGCAGAGCTCCTCAGAGCGTTGTGTGGGGAGGGCAGAGTGGAGTGGAGTGGCACAGCCGCTGCTCAGCGGCTGAGACACGGGGAGCTCTGGAGGAGAGAGCCCAGTGCAGGACTGGGGATTCTGGAGGACTAAACAAACAACAACATGTGTACAACAAAATGTAGCCTAATGCCACTGGTTTAAATACTTATTGTAATGTTAGTGGTTTTAATAAATATTTTCAGCCTGCCACCATGTCAGTGAATTTAAACTACTGCTTGCATTCAGAGTATAAGGTAGGTGTGTGTGTGCGTGCGCGCATGTTTGTGTGTGCGCGCTCGTGCGCCTTAGCACCTGTAGCCTCTACTGTTTTATTAGTCATTGTCAGACAGTATGTTTGATAACTGAAAT
>JBBPCS010000283.1:6730241-6743178 GCA_037974645.1 Hollardia meadi
ACACACACACACACACACACACACACACACACACACACACACACACACACACACACACACACACACACACACGAAGCTGTTAAATTATTTACAGACTGGATGGTATTCCTTTATAGTCAATGCTAGGTATCCTGTGACCATGGCAGAAAACATGGTCTTTACACATTTATCATATTGTTGTTTTTGTTTCAAGTGAAATAGCAGGAGTAGGCCTATAGCCCGTTCTCTGTGTCCACAGATAAACCAACAGGTTCAGAAAAAAATCCGAAATATAGATCTGCAGACTTGGGGTGAGAAAGCAAAAGCAAAGTCCTATTGCTCATGAATTCTTAAAACCTTGAGAGGGCTGTTAGAGATGGTCTAGTAAGTTCACATCAAAGCACACATATGACCATTTCACTTCATGAAAATTACACTTTAGGAATGCATCCATTATCTGACAAATACAATCCCTTTTGAGCTCATGTACATGTAATAGTGTCAAACTTGACTGTATGTGTTCGCTTATTTGGTGCCGGTGACTTATTTGGTGCTTTGTGATGATACAAAACCAGCACATATCGTCTGCTAAACAGCAGCATAAGTTGCGATGCTTTGTGTTTCAATGAAACCACTGGCGCATAATTATGTTAAAAGTGTTAGCTTAGAAAAAGAAATTGCAGTGCTTCTAATCTGTAGATAGATAGATAGATAGATAGTAGTCTTCTTCTAATTACTGTATATTTTAATTGATTTTCCTATACATTGATTTAGTATAGTGAATCTTACTGACCATGTTTTACTGTTTAATGCTACAAGATGAGGGGACCTCTTACCTTAAGTTACATTAACAAGGAATAACTAATTAGCGGTTTTAAAGCTGCCGTGTTATTTTGATGTTAACACATACATAAAGAGCCTTTCCTTCTGTCAACATTAAAGGTTTACAAATTTAGAACGTTAGGCCTATTGATAGCTGACCTTTCTGAAGTGTCAACGAGACCACTTCTGCGAGTGTGTGTGCACGCATGCATGCATGTGTTCGGTCTTTTATCACCAGCTCTTATGTGCAGTATAGACAGCCTTTACTGATTCTTATTGTTGTCAAGTAGGTGCCTTTTTTAAGTTGGTATGTTATCCACAGACATACTTTTAGCAATCCATTCTGATGGGGCCAGGGAGGATGATGACGATACATTATGTCTGGTATGCAGTGGTCCCTTGGTGATATAGGTGCAGACACACTAATGGCAGAGCTTAGGACATTGCAGCACATTATAGAGCAAGACTCATGGTGTGTCTACACAGGAGGCATTTCAGATGCGTTTTTCAGTCATTAGTCTCATGCACGTCTGACAGAACGAATAATCAACAGTTGTCTGCATAGGCCAATTAACACACAGATGCATTGGCACTATGCGTGCCATGCCCTCAAATATATTTTTGTCTATTTTATGAGCCCAACTACGGTGATTAGAATTGGGCTGTCACGCTAGCGGCTCTTTGAGGCTGTACTTAGGCTTAGTGGTGCTTTGAGCTAAATGCTAGCATCATCAAAGCTAACATGATCACAATGACAATACTAACATGCCGAAGATTAGCAGGTATAAAATTCACAACTGTATGTTCACATTAAGCTAAAATTGGTAATTATCAGTAAACACAAAGTACTACTGCTTTATTGATCTGATGATGGCGGTAGTTGGAAAATTAAGGGATTATGCAATTTTAGAATTCATTCTTAAGGGATTTTATGAAAGTCTTTACTAAACTCAGTGGCAATTCATCCAATAGTTGGTGAGACATGTCACTAAAAAACAAAACAATACTCTGTCAGTGGCGCTAGAGTAAAACTGAGGGCATCACCAAAAATCAGTAGGCTTCATCCTCAATGGGCCAAGAATGTATTTAGAAAATCTAATGGTAAATCGTTTAATACTTATCTATTTCAGTGTGAAGCAAAGTGGTGAACAGACCAACCGACAGACCTACACTGCCATCCATAAAGCTATGCTGCTAGTGTGGCTAAATAGATAACCAGGACAGGTAGGCCTCCTGGACTGTGTCACTATAGTCACAGTGATCCTTACCCGCCCGGTCTGATAGCCAAGAATGGGCTTTAAGCAGAGGTAGTAGAGGTACCACCACTACAACATTCATCTTGTGGAGTCAAGTGTTGATGTGAGAGCAATCCAAAAGCTCCCCTTGGATAGAAGATATTCTGAAGCTGACCACGATCAAAAAGCCACTACATTACAATCCAAACAAAGTATCTGGATCTGTGCTAGACCTCCATCCAAATGCAAATGTGTAATCATGCTTCCCATAGTAGTATTTCCCTTTTATGATGGCAACATGAACCTTATCTTGGAAGGTATGACATCATCAACCATGTGTCATGCTTTTATGGCTGCAGCTAACTATCCTTGAATGTATCAGAGAACTGGATACGGTGAGAGCGCTCAGCCTTGCTTCCAATTTTTCCCCATTGGCCACTCGCAGTACTGCAGATAAAAAAATTTGCCTGCAGCCCTAAAAGCATTTTCCCCACAGACCACCATTTTAAAAGAGACGTCTGTAAAACTGTTGACAGGACACCTCGAACTGCAAACAAGGTCAATTATTTTGATCCATGGAGGTTTTATATATGTAAAATTTTCTTCAAGCCGAGTAAAGCGATTGAAAGATCTCTGACGTCATCACAATGTCTATGGGCCGAGCGGTAACTCCCAGGAAGTAAACCCGGAAGCTGGAAAAGTTTTTTGGTGTATGCACCAGGTGAGCAATTCTCATTAGATTGAATAGGCACCATCTTTGCATCCAGTATTCTTCTATATAAATCTATGCCTCAGTTCCATCATGTCTGCAATTATCTAACGTCCAAGCCTTACCATACACTACTACCACACCCTCATGGCCCTTTCTTAGAATAGCCCACAATAAAGGAGAACAGGCTGGCACATGGATTCTTGTGAGAAAATAACTCTTTTATCTGAGCAGTGGCACTGTCTCACGTCTTTCTACTGTTCCAAAGAGATCCACATTTGGAACAGCTGATACTGAGGTTCACTCATCTGGCCAATGTTAAAGTAGCACAGTGGTGCTGAATGAGTGGATGGCATATGAGTGCATGAGGATATTATCTGGCAATGACATCATGCCACCCACTTACATTCCAGACTTCCTTTGATGTCTAAGAGCTGACCAGGTGAAATGCCTGATCAAATCAGTCCTGAGTCCTGTATCAGCTCTCTGTTTAGCAGTGTCAGAAAGTGCAAGTCAATCCTTGGCCTTCTGTTTATTGCTGTAGGCTTTCGTGTCAACATTATTGGTGCATTTTAGAGTTAGTTAGATGCAGATTATAATTAAGCATCATTGGCAGTCTTCCCGCTACCACCTTACGAAGGTAGAGGGAAGAGAACCAAATTCTGAATTCTGTAAACCAACCACCACCAAACCACAAATTACACTTCATCTAACCCAACTCTCAACCTGACCTCTGCCTTCATACTGTGCTATATCAATCAAAATGAGTCAACATTGCCCAGTGCCATGGCTCTTCATTTTGCATATAAAAGGTGACACTGCAGTGTTATGACAGATGTCGGGGAGAAGCTGACATAAGAAGAGAGAAGATGAAGGCTTACAGAATAATAAATAACACAGTGAGGGGCTTAGAGATTAGCTAATACAAGTTGACATCATCATTTGTCATGTCTAGACGTGATTACCTCATGGGAATCTTCACTGCATGACAATGCATGACTTAAATGAATACTTAAAACTGAAGATATGGGCTGTTTCACAGTTCTAAACATTGACATAGTTCATTTCCTGTTAATGTGTGTAACATCTGTAGTTGCATAAGCTGCATAATAGTAGTACAATATGAAAAGTATATAGAGATGAAATGCTGGGCAGGAATCCTTGGTGTCTTATCACTGGAATTAACTCAATTTATGTAGCTTAAATAAAGTTTTGCGACGTGCTGACATGAAATATATTCAATGATGGTTGAAACACTCATACAACCGTATCAAATAATGTATTAACTTTATGTAATATGTTTAAGGTAATGTAACCACTGAAGACTGGTTTTAAGATGTTGTACCTTTCAATTACTGTAATCCAGTAGTGCTTAGGATGTTTGAAAGGATTAGGCTGGATGTAGAGAAATGAGAGGCTGTAAATTATTTTTCTGTCAAACTCATATTTTCAATATTGTAACAGTTCTTACAAATACATTTTCTGATTTAGCTGGTTTAATAGTCTACAAAGTTGGTGTTAATGCTCCTGACAGGCTCTACCTTTGGTCTGCCTGAACTGTTTGCATAGTCTTTAAAGCTCCACTAACCAATATTGTCTATAATAACAATGGATCAGATGACTATGTGTAATGTATAAAGGGTCGCTCATAGTGACAAAGCCACAGAGAATTATCACCAAACTCTGCAGTGCTACATTGTTTTGTGTTTTTACTGCCACCAAATTCCATTCTCATAAACCCCAATCACAGCAGTCAGCTGTTTTCAGCAAATATTACAGTACTGCCCACCTGCCCAAAACCAAAATACAGACAGATTCAGATAGTGCCTTGCTGGTGGAGACAGTAAAACAGCAAGCAAGCAAAAGACTCCGCGAAGGGAGTGGAGACAAAACAGAGCTAAAACAAGAGAAAACTAGAAACGGTTGTATGCCTTGTATGCCTGTGCACAGGTAAAGTTGCAGTTTAAATCCATGTCTGTCCAGATATATATAATGTATAATGACTCCAATAATGTAGTGACTGATTGGTCACATGGTGCAACAACAATCACCTGAAGCTCAGTATTAACTAAATCAAAGAGCTTGTGGTGGACTACAGTGCTTCAGATATGGATGTTGCTGCAATTCTGAAACATGGATTCTTCACACACATGTTCCACCCAGCAGCACAGAAGTTCTATAAAATCAGCACAGTTTGTGTAAGATTTTGTCATAATTAGCGATTGATGACATACAATTTGTTTAATAGGTCACAGTGACCTTGACCGTTGACTTCCGACCACCAAATTCAATCAGTTGATCCTTGAGTCCAAGTGAATGTTTGTGCCAAATTCAAAGAATTTCTGTCAAAGTGTTGTCAAATTAGTGACATTATTTCATGTTCAGCACATCTGCATGGCACAGAAAAAGACAGGCCTTGCTGTTTTTCTCCCTTCATACGAGGAGTCAGCAGCTGTCAAACATTCAGAGGCAGAGGCTGTATTTGTATAATGAACAAGAGTCAAACACTGTAATTACAAGAGCAGGACGTGAGGATGCTTTTAGCCTACAAAGTGCTAATTTCTCTGCCTATCTCTGTTTTCTACAATTTCCCAAAGTGTGAAGCAGCACTAGATAATACTTAGTCTCTAAAACATAAACAGCAAATGTGTTTAGACCCGAGGACTCTTACATGCCAATAGAATTCCATTTTAAATGTAATCTGTGCAATAATAATGATAAAAAACCAAAATGATCTTTAAAAACATTCCACACATGCTTTTAAATATCTTACAGATATTAGGGATGTACACCAACCTTTGCTACGTGCGTAGTCAGATTACTTTGAGAAAAAAAGATACTGACCTATGGCCAAACCTATTACTGGTTTGGATGTAGTTAGTAATTCCAGCTATGCCTCAATTAACTTCTTTTATTTTAGATTCAAAACAGAATGTAAGTTAAAGAATGCACCATAAATTTCACCAACCAAATAATTTCAGTGCTGATCTTTGTGATACCTATATACAGTCCGATCCGTTATCATCTCACGCTTCTATTAAAACATCTAATCTGACTCTTGGAGCTCACTCATGCACCTCTGTGCTTTTCCTTATCAGGGCATGGAGCGAAGGCAGGGTAGCTTATGCTGGTTATGCAACATGCCTCGTCATGTTTCCCACGTGTGTCGTCCAAACACAATCACTGATAGACCGTCTCTCCTAATATTACTCCGCACTTCATCCAACTCAATACCCTTCTGTGATGTTGGTAAACCAGACCTCTGCTAAGTGAATTGCTACGTGGTGTTGAGCCTGATGAAATGTTGCAGTTGGATGCTGATGCGGTGTCGGCCAAAATGCTCATGGGAAGAGCAGGAGGGAAGATGAGACTCAAAGAGAAGATCAACAACTTAAAAAAAATAATGGACTATGTGGGAGTGAAATGAAACTGTGTATAGCCTACAGAGACAAACAATATGCATGAACCAATGAAAAGTGATGTGACGGACAGAAAGACCATCTCAAAGAGAAAGTGATGACAGTCAGTTAGTTAGTTAGTGGATATGTCAGCTGGCTCAGACAGTCTTGGCACCTTTAAGGTTCAGGAGGCCATCACCTAATAGTGGTTTATTACAATTATTATTCTTTGTTTCTTTGCTATTTATTTATGTCATTGTTTGCCTTTTTAAAATCACTTAACACAATTTCCTTTTCAAAGAAAAGTTCTTTTTGATTTAAACTTAAAAACAGACTTTTGAGCTAAATGTCTTTGTGGGTGGACACATTAAGGGTAACACAAACAAAGCAATCACCTATAGTTAAACAATTCCACAAACTATATCCTTTAAAAAAATTACCATTGATCTGAATCAGCATATCTTGCTTCAAAGTTTTGATTCAGATACACGGTGCAAGGGTTGGGTGTTGTACTCATGTGTAATACAGCTAGCATAAAATCATTTAAAATCATTCTGAATGTTGACTTCTGTTGAATGAGTTTGAAAAAACATAATGTTTACTGCCAAGCATGATTCACGAATCAACAACTCAGTCTAAGTGTCCCACTAAATGAACCAGAAGGTGGTCTATATAGCCAACAACAATGTCTCAAGGCATCATTTAGCAGGAGCTGTGCATATAAATCAGACCCTGCTTTCACTCTGTAGCCAGCTTCCACACAGCACAACCAATTACTGACAACACCAAACGAACCAATGCACAAGCAAATATTGTATTGTATTGTGGTTAAACTGTTTATGTTGGAGAGAACACAGGGAGTACAGAAAGTCCTGTCTGTGTGCTTGATGTGTCACTTCAGATGCTCAGGTGTTATCTCGACCAGCTGTTTTCTTACCTGCATTTGTCCCATTTGTCATTTTGTTTGAAAACATACTCCATCCTTAAAATATTTCAAGTTGTTCTGAAGCCAGCCAGTAGGGGGCACCATAGGGACCATCTCAATTGATATTCAGCCATTTCATTTTCTATTTCTACTAATGAATGTATACTTCATGTTCCTACTTCTATTATATGTAGCATATCCCTGCATGCATTGAGAAAAAGAGCATTCACACACTATGACCTCCACATTTGAATACTGTTACAGTATAAGCTAAAGCTGTCTTCGGCCCAAGATTTCTTCTCATTAATGTACTCGCCTGCACTTTCATTAGTACTGTATGTGCGTAATATGGACATGATGCAATTTTATCAGAGGTTTACATATGAAATTTCCAATTCTGTGCATAAAAAGATATGGCCAAAGTGGGAAAAGCAAGAATTGACTGATGGCAATATTCAAGGTTCAGCCCTAACAGACAAAAGGACCCTGAAACTGCAGCTAACTCCACACATTTTTATTCACACCCAAAAATATTAACAAAAACAGCCTATTCTAATGTTTGCCAAATTTCATATGTTTTGGAAATTAAAAGTCAAAACCATGGTAGAACTAATATCCTCACAGTTGGACCATGTAGGAGTGACTACAAGTGCCATGATTAAACACACTTCTTCACTACTTTGATATTTATTTTGTCTAGATTCAGCAGGTGTGATTCACAACAGCACATATTTTGATGTCTTTTTGCTCATCTCTGCACACTCCCATGTTCACATTCTCACTAATTAATTATTGTGATCTTCCATATCAGCAGTAAATCAACCAGCTGGGGTTGCTTGTACAGAGTTGGCAGAATCAACTGTATTACCAACTCTTTCCATCATCTACTTGCTAATGAGCCTGTTAGTGGAAAGTATTTATGAAAAAAAGAATTCCATACTTAATTTATTGGTAAAGCTGTAAATCCTCTTCATAGATTTTCAGCTTCTTCTCAGGCTTGTAATTAAGTAATGGCTCTTTTAATCCTATAAAACCTGCACTGCGAAGGGGAGAGCATGGACATTCATTAGGAGCCAACAGGAGGAGAATTATAGAACTCAAACACACAAAGGTGGTGGTACAGAATTGTGCACATGGTGGTGCAAATAATGGTCCCAGTTTAGAAAGTTAAATAAATGAATAAACAACCAGGCTCAACCCTCTGAGGCTCAATCCAAACAGTAGCAAGAATGCCATGATATTCAGAGAAATGAGCAGCAGAGAAAATTACTGCTAATACATTTTGGCTATCACAGTTCTTTCAGTTCTAAGTTATGTTGTGTCATGTTGTGTGAACATTTTTAGCACCACCGTTAAACAGGAAATTGGAATAATAGTCATGTACAGGAGCAAATTGTTCTGCCGTCATTTGGGGCAAAGCAATCTGTCCAGGCTGAGAATGTTTTAGGATGAGGAATGTGACCCCTGAATCTCCCTCTTCCTTCTTTGGTAACAGCGCTGCTCCGCAACATCAAAAGAGGCCTAAATCGCTAAATCAGTTTTGACCACATGACCCAGAGAAATATTTGTGTATTTAGCTGAAGGGGGATGAACTTATTATACAGGACAGAATGGATGAAGAATGTTTATTTATACATTTCTTGGCTGAAATCTGCTCAGACTCTATGCAGTCTACTAAATCCTACCAAAATAAAGGATCTTTTTGTTTTGGTCACATCTTCTTGTCTTGTTGGGTTGTTTCTTTGTTTGATTGAAGAGACTGTCCTCTGTTGGACGATGGTGATATTCTAGCAGCACAAAATCAATCAACGTGTTGCAATAAAAATAATATGAGCTATCTGCAGCATCATGACGCTCCTGAAGGAGGATGATGAGAGGGAGATAAAAAATAAGTACTAAATAAAGTTCTTCTAATATTATATTTGTATCATGAAAGGAATCATTACACCTGAAACCATTTCCTCAAGCCATATGGCTCTTTAAATCAAGAAGGCATTAAGTCCCATCTGCTAACTCACTAACAGGCTGGGTTGTTTCTACTGCCAGACTGATGTAGCCAAAGCCTTGGTGATGGCACAGAGCTCTGCCTGCCTTCCATGCAACCAATCTGGTGTTAGGAAGGTGTAATCTCCTCCTGAAAAGACCGCTTGTCTCACAGCTTTTTGCACAGGGTCAAAGCCTCTAAGTGTCAACTCGTCACAAAATGTCCCTGCAAAGCCACGGGGGCAAATCTATAAGCCATCAACTTTTAAAGATGATACAATGTGAATGTTGTGTGAACAGCTTGCTTCTGCTGCCTCCAGGTGGCGGAAAAAATCAATGAATGCAGGATAAAGCTCTGGTTCCTCCATGTCTGCACACCTTAGGCCAAACCTCAGCGCATAACTCAACATGTTGGCACTGTACATTTCTGCAAACCACAGATATGTTAGTGTTGTACACTTCTTAAGTATCACATTGACATTTCAGCAATGATTATCATCAGATTATGAGGAGACTTCATCTCAGGAGGCGGTGGACACCTGAGGAGAAGTCACTAACCAAGCTAACCAAGCTATATTAAAATGTGGTAAGTAGCATGTCTCGATAGAACATACTGACAGAACACCAAGTCACTTTAGTGACCGTTGGGACATTTTATAGGTGTCTTTGTGGCACCAAAAGTGCATATTCTGAACGACATGTCCGCGATAGTTCCAGCTGTGTTAAAATGGACATTAAACTACTTCAAATGTAAACCTGTCTACGTCAGTATGATACGATCAGAGGGACTGCACAATGCAACATAGTTTAAAAGCATGAAAATCCCAAGAAAGAGAGAGATCAGTGGTGGGTCACAAACACAACTTTGACCCAGGAGACCGGAGTTTATGTCCCATGTGAAACCAAACGTCACCCATCCTTTTTTAAATGTAACCAAGTAGTTTTGTCCCAAAGCGCCGTTCAAAGCGCTTATTAAGACTTGTCTTTTGGCAAAACAAATTTTTTAATTTCCAAAATATTCATATTATATTCATAAGTAAATTGTTGCCCTAAAAGGGTTTTCACTGTATTTGCCACATCTCAGCGGTACTCCTCACACACTGAATGTGTCGCGTGGTGTTTTACTGAGCTGCACTGCAGAGAGTTAACAGTCCAGTAGTAGATCCAGGCTGCTGATTCCAGTTCAGTATTGATGTCCAGTCATCCCTGGGGACCACTTATAGTGAGAAAAGACCCGAGTCAGCACTAAGTGAGCACTAGCCAGTGATGAGAAGCACACACCATCAGCGAAAGCACAAATAAAAAAATAAATACAATGTATATGCCGATAAATGCACAACAGTTGCAGCTGACCATATACGTTCTCACAGATGATGAGCACAGAAATTATATAATTTTCTGTGACATAGGAAGTCAGTTTTATTTCTGACCTGTGGGTTTTTACTGATGACAAGCAGGAGTACAAGCCACAGTAAAATGAACATTGCTCATTCTCCTGTGTCTAACACAACTGTCATCCTCCGTGCAGTGTGACACATAGTGGAGTCATCCCTGTAATGTGTGTGTTAAGTGTGTGTAAGTTTAATACATCCATATTTCTGTTCTGTATTGTCTCCAAAATGTGATTGAAATTAAAAATGCACATATGTTTTTTGAACCATTTGCCCCTCCCTTCTTCTAACCAGTGTGTCATTAAAACAAGCACTATGTCAATGGCTAACAGAGCTCTATACGACCTCTAAACATCATTGGTCAGCAAACTGGGGAGGGGGAGACATAGTAGTACTGCAGTGTCTTTTGTCTGCAGAGGGCAGAGAGAACATGCTACATTGCTGCTTGTGCCTGCATCACTCTTTGTATGTACATCCCCCTTTCCCTCCTCCGCATCTCTCCATCTACAATCTCTTCATCTCTGTTTTCCGCGTTTCTTCTTCACCAGCCTCATGTGAAGATGAAACAGGGAATTTGCTCCCCCTCTTCTTGAAATATCAGTGCAAAGTCAAGCTAACAAAGACCTCAATTACCACTGCTCCCCTGCTTTTTAGGAATACTTGCTCTAGTTTTTGCTTCTCTGCACACAAACAGTAGCCGCTCCATACATTAGACCATGACAATGCACTGCGGTGAGACTATGACTCACATCATTATCCCCTACGTTATGATTATAGGGTAAATGGAGAGTTAAGAGTGTCTACAATTAACAGCTTTTTGGTGAACATCAGTGTATAGAGAGGATTTGAGCACACTGATAATGCAGTTACTGTACAGGATTACATAACATCCAGCATGTATAGCAGCCAAGAGGGCAAACTCACCTTTTGTTTCGAGGCATTCCATCACTCCAGGGATTCAATCTACAAATGAGGGAGATGAGGTTTACCCAAGCCGGTAAGATGAAGAATGTCGCACACACACACACACACTCCCATTGATGGAGCTGCCACCCCCTCTACCCTCCAGTTATCCCTTTTGCATGAGTGCATTCAACCACATGTACGCCTGACATGCACTAGCCACTCTCAGGCTAAGTGAAACATGTACAGCAATGAGAGAATTCTGAGAGAATCTGATGCAAACCTCATTAGAGTCAGCTTTCATGTCTCTCTTTACGTCCTTTCCCTCCTGAGCTGTTGACAGTGCACTCCATGATTTATCCGGTATTAATGCAGGACGGATGCAACACTTCCTTGCTGATCATTTGATCTGTCTGTCATCACGGCCCTTTCGGTCTACATGCACTTTTTGCTCTCTGTTTATTTTAAAGCTCGTTTCCTGCAGAAAAACCCTGAATCTCACCTCTCTCTTTTTTTATTCATCACATTAACACGACCACCACTGCAGTGCAGACCATGCTGGCTCTCTCTACTTTTTACAGGTCTTCTGTAATCCAGCCATTGGCACAAAGCCCTGTAAACTGTCTCAGCTTAGCACTGGCTAAACCAATCAGGTGGCCTAAGGTCTATCCCAGGAAAGACCTGCTCCATTAATCTGAGGGAAGGATAAAGAGGTAAAGAGAGGGGATGGAAAGGTGTATGTATGTCTGAGTCTGTATACCTACAGATGGAGGATGGGGGGAGTTTATTACTGATTTTTTTTCTAGGGGCAATGCACTGATTTGCAGTTTGTCGAATAACATCATGAAAGGCCACAGGGTCAGAGTCCCACCTCCATACATCTCCACGTAATCAATCTATTAGCAAAGACAGTGTGCAAGCAAGCTGGAGAACAGCTGCAGTGTCAAAAGAAGAATCAGGCATTAAATGCAGGTTGTCACCACTTTTGGTCAGATAGACTCTTTAGACGTAAATGTATTGCAGAGCATTCTATGACACCAAAGTATAATTAAATCCAGAAAACAATATATAGAACAAGAATATGCTAGCGGCGCTGTGTGGCTATAACAGAGGTACAGCGGGGCTTTGAGCTAAATGTGTCACGTTTGAGTAATAATTTGTTCCGGACTCAAGAAACACGGGTGAGGTGAGCTGAGGTGGATGGGCGCTGGCCGACGGCTGAATGATGAAGGTTGACTGGTAGCCGACAGCATGGTGAGGTAGCGTCTGACAGGTGGCACAGGGGATCCAGGGCAGAGGAGGAACAAGAGTCAATATGAGCACAGGAAGCATAAGTACGACACAAGAAAGTAAAACACCAAACAGCCAGGGAGTCATTCCCACAGTGACAGGCAGAACGATCTAGCGACGAATGACTGGAAATCTCGGGTAGGCCTATATATATACAGAGGTCGATGAGCTGGATTAAAGACAGGTGTGGGTGATGAGGCAGGTGAGGAATGGCAGGAAGCCGTGCCCACACAGACACACACACACACACACACACACACACACACACACACACACACACACACACACACACACACACACAC
>JBBPCS010000283.1:6743278-6753766 GCA_037974645.1 Hollardia meadi
GGACTAGAAGCAACTCAACACAGTGGCGGTGCAGCTAATTGCAGAGGAACCTTCGCTTAACCGGCTCGGTTGTAAAATGGACTACAATTATTCCTTGTCAACGGTAATTTTTTGCTTTATAACCTTTCGATTTTGAGTGCAAAACTTTCACCAAAAATTGCGAAGGTTTTTACTTAATATTGTTGGCAAATGACCATGGCATAAGCGGGATAATCAACTCCTAGGTGTGCGTTAAATGGTTTCAAGGCACGACATGGAGGCGAAGAACCACCCGACGTGAAGCGGTTTAATGCACACCTAGTCATTGATTATCCCTTACATACTGTATGGCAGTCAGCTGAATCTGAATGCACAGAATTCTATGTCTATGTTAAGTTTTCTGCTCTGTGCTCTTTGTTATCTGTCTCTCAAAAGTTTGATGTCATCATGAACTTGAATGTACTATGTGATCCTTTTAAATGTAGGGAGTCTACTGACAATCAACTGATATGATAAGTTAAACTTGATTACTATACAGAAGTTTGACCATTATCCTAAAGGCCCTTGGCTGCCAGGTTCAATATGAGAGAGCTGCTGCTACTTCACCAAAGTTCTTTGCTCCACGTACTGGATCAGATTTTAGAGACAGTGAAATCAGATGATAAACTCGTTAAAATCATAGCTTTCATATCAAACAAAGGCCTACATCTGATAGCTGACAGAAACCCCAATCCTAAAAATATCCCATTTGTCCATGACCACCATCACTACACTTAAAAGGTAGCTCCTGACATCCCCAGAGAGCTGGACTACAATTTCACTGCAATAGTTGTTTTGGATTCCATTGTGCCCATTACTGCTCCAGTGGTCCTCACTGGGACAGCAAAAATCCTGAAATGCATTAAAAACCAATGGTCAGATGGAGACCAAATTGCAAAAGCCCCAGCTCCAGCTGTGGAGTCTTAATTGTGAGGACTGCGAGAAACCTCAATGGAACAGTAAAATTTTTGCTGGAACCTGTGCTTTCCACATACAACACACAATACAGCTGGTTAGGTTTAGAAATGTTTTACACATTGAGCTAATGCTGGTGAAAGTAAAATGGACTAAAAAAGGTGGTGCCAAGAAGATATGAGCAGCATGCAGCCAAGGGCAGAGGTGGCCTTGGTGGCTTAACATCAGTGGTAGTAACAATCTACATTTCCTCTGTTAAATTTAATTAACTTTTTTTGATAAAATGTACCTTTCTGATTAGCTTTTATGCAGCATACATTTATACTTCAATATAGTCATCACACTGCTTTTATTTATTTATTATTTTATGCATTCATTCACATTCCATTAAGAGGCAGGTGATAAGCTGGCATATTTATCCTCCTACAGCCACGTCGCCACATGAATCTGTTCAAAACAGCATTATGGCTGATGCTGAAGCAGGAGTGTGGCTTTCAAATAGAGTTAGCAGCTAATATTTCCAATGCAAACTGCAGCGGGTCAAGAACAGGAGGACATCAGAGAACTGTGCTGACATTGAGCTGACAGGGAGCAGTTTCTCTGTTGTGTTAATGCTTACAAGTTTTATCACGTAAAGACAGAAGCCCCTTTATTGTGCCTGTCGTTCTGTATAAATGTTACAAAGGTGGAAAGGGGGGGGGGCATTCTTGTCCCCCTTCTGAGGCGGCAGTGGAGGAAGTAACAACGTCAAATCGACATCTGTGTAAAAAAAGTGAGGTGTGACATATTGACATTGTGGTATGTGTGACCCACAAACGGGAGATTTAAAAAGCAGCTAGCAGCAGTTAGCAGCTAACTTATAGAAGAAGAACAGCAACCTACACTGTAAAAAGAACTGGTGGTTTTAACTTTAAGAAGTTAGTGTCCGGGCTGCCTCGAAATTCTTTGAAAAGACAAAGACAAAAGACAAGTTGAGGTAACTACAAACTTCTTCTCTTTTTTTTTTAAAGTTAAAACAACTAGTTCTTTTTTACAGTGTAAAATTTCTGCAAATTGGAGAGACAGCACAAGGTCTGGGAACTGTTTACCCTCCAGGCACAGAACATATCAACCATCATATAACAGAGAATGTTAATGATTGTTATTGTCATGTTATTTCATTGTTTACCAAATGCTGCTACACTTGTATGTAAAACATCACACTTGATTTCGACACTGTTGTGTAACACATTGCGTCTCTTTTGGTTGTGGAACGTCGATGCGCTAATCTAAAAAATCACACACTTCGGTGGTGTTATGCTGCTGTTGTTTTGTTTAAAGGTGGCATAGAGAAGGTTTTTGGTTACAGCAGTATTGTACGACCTCTGTGCAAAAATTTATCATGCTTGAAAACTCCTCCTCCTTTCTGTCACAATGTAAATATTCAAGCTAACAATGAGTGCTGAGCGGCGTGCATTTAATTAGCCATATCCTACCTCAGGTGTAACCTGATGGAGAGAAAAAAAGACATACTAACCCGGCTCCTCTTCCTCTCTCTCCCTCTCTTCCTCCTCTCCGTAGGGTCCTGAGGGGGTCCGTTGTGACAGGACGCAACGCGAATTCCCTTACAAAGTTTCCCCACAACGCAAGCATGCAAGCAGACATCTTCAAGCAATCCTTAATGCACATCATTTTCATTATCGTTGAAATAAATCATGAAACGCATCTTGTTGATGGTGTGGTTGTTGCTAGTCAAAGCCTATTTGTGGGAGTAGACGGGCTGAACACTGAATGTTACCGGTAAACGTTGTGCTTTTATCACCCTACGAGTTGTAAGCTTGTTCTGTGTAATAAACCGTCTGTTAACATAGTGTCAAATTACAGGGGTGGAAGTAATCAATTACATGTACTGGAATTACTGGAATTAAGTTGTTTTTTGTGTAGGCCCACTTGTACATTTTTGAGTATTTTTTAAAATCAGTAATTGTACTTTTACTTAAGTACTTTTAATAATAAGTATTGTACTTCACTACATTTCAAGGTGAATCTGTTACTGAGTAAAAACAACAATAATGCTCTAAAGCTAAAAGCTAAAATGCTCACAGTGGATCCTCAGCGGTGATTTCTACATTTGCTACAATGCTGATGAACTTCTACCTTCAGTGAGATGTGTGAGGACTGGTTATAGTAGGACAGAGAGGCTAAATGGACTGGTTATAGTGGGACAGAGAGGTTAAATGGACTGGTTATAGTGGGGCAGAGAGGCTAAATGGACTGGTTATAGTGGGGCAGAGGCTAAATAGACTGGTTATAGTGGGACAGAGAGGTTAAATGGACTGGTTATAGTGGGACAGTGGACTGGTTATTATATGCACTGAGAATGGTCAAGCAGGGAAATTGAACCAAGAGCAGATTGAACGTGGACAAGGCTCACAGATTGACGTTCAGACAAGTGAGTACATCCACTAGTAACGTAGTGTTGTGTGTGCGTGCTATGTGGTGTGTAAAACTGCAGCGCTCTTTGCAGCACGATGGCAGTTATTTCATTTCTGTGTATTGCTGCAGTGTCCACAGATAGTTTTATGGTACTTGATGGTACTTAGTAGTAACAGTACTTTCACTTGAGCATAATATTCTAATACTCTTTACGCCATCTCAAGTTATCTACCAATCTAGTGTCAATCCAAAGCAACATTCCACATTTTTTTTCTCTTGCTGCACAATCTATTCATCCCAGCGCACCCCAAAGCCCTGCCAGAAAAGAAAAGCTATGTAGACACAGGCCCTGAGCGACTACTTTTACATTATACTCACGTCCATTATTTATATAAAAATACTGATCAGTGCAGCTTTAAGAAGATTTGTTTTTAAATATATTGCTAAGTAATGGACAAAAAAAAAAAATCAGAACCACTTTGGTGATGGTAATGATCTCATCTCATTTGCAGATTCCCTTTATGTATCTTAGGAAAATATAATAAACTTTTAAGAGTCATGATGGACTTTTTAATTGTAAGAAAGGAGCATTTCACACTGTAAAAATGGAGACATAGGAAGTCTGGTAATTGACCCCCATATACCAAAGTTTTACATTTGGCTAATGCACTTAGGCATTAGCCAAATATCCCCCATCACTAACTTGCTCTCTTTTTTATCTCTGTCTCTCCACACATGACTATACTGAACTATAAATAGCAGCAGCATTCCCCCAAATCATCCTCTCACTGCGGGAAAAGTAGCGTTAAACCTAAATAACCATGCCTTTGCCTGACAGGCAAAAGGCCAATGTTTCACCTCGAAGCCTGACGCTAATCATGGTGACAATATGTAAACAAAAATACACAAAGATACTCACAGCGGCTCTGTCATCTCTGACATTTCCCATTTTCCATCTTGTTATCTGCAGCCTTCTGTTGACATTCCCAAAGCCTCACGTGCAGTGCCAGAAACAGTCGAAGGAGGATCTAAAAATAGCAGCAACACACAGCTCAGTGTGCCCAATATGAGTGAGCACGTTTTTAATATCTTCTCATTAAATATGCATGAGATTAAGTACTTTAGACTCCACTGTTTATTGAGTGACGAGCATTGTTTTTCAATTCATCATCTTGCTGCACCCAGCCCCCCAAATCTGTTGTTTTTCCAGTTCAATATAAACTAATAATGCTTGACTGATTGACACATGATACCAAAACAGATATGATTGAAAGCATACGGTTCAGAGTATTGCAATTATTTCTAAGCAGAGAAATATTTACCATACCTGCTATACCTTTTCCCCCGTTTTCATCAAAAAAAAAGCATGTACCATTTAATTTCTGGCTGTTTCTTCTGTTTTCTTGGAAACACTAATTAGTCCACCTTTGCTTACTGCAATTACACAGATCATTTAGTTGATAACGTAGATATATCACTTGATCTCCTAAATACAGGAAGTTGGTGCATCTTCTGTCTCTACAGCTGTCAGACTTGCACTATTAAATCTGTTAATCATGGTTTGAGTGATTGACCATCAGAGGTTACCCACAGGGCATATACACACACATTTTCTCTGTGCAAATATATATGTCATAGAGCTCTCTGAAGGGTGTCAGGGGGGAAAATGTTGCTCTGCTGCTTTTTCTCATTAAACTGTGCTCATATACCTCTAATGATCCGTGCAGGTGCCACTAATTCAAATGTGGGTCATCACTCCTGACCCCACAGACTCGGCAGCATATGTCACAGTAGGTGCTGACAGATCTGGCCAAACTTCATGCATGTATTTCAAGACCAACTGCCTGCAGCAGACTCTTCATCAATTTTCTTGAACTGATTTACCAAGAAGGTGCCATATCTGCGGTAAAATAGGCGCAAATGCTACCAGGCAGTTAAAATCCCTTTTCTCCAGTGACAGCCTCTATAATCCGAAGGGACAGGTGTTGCCATGACAACAGCTTGCCCTGAGCTGAGCTGGCAAAGCTTACAAAAACATGATTACATGAGTGAAAAAAACCTATGTTTGTGCCAAATATGTGCGTAAAGAGCACACAAGGCATTCTGACTCCTCTGCTGCTCTCAAAGTGAAAAACGCATCCAAGTCCTCACCCAGCGCCTCAAATAAGAGCAAGAGACAGAAGGTGGATACCACACAGTGGGCATGAAGTGACCTTGGACCCGTCAGGTGATATCGAAGAACAGGAGCTGTGGACCATGAGTGCATTGTGGTCTCATCGCTCTATTGGCTTAAGATAAAAACTAATAATAGAGCTACTGCATTTTACAAGGGTTTTGAAGCAGCAACACCAAACGCAAAGGCCTGTAAAAGTGCTTCAAGCAGAGTGAATCCATGAGGAAGTAACTGTGTTGCTGACAACTAACAGGTCCAGTAATTTCTGACCTCTTTAAATTCCCATCATGTTTTACAAAAAAAACGAATACATTTTGTTTGCAGTTTGGTTGACTGGACAACAGCAGTATGAGAAACACGGGCTGAAGTTGTGCGTCGTGCACTTTTATCCACATTAGTTAGTCCCACTGAGCGCTACAGTATGTGCTGTTTATACAGATAGGGCTTAATTAGAAGTCTTGTCTCATTTTTCCAAATCCCTACTTGATTATTTGCTCTTTGGTTGTTATCATCTTCTACTCTGCGTACTAATTTTTTGAAGAGGATAGGAACAAATGCTGGTCTTGTAATGTTTTCGAGTCAGTTTATCTCAGTTTAATAGCTTGGCAGTTTGAGAAACACTCACTTTTTTTAGAGTTCGATGAGAAAATTGATGCCGCTCATATTTGACTGCTCAAAATTTGGAGCTACAGCCAGCAGGTTGCCTTAGCTTAGCATAAAGACTGGAAGCAGGGAGAAACAGCATAGCTAGCTAACTAAATTCACCTAAGAGTACCTTTAACACTCACTAATTAGCCTAATACATTAAATCTTGTTACATTACATTTCTGTATTGTAGGCTACATTTCATTGTTTTGGCAGTTTACAAAGGTACAAAAACGTTGTTATACTGTCCTCATTACTATTAAGGGCTCAACATAAGACAGTAGCCTGAGGTAAGACTGCAACATCTGCGGACGCTTTTCCGTTTGGCCGACTCAGCACCTGTCAACAGGACAGAAATGGTTCTTTGTACAGCAGCAAACAAAAATGAAGGAAGCTAAGATGTAAACATATTGGAGGTATTTGTACTAAATTGTTTTGATATACTTAGGCCTATACAGTTGTAACAGTCGAAATTGTGAAATGTACCTTTAAGACCCATGCCCATGGCATGTGTTGCCTAGATACGGGAGCCGCCATCAGACGGCGCCATGTTTTCTTACGTTAGTTGGAGTAGTGCTCCGAACACGGACAGTCGCATGTTCCGGAGTTCCTGTTATTATCTGCCTCTCAACTCGTGTGACATTTAGGTTACGTGTGGCCCCGATTTTATTCATGTATGATAAGGTAGCAGCCATACAGCCGGGCTTGGTAAGGTTGATGTGTAGCTTATGTTACTAAATGACAAGCATTGTGGAAACCCCAGTTCCAGTGTGGCTGTGAGTGTTTGGATATCGTGGCTGGCTAAGCTAACTCAACACGTGAACACGGACCCCAAACCGTTACACAGTGCAGCATGAGCTTTTTGTTTAAGCATAAAAAAAAACAAACTGATTTTATTTATTACGTTGCATATGAGGTCTCATTCACTTTAATCATGTGGAAGAAGCTAAAATGGAACAATGTTTAGTGGTTCACTTTCATTGATGGTGGCCCGTAGTCTAATGTAATTCAAAGAATGAATGTGTTAGGCAGAATAATAATCATCTTTAGTACATTTCATGTAAGTCTGCCAATAAGATTTCGATATTCCTCAATATAACTGAATATGGTCAGCCTATTGTTTGAAGCAGAGGAAATAAAAAAAACTAGCAAAAATAAACGTAACAGGATAAGTCAGGGAAATCCACCCATTAATTTATTTTATGCCTTACCATGGATCAACTGTTGGACAAGAGGAAAGGTTGATATTATAGCACCAACATCTAGACAACAACTTAGTTGTTGACAACAACAACAACTAGACTTCAATTAATTTGGTCCTTGTTTTGGCAGCAAAACAAGGACCAAATTAATTGAAGTCTAGTCTGTGGTTGTTGAGATCTTAAAGACAAAGTCCGCTCAAGGTAATACTGGTGGGCATATAATGAGCAAACTTTATGCACATACACATACACATGCATACACATTAGAGAAAAAAAATATTGGAGCCATATTTAAAAGATCTAAAGTCTATGGCAAATGCATTTAGGACATGTCCATCTCCATCTTGCTAGTTAAACGGCACATAATCTAGGCGCAAAATAGGGTGCAAGGCAAAAAGGGTTGTATTTAGTCCCCTAATTATTCATAAGTGTGTTTGGGGTGTAACATAAATTAAACCAATCAGAGTGTCCTCTCCTATTTCCTTTAAAAGCCAGGTGCATCTACTCAGCACATTGATATTTAAACAGTGGGACTCATCTTGCTGAGGGACAGGTATGTGGTCTTTGGTCGGTGGACCCTCTGACTCTGCCGTCTCCCAGTCCTCTGTCCCATCAACAACTCCATCTGACTGCATATGAACAAATGCACTGATCTTTAACTGAGGAGGAGGAGAGCTGCTGCACGTCACTGTGTGTTATAGAGCGGATTGCAGTCTGTGGATCAGGTCATAAAAGTTTGCTACTTGCGTAAAAATGCTGACTGCGTCAGTTGGAAACTAGGAATGATACTTGCACAACACTGTGCACCACTTTGCACCGTGTTTAAGATAGAGACCAACGTGCATTTTGACAGTTGCTTGCAATGAAAATGGTGCTGGAAGGTCATTTTGGTACGTTCAGTTCTAGCCGGGGACCCTTGTTTTATGTTGCTTGTTTTGTCTTTTATGTGTTTCCTGTCTGTATCTAATAAAGTCTAAATGACAAAAAGTAATTGTATAAGAATGGGGCTCATCAGCACCCGACTGTTTTTATACCTCACAATTATAACAAGAATTGCATTAAAGAGCAATGTATTCATCTAAAATAGGTCCTCAGTCTGGTGCAAATTTTGAATTCTCAGGTAACACAGGTTGTCTCAAATCTGCTTTGTTGATATTGTGGCACTTGTTTATTTGGCTTCCCATTGCAGACTGCACAGGCATTAAAAATTTACGGAGTCAATGACTTGTCAAACTATTTTTGGGAGCCACAACCCACAAAAGCTACCTTTTCCCATGGTAGCACACACTGCCAGGGTAATTTAGTTTACTAAAACCCGCTCTCATGTTTGCGCTTCTGATAGAAGAGCATTAAAGCGTGCAGGCATTATAAGTCCTTCTCTGTGGACTCCAGCTTATATTCTCGCAGAGCTGTCTCATCCAGGAACACTTCAAATTAGCATCTCTGCCCACAAGGCAGTACTAGGAAAACAGTAGACTGTCTGTAACGTGGGAGCCAGGAGCTGGCTGACAAAGCCCAGAGGGCCAGAGCAGCCCTCACTGCCTTTGGTTCGAGATTTTAGAGAGCGAGTGGGAGAGAGAGAAAGTGTAGGAGGACAGCTTTATCACTGTGAAGAAAGAGAGAAAGCAAGGTGCTCTCCCAAACAGTTCTAGAGGGTGGCGGTAACAAATAAACAAGAGCAGAGTTGAGTTGATTACTTAATGTGAGAAAAAGCACACCTAAGTACCCTAACAGCCATTCAAACCCACACATTGACTCCCAGTCATGGATTTGAAACTGCATGAGAAAGAGTGAAATTAGTGCAAAAGCTAATCACATCCATTGAACATGCAAGAGGCCCTTTCAGCTATTAAGCAAGATTACATTACACACATTATTAGAGTCAGAGCAGAAATATGAAGGATTTGGCTTTGAATCTAATGCAATCGAGTACGACAGGAGGGGATTTCCAGTTTCCTTTTGACAATTCCAAGCAGATACTTTTAAATAGTAATTGACATTGAACAAGAAATAATGCTTGAAGTGGAAATAGACAACTTTTTTTTAAATTAAACTTATCATTATCAAATAAATATTTATTACACAGTGTAATGGCCATATAAATATGACAACATCTGCGTTCATATTAGTTCCATATGAGCCTCACTGTCACTAAGCTATTGTTCCTGCCACCGGGCACGATTTTTCCCAGAAATATTAAGGCTTGACTTACAGCACAAAGGAAGCACGTCAGCCAGTGCATAACCAAAGTTGGAACAGGATTTCTTTTCACCAGGTAACAGCTGAATTACCAGAGTATCTGTGGAAACTCTACCCTGCAAAAGAAAAAGAATCCCATTGATGGAGGAGGCGAAGAAGGCAAAGAGGGAGAGTGATAGAAACTGAGGTAGACAGGTTTTCACTCGGTAGAGAGAGCGCCAGAGAGCACCCCCCTCTATATGTGTTTACCTTTTGCACCCGGACTTGAGAACCAACACTGAGCTGGTATTTTTTCTACTTGTGGATCTTTTGTTTATCACTTCATCTGCGTAATTATTCTTTTTGTATGCTTTTATCATTACCGACTGCCTCTTTCTCCACCTACACACCTGAGTGTGGTTTTTTTGGTAAATTCATTTACCAAAAAAAGAGACAAAACACACGATAAACAAAGTTAAAGATACATTTGACTGATGCATATTATTATTATTATTATTATTATTATTATTTTTGTAATCATATTTTCTTTTGGTAAAAAACATTTTAATTTTAAATTTTTTAAATTTATGACTTCAACAATCACCAGTCACCTGCTAGCTTTCGTACAATCCAGATTATACCTCAAAACTAGTTAGCAGGCGAGCAGAAAAGTTGGATACTTCAATGTAAAGATCCAACTCCTGCCATAAACAACACCGATTTCTAAAAAGGTTGTAACGCTGTGTAAAACATACAAAAAAACACAATGCAGTCATTTGTAAATGTTTTATTGACAATGGTTTTACATGTTCATGAGCCCTACGGGCACAGATTCCAGGCACAACGGGTGTATGAAAAACATGGGGTTTTGGGGGGGGGGGGGGGGGGGGGGGGGGGGGGGGGGGGGGGGGGGGGGGGGGGGGGGGGGGGGGGGGGGGGGGG